>CM053627.1:174972319-175011121 GCA_028646595.1 Phalanger gymnotis
AAATAATCAGTAACTTCATTGAAGAGAATGACAATAATGAAACAACATACCAAAACTTATGGGATGCAGAAAAAGCAGATCTTAGGAAGAGTTTTATATCTCTAAATGCTTACATGAATAAAACAGAGAAAAAGGAGATCAAGGATATAGGCATGCAACTGAAAAAGCTGGAAAACGAAAAATTTGAAAATCTCCTATTAAATACAAAACTAGAAATATAGAAATACAAAGGAGAGATTAATAAAATTGAAATCAAGAAAATTATTGAAGTTATAAATAATACTAAGAGCTAGTTTATGAAAAAAAATAAAATGGATAAACTTTTGATCGATTTCATAAGAAAAGAAAGAAAATGAAATTACCAGTACCAAAAATGAAAAGGGTGAATTCATCTCCAGTGAAGTGGAAATTAAAACAATAATTAGTAATCATTTTGCCCAATTATATGCCCATAAATTAAATTTGATAATCTTAGAGAAATGGATGAATACTTATAAAAATATTTATATTGTGCAGGTTGACACAAGAGGAAGTAAAACACTTAAATAACCACATCTCAAAAAAAGAAATTGAACAAGCCATCAATGGACTCCCTAGGAAAAAAAATCTCCAGGGCCAGATGGATTTACAAGTGAACTCTATCAAACATTTAAAGAACAATAAATTCCCATACTTTATAGGTGATTTAGGGAAAAAGGTGAAGAAGGAGTCCTACAAATTTTTTTTTATGACACAAATATGGTACTAATACCTATGCCCAGAAGAGTAAAAACAGAGAAAGAAAATTATACACCAGTTTCCCTAATGAGTATTGATGCAAAAAAATATAAAATTTAAAATAAAATATTAGCAAAAAGATTCCAGCAACTTAACATGGGAATAATACACAATGACCTTGTAGGATTTATTCTACAAATTCAAGGCTGGTTCAATATCAAGAAAACTGTCAGCCTAATTGATCACATCAACAACAACACTAGCATAAACCAGATGATTATCTCAATATATGCGGAAAAAGCTTTTGACAAAATATAACATTCCTATGAAAAGCACTAGAATGGATAGGAATTAAAGGGGTCAAAAAAGGGAAAGCAAATTATAGACCAATTTCAATAATCAATATTGATGCAAAAATTTTAAATAAAATATTTGGAAATAGATTGCAGCAACTTATGAAAAGAATAATAGACTATGACTAGGTAGGTTTTACTCCAGGAATGCAAGGCTGGTTCAATATTAGGAAAAATATAAGCATTATTGATCATTTCAACAATAAATCTAGTAGAAACCATATGATCATCTCAGTAGATGCAGAAAAAGCCTTTGACAAAATACAATACCCATTCCTATTAAAAACACTAGAAAGTATAGGAATAAATGGAGCCTTCCTTAAAAGTATAAATAGCATCTACCTAAAACCATCAATAAGAATTATTTGCAATAGGAATAAGCTAGATGAATTCCCAATAATATCAGGGGTGTAACAAGGATGTCTATTATCACCCCTACTATTCAATTTGGTACTAGATACATTAGCTGTAGCAATAAGAGAAGAGAAAGAAATTGAAGGAATTAGTATAAGTAAAGAAGAAACTAAATTATCACTCCTTGACAATGGTATGATAATTTACTTAGAGGATCCTAGAGAATCAAGTAAAAAACTACTTGAAATAATAAAAAAAAAACTTTAGCAAAGTTGCAGGATATAAAATTAAACCACATACATCCTCGACATCGCTATATATTGCTAACAAAGTTCAATGGCAAGAGATAGAAAAAGAAATTTCATTTAAAGTTAGTAGAGACACTATAAAATATTTGGGAGTCTACCTGGCATGACAAACTCAGGACTTATATGAACACAATTACAAAACACTTTTCACACAAATAAAGTCATATCTAAATAAATGGAAAAAACATCAGTTGTTCGTTATTAGGCTGAGGCAATATAATAAAAATGACATTTTAATCTAATTTAATTTACTTATTCAGTGAATTGAATCGAACTACCAAAAAATTATTTTACAGAGCTGGATAACATGAATACAAAATTCATCTTGGAGAACAAAAGGTCCAGAATATGAAGACAATTAAAGACAAGAAATGATATGGAGGATGGCCTAGCCATGCCTGATATCAAATTGTATTATAAAGCAGCAGTCATCAGAACTACTTAGTACTGATGAAAAAACAGTGTGCTTGATGAGTTGAATAGGTCAGATACACAAGACACAGTAGTCAATGACTATAGCAATCTACACTTTGATTAACCCAAAGTGTCCAGCTTCTGGTTTAAGAATTCACCATTTCACAAAAACTTCTGGGAAAACTGGAAAATAGTATGGCTGAAACTGCCCATGGAACAATATCTTCCATCATATCCCAAAATAAAGGCAAAATGGGCTGATGATTTGGGAATAAAGGTTATACTATTAGCATTTTGGGAGAACAAAGGATAGTTTACTTGTCAGATCTATGGAGAAGAGAAGAATTTATCTCCAAACAAGAGATAGAGAGTATTACAAAATGAAAGATGGATAATTTTGATTATGTTAAATTGAAAAGTTTTTGCAGAAAAAAAGCCAATGCAACCATGATTAAGAGGGATGCATAAAATTAGGAAAGAAACATTATAATCAGTGTTTTTGAAAAAGGACTTACCTCTCAAATATACAGGAAAATGAATCAAATTTACACGAATAAAAGTCATTTCCCAATTGAGAAAGAGTCAAAGGATATAAACAGGCGATTTTCAGAGGAAGAAATGAAAGATATCTACAGGCATATGAAAAAATGCTCTAAATCACTGTTGATTAGAGAAATACAAATTAAAAACAACTATTAGGTACCATATTTCTCCTGGAAGATTGCCTAACTCGACAACACAGGAAAATGATATATGCTAGAGAGGATGTGGGACAATTAGAACACTGTTACATTTTTGATGAAGTTGTGAACTGATCCAGTAATTCTGGAGAACAATTTTGTACTATGACCAAAGGGCCATAAAAATGTGCATTCTCTTTGAACAAAGCAATACTACCTCTAGGGCTGTATCCCAAAGTGATCAGGCAAGTGAGAAATAGACAAGTACGTACAAAAATATTTATAGCCGCACTTTTTGTGGTGATAAAGAATCGGAAATCCAGGAGATGCTCATCAATTGAGGAATGGCTAAACAAATTGTGGTATATTAATGTAAGGGAATACTATAGTGCTATAAGATATGAAGAACAGATGAACTTCATTATAACCTGGAAAGACTTACATGAACTGGTGCTTAGTGAGAGGAGCAGAACCAGTAAAACATTATACGTAATTAGAGACCCAGGACATTTGTAAGGACTACCTTTGATAGACTTGGCTCTTCTCATCAATGCAAGGTTCAAAGACAGCTCCAAATGTCTCATGATGGAAAAAAGCTATGCACATCCAGAGAAATAATTACAGAGTCTGAATGCAGATTGGGGCAAACTATTTGCTCTCTTTCTTTTTTTCCTTCATTTTTGTTTCATTTCTTCTTTCTCATGATTCATTCCATTGGTTACATTTCTTCTTAACAACTTGACTATTATGTAAATAAGTTTAATGTGAAATTATATGTATACCCTACATCAGATTACATGCCGTTTTGGGAGGGAGGAGGGTGGAGAGAGAGGGAGAGAAAATTGGAACTCAAAAAACTTGTGGAATTGAGTGTGGTAAGCAGAAAATAAATATATATATATATATATGTGTGTGTGTGTGTGTGTGTTTAACAAAAAGGAAAGAAGAGAAGAACATTTTTTAATCATACATGTTTCATCTGTTGTGTAACAGTTAAAGTTTAGTACTTACATTTTCAACATAAACATACAAAACCAGTTATCAATTCATCTGACAGGTCTTAATATGCGAGTGTTGGCAGATGAGTGTATTATGCATTGACAGGAAGTCCAGCATGCGGTGTCAGGTATATGTGCCTGTAATGATTTATTTACCACACAATAGTATATGGTACATGATCCAACATTTTGTCATCAAAATTTCAGTGCAGGAAATGGAACCAGAAATTTATAATAAATTATTACATTTAAAATGCATCAATCATACGCACACACACACACACATATGGAAATGAAGCAAATTTTAAAAAATCAGTTAAGGTTTAAAAAGCAGATTTCTGGCGGGGGAGGAGGGATGACACTGAGTATTTTTTTTTTGAAAAGGAGATGGTAGACCGAAAAAAGTTTGGTAAACTCTGACCTAGTCTAACATAAAATAAAATCATGGAAACATGGGGATTCTTTCAGTTTTGCTACTCAAAGCTATCAGTATTTGCAGTTGCTTTTGCTTTTCTGGTTTGGTGCCTGGAGGGCTAAGCAAAAAGTCATCCCATATCCTTTCTTTATACAAGCATATAAGTCCCAGCCATCTATTCATTAGCCATCAGCTACTCCTCTTGACTTTAATTACACCATCATCTTGATCCTTCGCCCATGCCAAGTGCCTTCTGGTAGACATTCCCCTCCTTCAGCTACCTTTTTTTTATTATCTTCGTCCGTTAGATTGTAAATTTCTTGTGGGGTGAGATTGTCTTTCTTTTTTCTCTTACTTGTATCCTGAGTGCTTAGCACAGTGCCCAAGACATAATGTATGCTTCATAAATGTTCAATATATTATATTGTAAATCACTTTCAGTCCTCACTTTTCTGCTAGGTTCCACCAAGATAAAATCCCAGTAATAATTTTAGTATAATTTTCCTTGCTCTTCACTTCCTTACTCTACACTTCCTTACACTTCCTTACACTTCACTTATGAAAAACATAAATACATTCCAGGAAATAACACAATAAAAATATCTGGACCTATTGAAAACAGAAAACAATGCGATGACTCATAAGGATACTCAAATTTGTTGGGGAGGGGGCAAGGCAAGAACAACATACTAGGTCTGATTACCTTCTATGATAAGATCTAACTTAGTTGTGTATTTAAGTTGTTTAATGAGGTCACCAAAGTGAGGATACAGATAGAGACTAGAGTTTGAAATGAAGGCTGACTAAGAAGGTAACACTTGATCCAGGACATGCTGTGGAATAGGAGAGTGGTGTGTTGTTATTTTAGAAGTCTTAATTTTGTGCAGAATTATTTCCCATCTTTTTCTCTTATATTATGCAATTTTAATTAGAAATATCTGGTGCAATGCTTGTTGATGCAAGATAATATGGGTTGAGAGTTATGCTGAGAACTGTGTACCATCTTTCTAGTCATTTGTTTCTTTTTAATTTTCTGAATAATGTTGGCTTTTTACCCTATTCACTAAGGATTATCAAATGGGTATTTTTTTTAAGTTAAAGAACAGGCTATTAAGGGTGGGTGAGCAACATTTAGAGTAAGTTGTTTATGAAATTCAAGAATAGACCCTTCATGGAGGAGGAAGAGGAGAGAAAGGAGCATACTAGTATTGTAGGAGACAGGGAGACAAGATTTTCTCATCAATATGTCCTTTAGATGGGGTTGATCCTGATTTCTTGGCTTTGTTCCAGGGCACATAATGAAGCACACAATAAAAGGAAGTCAAGGAACTTAGATAAAGTTCAGAGTTGAGTTTTTTTGGGGGAGGGGAATATCACAGGACAGCCAAGCTACACATACAATCAAATTCTAGGCTAGGATGCTCTTTTTATCAGCAGTATCACTTCTTTTTATAGAATTAAAGCAGAGAAGTTTGATAAATTGCATCCCACTATTTTAGCTATTATGTGACATTCTTGTAATTAAAGTCTTTGTGCAAAAGAATTATTATATTGCTTCTCTAACTTCTTGTACTTTGTCAGTAGTTTCTTTTAATATTCACCCAATTTGTAGGCTGCCTGCTCAAGAATTGCTACTTTCTCTTCAGTTTAAGTAATGTCATCCAAATATGGCCAAAACCCTTTGTATTCTGATTTAAGTCCTTTAGGTTTCTACTTATGCTTACTGCCATATTTTTTCATTTCTATATACCACAAGTTTGTTCATGTTTTCCTGAAGTTTCTAGTCTTCACTGGTACTGTCAGCTTTCCAATCAGAAGCATGGCCATTTTGGAGAACATGTCCTAGAACAGCCCTAGTACGCTCGATGGCCTCTTCTGCTCTCTCCACCATTGCACGGTGTAGGCTGCAGAAAGGAGAAAGGAGAAAGGATGAAGACAGGGGATTGGATATGTGAAGACAGAGAAGGGGAGGGTAAGGGAGTAAAGGAGTAATAGAGAGGGGAGAAAATGAAAGGTTGAAGAGTCTCAGAAGGTTTGACAATGGAAGGGGACTATGAGCCCAACAATGTTGTTTTGAAGAGAAGAAGATTTATTGGATTTATGTATTTACTTTGTAAAGTGAGAATTCATATTGCTATCCCTTAACACATATAAAATGAAAAATTGTCAGTTACTGAAGTAATTTGAAATAAGTAAAAATATGCATTTTATCTTGATTATATATTACAATTGAAGTTCTTTGTTCTGAATTAACCATTACTTTGGAAATTAACCTGTTTGAAGTGAGCTTTGAAGTAATAATAGAGATAATTCAGGACAAAATATTTTGCTTCAAAGGCAAGTTTTTGGGAGTCAAATCGATCAGTTATATTCGAAATGATAGCATGTAAATGCAAAACTAATTGCTACACGTACCAGACTTAGTTTTGCTGGAAATTTACTTTAGAGATTAGAATTTGACGAGTACACAAGGTTCAACAGTGAACTTTTGCAAGACTTCCACCATCTTTTAATGAGTGTAGATAATTTAGACATGTTTAATGTCTTTAACATAGTTTTTCAAAGTTCTAGTAAAATTATAACAATAGTAAAAGTGACAGATCTTCATGGGGAACTAAAGTTAAGAATAAAAATGTTTGTGAGATTTTCTTCAAAGAAGTCTAATTAATAACAGTTTATTAGAAATATTACATAAACTATTTTTTAGCCATTTAGCACAGTACAAAAGGTATAGTGCATAGAGGGCTAAGATTGGAGGTAGGCAAACTTGGATTTTAAACTTGCATCTGACGCAGTCCAAGAAAATAGCAATGGGCAACCCTGTTAAGGTCTCAGCACTCTCAGGAAACTTTCTATTAGTAAAACTGACAGAAGATTTGCATATTTGCATCAGTAAAAGAAATTTCCTTAATTAATGAAATCACATATTTAATGCCCAATGTCCAAAGAAAATGTGGAAAACAGTATTTAGAGGCATAAAATTGTGGTTCAAGGAAAATGATTGATTCACATTTCTGGAAGGAAAGCAGAAATAAAAGTGTGGTGGTATTTTTGTGCCATAATAGAGAGTGTACTAATTTTGAAGTAAAGAAAACCTACTTTTTGATCCTATAGCATACACTTGCTGGTCATGTGACCTGGAATGAAACATTTAATATCTCTATACTTCAATTTTCCTTTCTGCAAATTGCATGTAGTATACTGCCCTCTGAGGAATTCTCTAACAAGAGTGCACAGATAGTCCCTGCCTGATTTCAGTCCATGTGACTGTATGGAAGTTTTGGAAGAACTCTGGCAGGGGATCCATATTATGTGATGATGGAAAATGTTTTCTAATTCACTGTGAAAGTTGAGGTGCTGTTTACTCAGGACTTGCTGAACCAGAATAACAATAATGATGGTAGCTAACATTTACATAGTACTTACAATGTGTTAGGCAATGTGCTTTTACAACACACAGTGCTTTGCAATTGTTATCTTATTTAATCCTCACAACAACCCTGGAAGTAAGGTGTTATTATTATCCTGATTTTACAAATGAAGAAATTGAGGCAAATAGAGGTTAACAGACTTGCTCAGGGTCACATTACTAGTGAGTGACAGATTTCAACTCACATCTTCAAGACTCCAGGCCTAGTACTCTATCCACTGTGCATTTAGCCCTTGAAAACCAGAAAAGCGTTTATTGTGAACAGCCCTTTTCTAAAAGCCAATGTATTTGACTAATAAAGGAGCACACACTGACTCTGGACTCATGAGAGTGACAGTACAAAAACTCAAGCCCTCAAGATTATCCTAAGGACTTGGAGAAGTAGTAGTAGTACAAGGGGGAGGAGGAAGATGAGGAGGAGGAGTAATAGCCTCTCTGGAGATTCAGAACGTAAGTTAAGGGAATAGAAGTGTGACATGTCCAAAAAAGGAGGGCAGAACCATCAATCAAAAATAGTCATGACAGATACCATGTGTCTATAATCCTGTATAATGTTCTCCTGGTTCTGATCCCCTCATTCAGCATCAGATCACGTAAGTGTTTCCAGGTTACCATGAAGTCCATCCTCCTCTTTTCTTATAGCACAATGGTATTCTATTACATTCATATACCATGACTTGTTCAGCCATTCTCCAATTGATGGGCATCCCCTTGAATTTCAATTCTTTGCCACCACAAAAAGAGCTGATACAAATATTTTTTGTACATAGGGGCTGCCTTCCCACTTCTGTGACCTCTTTGGGATACAGTCCTAGAAGTGGTATTACTGGGTCAAAGAGTATGCACATTTTTATAGCCCTTTGGGCATAATTCCTAATTGCTCTCCAGAATTACTGGATCAGTTCACAACTCCACGAACAATGTAACAGTATTTCAATTGTCTCACATGCTCTCTAGTATTTATGATTTTCCTGTTTTGTCATGTTGGCAGTCTGCCAGGAGAAATGTGGTACCTAAGAGTTGTTTTGATTTGCATTTCTCTAATCAATAGTGATTTAGAGCATTTTTTTTCATATGCTTATAGATACCTTCAATTTCTTCCTCTGAAAACTGCCTGTTTATAGCCTTTGGCCATTTCTCAGTTAAGGAATGATCTGTATTACTATAAATTTGGCTCAGTTCCTTGTATATTTTAGAGATGAAGCCTTTATCAGAGACGTTGGTTACAAAAATCCTTTCTCAATTTTCTGCTTCCCTCCTAATCTTTGTTGCATTAGCTTTGTTTATAGAAAAATAGTTTTATTTAACAAAATCAAAATTATCCATTTTGTAATGCTCTCTATCTCTTGTTCGGTCATAAATTCTTCCATAATTCTGGCAGGTAAACTATTCTTTGTTCTCCCAAAATGCTAATAGTATCAGCCTTTATTCCTAAATCATGAACCCATTTTGACTTTATTTTATTATATGGTACAAGATATTGGTCTATGGCCAGTATCAGCCATACTATTTTCCAGTTATCCGAGAAGTTTTTGTGAAATAGTGAATTCTTAACCTAGAAACAGGACTCTTTGGGTTTATCAAATAGGAGATTGCTATAGTCATTGATTACTACATCCTAACCTATTCCACTGATCCACCACTCTATTTCTCAGACAGTACCAATTTGTTTTGATGACTTCTGCTTTATAATCCAATTTAATACCCATTATGGCTAGGCCAATTTCCCTAGCATTTCTTTTCATTAATTCCCTTCATATTCTGGACATTTTGTTCTTCCAGATGAATTTTGTCATTATTTTTTCCAGCTGTATAAAATACTATTTAGGTAGTTTGATTTGCATGGCATTGAATAAGCAAATTAATTAAGGTAAAATTTTAATTTTTATTATATTGGCTCAGTCTAACCATGAGCAATGTTATTTTCCATTTATTTCTATCTGTCTTTATTTGTGTGAAAAGATTTCATAATTGTGTTCATGTAGGCCCTGGGTTTGTCTTGACAAGTAGCCCCCCCCCAAAAAAAATTATAGTGTCTACAGTAACTTTAATTGGAATTTCTCTTTCTATCTCTTGCTGTTGGGTTTTGTTTGTAATATGTAGGATTGCCAAGGATTTATGTGGGTTTATTTTATATCCTGCAACTTTGCTAATATTATTCATTATTTCAAGTAGTTTTTTACTTGATTCTTTAGGATTCACTAAGTAAATCATCGTACCTTCTGCAAAGAGTAATAACTTAATATCTTATTTGGCTCTTCCTAGTTGAAGTATAAGCATCATATTTGTGTCATAAATGGAATTTGGTAGAACTGCTTCACCTATTTTCCAAATAGTTTATATAATAAAGTTTGATAGAAATCATTTGTAAATCCATCTTGCTCTGGCAATTTTTTCTTGGGGAGTTAATTGATGGTTTGTTCAATTTCTTTTTTCTGAAATGGGGTTATTTAAATATTTTATTTCTTCTGGGCAACTTACATTTTTATAAATAATCATTAATTTCAGTTAGATTGTCAGATTTATTGGCATACAATAGGGCAAAATGCCTCCAAATTATCACTTTAATTTCCTTTTCATTGGTGGTTAATTCACTGTTTTCATATTTGACACCAGTAATTTTTTTTCTTTTTTAAAAAATCAAACTATTTCATTTTTTCCATAAAACCAGTTCTTAGTTTTATTTGTTACTTCCATGGTTCTCTTACTTTGAATTTTAACAAATCTCTTCTTGGAATTTCAGGATTTCTAAATTGGTATTTAACTGGGGATTTTTAATTTTTTTAAGCTTTTTTACTTTCATGATCAATTCCTTGATCTCCTCTTTATTTTATTCATGCAAGCTTTTAGAGACATACAACTTCCCCTAAAAACTGCTGTGTCTAATTGCATAAGTTTTTATATGTTGTCTCATCATTAGTGTTATATAAGAGGAAGTTGCTCATTGTTTCTATGACTTATTGTTTGACCCAATCATTCCTAAGGATAATATTATTTAATTTCCAATTTTTCTTTAGTCTATCTTCCATTGGCCCTTTATTAAATGTAATTTTTATTGCATCATTATCTGAAAAATAGGCATTTAATATTTTGCCTTTCTGAGTTTGATTGTGAAGTTTTTATACCCTATTATATGTTCAATTTTTGTGTATGTGATATGTACCACTGAGAAAACAAGTATATTCCTTTCTATCCACATTAAGTTTTCTCCAGTGGTCTACCATATCTAATTTTTCTACAATTCTATTCACCTCCTTAACTTCTTTCTATTTAATTTTTTTTGTCAGATTATCTAGTTCTCAGAAGGGGAAGTTGAGGTCCCCAACTAATATAGTTTTGCCATATATTTCTTCCTGTCACTCATTTAACTTCACCTCTAACAATTTGGATGCCATACTGCTTCGTGCATATATATTTAGTATTGATATTACTTCATTGTCAATGGTAACTTTTAGCAAAATGTATTTTCCTTCAGTTTATTTTTTAATTAAGTTTATTTTTTCTTTTGCTTTGTCTGAGGTCAGGATTGTGACTCTTTTTTTTTTTTCCTTCAGCTGAAATACAATACATTCTGCTCTAGTCTTTTACCTTTACACTATGTGTATTTCTCTATTTCAGGGGTATTTCTTGTACACAACATATTGTTAAATTCTGGATTTTAATCAACCCTTTCATCTTTCCATGTAGGGATATAAATAGTGCAGTCTTATTGAGTAATTCCTCCCCCACCCTTCCTGTTTTCATTTTTGTACTTCTCTTGAGTATTTGAAACTGAAATTTTTTGTTCAGCTCCAATCTTTTCAGCAGGAAAGTTTGAAAGTCCTATATTTTATTGGATGTCCATCTTTTCCCCTGAAAGATTATATTCAGTCTTGCTGGGTAGTTGATTTTCTGTTGTAATTCAAGCTCCTTTTTTTTCCCTGTCATATCCCAAGTCCCTTAATCCTTTATTGTAGAAGTTGATTGGTTGTGTAATCCTGACTGTATTTCCTTGATATTTGAATTGTTTCTTTCTGACTGGTTGTAGTATTTTCTCTTTTATCTCATAATTCTGGAATTTGGCTACAAAATTCCTTGGAGTTTTCATTATGGGATGGCTTTCTAGAGGTGATTGTTGGATTCACTCAATGACTATTTTGCCCTTTGGTTCTAGGACCTCAAGGCAATTTTCCTTGATTTCATGAAAGATGCTCTCCAGGCTTTCTTTCTTTCTTTCTTTCTTTTTTTTTACATCATGCCTTTCAGGTAGACCAATAATTCTGAAATTATCTGTTCTAGATCTATTTTCCAGGTCAGTTGTTTTTCCAATGTGGTATTTAACATTTTCTTCTATTTTTTTCTATTCTCTTGATTTTGTTTCACAGATTCTTGATGTCTCATGGAGTCATTTGCTTCTCCTTACCCAATTCTAATTTTTAAGAAATTATTTTCTTCAGTTAAATTTTGTACCTCCTCTCCCATTTGCCCATTCCTACTTTTAAAGATGTTATTTTCTTCAGCGTTTTTTTTTTCTATTTGGTCAGTACTGTTTTTAGGGAGTTTTCTTCATTCTATTTTTACACTTCGTTTTGGAAGCTGTTGACACTTTTTCTCCCCATAATATGTATCACTCTCAGTTCTTTTTTTAAAATTTTTCTTCTACCTCTCTTTCTTAATTTTTGAGTTCTTCCATGAAGAGTTTTTGGCTGGGAGGCCAATTCATGTTCCCCTTTGAAGCTTCATATTTTGATGTTGTCCTTTTCTGAGTTTATATTTTTATTTTCTCTCTTTCTATAGTCATGACTCTTTTCTGTTTCGTATTCATTTTTAGCCTATTTCATGACTTTTAAAGTTGAGATCTGCTTCCAGGCACAAGGGACATTGTTCCAGGCTTCCCGTGCTTGTAGACAAGGGCCTGGTAAGTGGCTTTCCATGCTGGGGCCTCAGATACTTGTGGCTCACCCACTCTGCTGGAGTGGCTCAGGCTAGTTGCACAGGAGTTCGGGTACTTGTAATTTGCCTTCTGAACTGGAGCTGTATGGCTCACTGGCCCACTGTGCCACTGGCCTTCTGAGCCAGGATCAGTGGTCCTCAGTCACTGATCTATGCTGTGTCTAAAAGCCTCCTGCTGCCTTGCCCAGACATCATCTGCTTTGGCCTGTGCTCCCCCTTTACCCACATGAGATAGAATTTCCTTGAACTCCTTCCAAGTTATCTTAAGCTGGAAATGTTTTCCATTCCATATTTTTTTCATGCTCTGTTGCTCCAGAATCCATTTAAAGGATTGATTTAATGTTGTTTCCAAGGGAAACTGGTAAGAGCTCGGCAACTTCCTAGCTGCTCCCTGCTATCTTGCCTCCACTCCTCTCTCTTGCTTCTTAAGTGAGAGGAAATATATTGTGGGTTTTTGAATCATTTTTATCATTATTTATTCTGTCTATTAAACCATGACACTCTATTCTAAAGACTTTAAAAAGTATTTCCTTTCCTTTAGGTGGTATACCTATATTTGTACTCATTCTCTCTCTCTCTCTCTTTCTCTCTGTCTGTCTCTCTCTCTCTCTCTCTCTGTCTCTCTCTCTCTCTCTCCTACTCTCTCTCTGTTTCCATATATATATATACAAATGCACATGCGCACACACAGGCATGGATATATATATATATATATACATATATATACACATATATACACATACATATGTGTATATATATATACATACATATATACATATGTATGAAGGTAGAGACATCACCATCATGTGAAGGCAGTTAGAGCAGAGATTAAGTCTTAACCTTCTTAACCATTAAGAAGTAGCCAACTATGTCAGGAGCTGAGCCAGTTTACCACATAAATGTTGTTCAAAAGATTCATATTTATTGAAATTTTTAAAAATAGTGCTTCAGGCACTCTCACTCTTGTTTTATGCCTTAATTTAAAAGCTTCTATATCAATAGAAAAGATTCATTGTCTCAATGAGGGACAAAACTTTTTCTTTGATTCCTGAGAATGAATGTTTATAATGCACAGACTGGCTAATGCCTACTAGTGATCAGAAATTCAATTAAAAGGACTTATGCTTGCTTGTCATGTCTGTTCTCAGTCTAATGGCTAATTTAGTTAAAATTTCTGTTAAGGCTTCCTAGCACATCAATGGGTGTCCACTCTGTCTGGCAAGTTGATAGATTGTTCTTATGGTTTATTTGCTTACCTTTTGCTGTTGTTGCTATTCTCAATGTCAACTTTGGGTTATTGGTGTGTGTGTGTGTGTGTGTGTGTGTGTGTGTGTGTGTGGTTTTTTTTTTGAGGGGGAGGTCCATTATACCATGTGTGAGGTGATGTAATATAATGGATAACTTACTCAATTTGAAGTTAGACAGTCTGAAAAGGATAATAATCATATGACCTTGTGTAAATCATTTAATCTCTTGGATCCTTAGTTTCTTCATCTGTAAGTGTTTGGTAATGGAGTCATGGGGCTGTTTTAAGGATTAAGGGAAGTAGGATAGTATATATTGTGTTCGCAAGCATGTGTGTGTGTAAGTGTACTAAAAACATCATGTTAGTATAAATTATTTTTCTTCATTTATTTATTTTGCTTTGTACCGAAGTATTTGGTACAAATATTTTATTTTTCCTTTAAAATTTCTCAGGAGAGAGCATGCAATGTGGGGAGAAATAAACGTTTGGTATTCGAAAAAAATATTTTCAAAAAGAACAGAAAAAATACTTTTTTTAAAAGGCTCATATTTAGTAATAAAACAGTCCAAGACAGTGTTAATCAAACTGCTACCTTTTAGTAATGAAGTTGGTATAATATGTAGATAGTGATTTTCCTGAATTAGGTCATGGGGTTTCTAGAAAACCTATGCTGTTTCAGTAATATGAAAGGTTAATCTCACTGTTTGTAGTAGACTTCCCTACTCTATGCAGACATCAGGTGCCAGAAAGGCTTCACTCTCAGTTTGTTTTTCCCATCAAGGATATAAGCCATGAGTCACAGAGGAAGGAGCTTTCTATGGAGTTTGAAAATCAACTAAAATCATCTCTCCTAACTTGAATATGTCTTCCTTCATGTATATTTCAGAAAGCTGTCGACTAATTCACTTAAAAGATAAGCAAGGGAAAAAATGAATGTGGATACTGAATGCATCTGAGTAGGATCCAATGACGGCACAGATTCAATAAAAATATCCATGAAGAAAGATAAGTTCAGAGCTCAGCTAGGTTCCTAAAGCAGATGCATTCAGAGATCCTGAGAAAATCTGGTCTCCTCAGACTAAGTGGCAGCTTTAGTTCCTAAAGCTACAGCTGGAGCTAGGGAAGGCGCTGGTGGTCATAGTTCTAATAGTAGCCACCAGACTAAGACTACACTTTTTCTTATGTAAAAAAAGGTCCTGTTCCTTGCCTTTTGGAATTCTTGGGCATACTTTTGAATCCAGGGTATAGGATCCTCACATCCACACCCACACACTCATCCATACAAACACATACACATACTGACATACTCACACACTGGCATTACATATCATAACATGTACTATGTGCTAAAAACATTCCGTCCTATTCTTTATTCATTTTGTAGTAAAGATGGCACTGAAAAAAGGGGGTTTTCCTGTGTACATCTACACAAGACAATAAAGTTGAATCAAAACTGGAAGTTCTTGCCTTTCCAAATCAGGCTGTTGCTGATCGGAACTTTCAATTAGTTATGAATGCTACAAACTGAAATGTCTAATCTTTCATTTGAATCTGCCCAGTCAAAAATTATACATACTCAGTAATTCTTGGCAAACTGGATGCAAATACACACGCAAACATGTATGCATTTTGTTGTTTGATTTTTAAAATTCTCTATGATTAGAGAAAAAAATTAGTACAGTTTGATTTTCATGCACAGATTACCTTATTACATATGAGTTTCTCCTTTATTTCAGGATCTGGTACCATTTATGAAAGTGATGAGATTCAAAACAGTCCAAGCTTGAGCTCAGTGAAATACTTTTTTAAATAGCATTTTATTTTTTTCAAATACATATAAAGATAGTTTTCAACATTCATTTTTAATAAGATTTTTGGGTTTCAAATTTTTCTCCCTCCCTTCCAAAGAGAGTAAGGTTATACATGGTCAATCATGTTAAACATATTAGCACATTAGTTATGTTGTGAAAGAAAGAAACAAAAGGAAAAAAAAAACATGAAAAAATGGTGAAAATAGTATGCTTCCGATGTGCATTCAGACTCTATCAGTTCTTTCTCTGGATGTAGATTTCATTTTCTTTTTCTTCCCTCAATAGAATCTTATTTTTTTCTCAATTACATTTAATAACAATTTTCAACATTAATTTCTTTGAATTTTTGATTTCCAAATTTTTCTCCTTCTCTTCTTCCATCCTGTCTCCCCTCTCCAAGACAACAAGCAATTTGATATAATTTATATAAGTACTACCATGTCAAACATATTCCAATGAAATACTTCTGATTACTCTTGCTACAAATCCCTCCACAATAGCCCCTTTGAAATCCGCCCTGAAGTTCCTTAAGTAAAATTGGGTAACCCCAAACTTTAATGATAGGGTGAAATGAATGAACATCAGAATTAAATAACGGAATTCCCACATGGTAGGGCCAGTGAGTGACAAATACATGAGAATGTTAAATGTTTTATTACCATTTTTTTTACATCTCATCAGGTAATATAATGGCATGAAAGTAAGCTGTCCTCATTGATTTCTTTGCTACTACCATCAGGCTGTTTCATTCCTTGTTGCTAGCTGGTTTTGCTCAGTCCCTTAAAGATATGATTGCCATTTTAAAGTTATGATAGGCAAAATGCTTTCGAAGAATGTATTTGACCAATATTTAATTTTAAAAGTTTATTACTTTTTATAAATGTATCATTATTATTATTATTTTAAATTTAGTTAATTTCCTGAGGGACTATTGCTGCAGCATATATACAGTGGTAGACTTGGGGTAAGGAAGATGTAGATTCAAAACTCAATAGTGAGAAGAGGCAATTATTCATTTAACCTCTCAGAGATCTAGACAACTGTGGGACGATAAGTTACAGAGAAGTTTGAATGGCATATGGAGAATGATGCAGGACATTTCTTTATTGTAGTATTCTGAAGCAATGAAATCACATGTGCTTGATGTTTTTGATTACTTGGGTGTGCAGGGATACCTTATGTAGTTTGAGATTTTGTCTCTAACAGACTAAGGATACTCTAATTTGTACAAACAAGCCACATACTTCCTGATTTCAAGAATAGATTTTGTATACATAGATAAAGTAAAATTATAACAATATGTGTCATTTACAAAGCACATCGAGATTTGCTAAATTCTTTATGTAATTTAGATAATGTGGTTCTCCTTACTGATCTGTGAGATGGGTGCTATTATTATCTTTATTTTACAGATGAAGAAACCAAGAGAGGTTAGCTAATATGTTATTAAACAAACATATCTAATCTTGTGACATAAAATTTAGAGTTTAAGAGAAATTCGAAGTCCTTAATCTCAACCTCTTCTTCCTGCAGCTAAAGAAACTGTGGCTGAAAGAGGTTAAGTGGTTGCTATAGCAACAAGCTACTAGTAAGTGATTGAATCATGATTCAAACCCAGTTCTTATTGATTTCAAGTCCAGATCTTTAATCACTACAGCATGATTCCATTTAAAGAAAGAATTAGTTGATTAACAAGCATTTACTAACTTCCTCCTATTGGACCAGAACTGCAGAGTCAGTTTTTCTATGTCAACATTGCCTAAAGGTATATTTTATTTTGTATTACATGTGACTTTATTAACAGATGAATCAAAAAGGGACTAGTCAAAGTGAACTACATAGTACCATTTACTCAAACCTACCATTTGAAGTAGGAGCATAGGATTATATATATGGCGATGGAAAATGGGGGGAGAGGGCAGCTAGGTGGTGTAGTGGATAGAACACTGACTCTGGAGTCAGTAAAATCTGAATTCAAATCCTGCCTTAGACACTTGATACTTACTAGATATGTGACCCTGGGCAAGTCACTTAACCCCAAATGCCTTGCCAAAAATAAAAAAAAAATAGCTCTAAAACGTCCCTTATCACCAGATGAGAAAACTGAGGTTGAGAGGATAACTCGCTTGTCCAAGGTCTCATAGGTGTTAAATATTAGATGGGGTACTTGAGATCCTTTCTGACTCCAGATTCTCTATATTTTCTACTGAACCATAGCAATTATTTAAGGAGAATCTCCTGTATCCACAAGTCTTGCTGAAAATGATTCTTGATTAGCATAGGGAGTCAGGGGAGAGGGACTTAAATCTTGAATTTATGACATCACAATGAAAGCCGTTCCAGGCCCAGATCAGGCCTTTAAGGTTCAGCTTAAATATAGACTTTGTGTCTGTTATTGTGGGTCCAACCTATTTTGAGAAAGGATCATCACTAGAAATTTCACTACCAGATGGTGAACTTTGTTGGGCGTAGTAATTCATTAAAGAGAACTGTTATTGAGTTAAAGATTTGTAATAAATGTAAACAAACAGATTCATTCATTTATCTATTTTATTAATTTTTCATTTTCCCCACTGAGGAAACCACAAATCTGGTGAAATACTGACATGTAACCTGGCTTTCACTTAAGTCTTAGATATTTTGGATCTTGTATATTGGCCTGCTACTGTAGGTGGAGGGATGTGTAACACCTGATTGACAAGAAACAATAACATATACAACATTGTGTACCTAAATAAGAAATGTTCTAAATTGATTGTATTAGGCATTGAATTAAGCAGATAAATGATGATTTATTGAAGAATGAAAAATGTTATAGTGACAGAAGCCTACCATTAGCATTAAGACGATCTAAATTTTAGTCTTGCCTTTGATACATACTTGTTGGGGGACCTGGGAAAATGATGAGAATGCTCTCCATGATGGGAAGTTGGTGGGTAGAATTTCAAAAAGAAAAGTTTCTTTCCCTGATGAAATCACAGTTTTTGACTCTGACTGCAGCCTCAACATGGGGATAGGGTGGAGAGACTTTGGCAGGGGATCATTATGCTTAGGAGTTATCTGTCCAAAATATCTCTGTTTAGTATTCTTTGGGCTTTCCCTAAGGAGAGTTCTATAGAAAGAAAAATCATCAAATATATTTTGTTTTTTTTTTAAAAATTATTATGCTATAGCCTCAAATGTTGATTGTATCGTTAACAGGTAAAAGTCAAATGCTGAGTTCAGCTTTGCTTCTATTTGGATTTTAATGTGATGTCAAAAAGTAGCTCATTATAGGGAAATTTTTCAGAAAGGTTTTATTCATTTAGCACAACAGGGTTGCATGCCGAGTATAGAGCCATACAAAGATTATGAGGATATGGGTCACAGCAAGGAGAAAATCAATAGAGATGATAGGTTATTTCATTTGAGTCACAAGCAATTTGCTATTTGAGATAAGGAGATAGTATCCAAGTGAGTTGGTAATTTCATCCAAATGTTTTGTTCTTACAAGATATTTTATAGGCATGTTAAAATTTCTTAACCAAGAAATTGCAAGGTTTATTTCACCTACAATTATGACAAGACAATCACCAATTTCAGAAAATATTCATTCATATAATAGATAAACATCCTGATAGACTAAATATGCTCTGATTTTCTTGCTAGAAATTGTTCATAGCTGATCACAGACCATAGAGTTTTAGAGCTGAGGTAGAGAAAAAATTAGGTTACATGCTGATTAGGTAGAAAATCTGGGATAACAATGAGAATCTCATGAGACTTGTGTCATTTCTATTTTATTCTATTTTATTTCATTCGGTCCAAGTCAATCCAGTTCAAGAATAATTTGTTAAATGCCCACTGATGTGAAATTTACTCTACTAAGCATTGAGGATACAAGATTCAAGCCAAGTACTACTTCCTTCCTGAAATCAAAATCTGAGTCCCTCAATTACTATGGCTCTGCTCAAAAATTACTTGTGTGTGTTTGTCTATAAATAAATTTACACACACACACACACAGAGTTTTCTCCTAATAGAACATCACATATTATAAAGAAGGCTTTTTCTTTCTTTACAGCCCCAATAACTTCAACAAATCAGTCACATAGTAGCATCTTAAGAAATGGGGAAGGTGAGTGGGAGGGAGTAAAGATCTACTATGTGCCTGATCCTGTGCTAAACACTTCTTACAAATATTATTTCATGTGATCCTCACAACATTCCTGCAAAATAGGCACTTTTATTATCCCCATTTTATAGTTGAGGAAACTGAGACAAACGGAGATTATGTGATTACTAAGGATCACATAACTATTAAGTGGCTTGTTGAATGATGACTGTATGAATACAGAATGATATAATAAGTGCTTAATAAATGTTAACTTAATTCAAGGAACTTATATTCACATAATCTTTATGATATGAAATTATATGGGGAGTTTAAATTTAACAGATCGATTTTGAAAAGGAAATAGTATAATAGAATTAGAATTAAAAAATAATTTTAGAGATAATGTGGTCCAACCTCTTTGGTTTTATAGATGGAATAATGAAGGCAGAAAATGTAATTGACTTACTAAAATCATTCATAAATAAACATTAGCAGCAATAAGATTTGAACGCAGATTACCTGGACTGAAAATTCAGTGTGCATTATACTATGCCGATCCAGTTTTTGTTATCAATGTTTATTTTTTGAATTGTTATGATGTTTTTTCATTGTACAACAGATTCTTTTTAATATATTCTTTTCCCCTTTCCATACTCAGGGAGACATCCCTTGCAACAAAGTTTTAAAGAGATAAAACATTAAGTTCAGTACAAGCCATAATATTGATTGCATCTGACATTGTATGCAACATCAGAAACCTACAGTCCTGCTATCCATATGTTGCTATTGTACTATACTCCAGTCTCCACTTCTAACTTGACATTCCAATTTCCCACCCTGGGATCTGGGCCTTCTGATTAGTGAATATTCAACTCAGCTGAACTGGATCTAGATTTCCCACACTACTCCCTGGCCATCTACATTCTGTTTCCTCACATTTCCCTATTGTAGTTTGGGAACAATAACCAAATTCATACTAAGAAAGCACTCCTTATTGTCCACCACTCTTCTTTATATGTTATCATCTCCTATTATAATGTAAAGAACCTTGAAGACAAGAACTGTCTTACTTTTTAGCATTTGTGTCTCCTGCACTTAAGGCCACATCTGGTATATAATGAGTGATTAATAAAACCTTTTCTATTCCATATCATCACCTGTTCCAAGAAGAGAGAGAAGATTATCTCAATCTCATTTTTGCCTCTGCTTTTTTTGGGGTTTTTTGGCATCATATAAGTTTATATTCTGACCATCTAATTAGAATCTTCCTGGAGTTGAAATTCTTGAAAGTAAATGAGAATAACAAAGAGCAGCTTTATGAAAGTAGCCAAGGAATGGATTATTAATAATTTTCTTAGGAAAGTTACTAGCCACCAAAATAAATTCAGGTATCAAAATAGAGAAAATAACTGACCCAACAAATTGTTTAAAAGTAAGTTTATTTCACTTTAAAAGTTAAACTTGTCAAACACAGGGTAAGGATACATGTTGATAGTCCTTGTTCTGTCATTTTTCTTGTTTGATTTCTGGTTCTATTGAGGCATGACTTCCCTTCATCTCCTTTCTCCCTGTATAATCACACTCAAAATTCAAAATGGTGGCTAGTGCAACTTTCCTTAATGCAGAGGACTCTCCTTGTCTGAGAAGCTAAGGTGACTCCTTCCTCTGATTGCTTTTACCTTCAAATATTGTATGCCATATAAATCAAGAGGATCACTTACGCAGTTGTCAAAAAATGTTCTATATGACTGAGGGAGAATATCTCTAGATTCTTCATAGCCACTCCTATTTTACAACCTTGCTTTTCATTGATTCTACACACACACACACACACACACACACACACACACACACACACACACACTCACTTCATAATGTCTATTTTTCTTGCTCTAATTAAATTCTGATAATTCCCACCTTCCTATGAGGTTCTTCATCATTCAAAAATTTATACATAGTGCTTGAATCTTAGTGGTAAGTAGAACCAGGCCTGAGTAAGGTCCGTGATAGCACCCTAGGAGTAAATGTTATCTAAGACCCTTTGCAACACTAAATCAATCATTCTTCAACCTCTCAGTCAAATTACTCACAATGGGCAGCCCATGAAGTCATTATGCAAACGATTCCTACCAAGCTATTAAACACTGTGAGAAAGTAATATTATGGTTCACTTATTTTTATCTGCATGTTAACAAATAAGTATTTCAGCAAAATAATTTTTAATGTACAAGAAACTGTTATACAAAATCTTTTCCAGAAACCTTCTAATATGGAAAAGTGATTCAAGTATTAAGAACTTCCAACAATGTCCATCTGAAAGAGTAATTTTCATCTTCATGGAAATATGGTTTCATCAACCTATCAAAAGTCCATACATTTATATGTGTGCTCATGAATACTTGTGCTTCTCAAAAAGCATGCAGTTCCTTTCATTGAGGAATTCAAAATCTACTTAGGGCAGTAACACATAAACACTGGAATAGGTAAGTACTGGGTGAAGAGATAATAAGCAGTTCTAGATGCTATCCAAGAGGCTTACTTGACAATGAATTACCATTTGTGTAGCTTAGAACATAGGTGCTGTGACCATTCAGAAAGATTACTATGGTCTAAAGCTGCCGAGGAAGGAAGTGAATAGGGGACTAAGCTGGTAGAATGTTGATCGAAAGAAGAGTGCATTTCATAAAGATATGATGATGTAAGTGAAAATTTAGCAGGGGGGAAAGTACAACACATGTGTAGGACTCAAGATAATGTAATAGAAGACATTTTATCTTGGCATTTTTCTGGAAAGTACAATAGTTTTCCATTTAAATTTATCATTGTAGATGGAGCCTTAGAGCTCTAGCTGCACATTCAGTAGCAGAGGAGAATATTTATATTACTTGTTGCTACTGTCAAACACATATAACAACTCCAGTGAAGCACTACAAATTGATGTCAATAGGGTAATTTCTATTCTCTTGCAAAAGCTTTGGTCTCAATGGCATCTTTTTAAACAACAGATTTCATTCTGTTCTCTGAGTAGGAATATTCCCAAGATTACATGGGGAAATATCACTTCTACTAGCACTTCTATATTCTGTACTTGAATTGAACTTGCTGTTGATACTAGTGGCAAAATTCTGGCCTCTGCTGTGGTAGCTAAAATCACCATGTTTGTTAATGCCTGAGACATAAACCAAAAATGATATGGTAGGTTCCTTGGGACACAAAGTTCTAACCCTAGAAAATACTAAGCAAAATTATAGCTTACTGTGTCTTCCATTAGAGAACAATGAATATTTGGAAAAAGCATATCCTCATCCCTGGCTAAATTTGTGAAAGGTTATCAACAGGTGCTCTCTGACTCCAACTGCAGTATTGAATAAAAGATATTTCGTTGTCCCTGATTCTGAATGAATAAGACAGTCACTTCTCTATCATATTGATATCCTCACTCGATAAAGCATTTTATGTGGGTAAATATGCATTTACTTCAATGACTAAATGTTCTTTGCTACTTCCTATAGTCCTGCAAACTCCTTGAACTCAATTTTTAGTTGAATATATATAAAAATAAAAGAAGTGGATGTGAGGATATGTACAAAAGGCTGGCATGAATTAGAAGAATAAATAAGGTCTAAGAAAAATGCTAACACAAACAGTTTATTTCCTTCCATATACTGTATAATTCAGTGACACAGACTTCCCTGCTGCTCCTCACACATGACATTCTATCTCTAGATACTAAGCATTTTCACTAGCTGTCCTTCATAAATAGAATTCTCTCCCTCTTCATGTCTACCTCCTGGTTTTCCTGCCTTCCTTGAAGTCTCAGGAAAAAATTGCCCTTTGTCAGGAAGCCTTTCCTAATGCTACTTGATTCAATGCCTTCCCTCTGTCAATGTCCCTGGTTCAGGCTGTATCCATCTTATTTATAACTATTTGCATATTTTTCCCCATTAAATAGTGCACTTCTTGAGAGCAGAGATTGTTTATTTTTCTTTCTTTGCATCTCCTGTAACTAGCACAGTACCTAGAATATTGTAGATGCTTAATTAATGTTAATTGGCTGAATGACCTAGTTATTAAAAAGTAAAAGGTAGAAAGGAACAGTGAATAGAGAAATCAACAACCAGTCAAGAATGAGCTGAAATCCTGCCTAAGATACATCATAGACATGTGAAGCTAGCCAAATCAGTTGAGTTATCTGGCTATCAGATGCCTCATCTGAAAAATGACTAATTTCCACTAAATGGCCTCTAGGATTCTTTCCAGTCCCACATGTACGATACTATGATTTTTATAGAATATAAACTCCTAATGACTAGTATGGTGTGTGAGACTTGAAGAAACCAGTTAAGACCCCTGCCCCACAGCCCCTGATAAAACCCCCAGAAAGAATAGACTCAGACCTTTTGGCATTTAGCAAATGTCCCTGGGCCTCCACAACTCCTCCAAGGAATGTCAATAGATAAGATTATCCCACCAAAGGACAACCTGTCAGAGTCCTTGATCTGTCAGGGTCTTTGTTCCTGTTCCCCTGGACCACCTAGTGACCTGGCCCATAAATGATTAACCACTGCACCCTGTTTTTTCTGTATAAACATGGCTCTTTCATGGCCGTTCTGATTTGGGTTGTATCCCAAATGGTCGCTGGCTAATAAATTCTCCATTTAAACTTATACTCTGTAATGTGTCTAGCTCGCTCTTGGCATAACAGGTGCAGGAAACCTGCCTCCCCAAAAATAAGGTGTAGCTTGTGAGGTGCATTGCTCTAATTTATATTGTTCATTGTTTCCTCAGGTAAAGGAAGCTTTTTACAATAATGCTATTTAGCATAGCTCCTAACTAGTGTTTATTGATCCTTCTATATTTTTCAGTCTTTAGCTCATTATTAATAAACATCTAGGTCACTTTAAATATATAATACAATAAATACTGGTAAATATGATTGTTTTGCCAATGACCATCTCTATAACATCTTTGTCCTCACTACTTGTAGTCAAGGTCAGGAACAGAGACTTCCATGGGTTGGAAATTATAGTCTCCTAGAAGTCAGTATGAGTCTATTCAATCCTGGAAATAATGACAAGTTTACCAAGGTCTTGGCCAGAATCATCAATCCAGCTGAGCAAAGGACTCCTTAATAAAAATATAAGGTGGTTATCTGAAAAAAAGAGAAGCAGCAGAATATCAAAAGTACAAAGCTCAACAGAATGCTAGTCATTACAAGGCTCAACAGAGTTTCAGGAGCAGGAGAAACTACGTGACCTGAGGTCTGGCAAAAGAGTCACCTTTCTTGCCTCCTTCAGGTTCTACCTTCTCGCCTAACAATCCTATTGTGTTTGTGTACTTATTCTATGTATAATAAGTTCCTTGAGGATAAGAACTGTTTCTTTTATGTCTATGTGTCTCCAGTGCTGCACTTAGAACCTGATACAGATTAAGTCGCTAATAAAAACTTTTTAAAATCATTAAATTATTTGACAGCAAAGGAAAAGATTTTTCTTTCTTAAGGACTGTGCCATAAACCCATTCAAAACTTATCCATTTATAAATTAACTGAAGTTTAGAAATGAGAAGTGGTTTGTTTATTGCCATAAACAAATCAACGTGCCTCTCTTCTATGGGCCAACAATAGGTCCCAGTCCAAGCTCAACTTAGTCATTGTTTGAACTCTGATTGCTCAGCATGAATGTAAATAGCCATTGTTTCTTTTTGAGCCAAAAATCTTGAGGATCTTCCCCTCTCAGATTTTGTTTCTTTTGACTACGTAAAAGAGGCCATTCTTTGCCTTAGTTATCACCCAGCCTCAATCACTGAATGGATATTTCTTCAGTCAAACTGAAACCCAGAAAAGACCTTAGCTTAAAAAGGCCAGGGTGTTACACTACATCTGGGGCCATTTCCATTCATTCTGATCTACAACCACATTGGACCCAGATGTCTCCAGAAGAGAAAGTGGTGCTGGTGACCTTGCACAGCCCTCCCTCACTTAAATCCAATTCACTTGCAAGTCATGGCATCACCTTCCTGATGCCATGGTCTCCTTTGAGGATGAAGGACAAACAACAATAACATCTCAGTATATGAATGTCATGTTGCCCTTCCACTTCCCTGAATAAATTTGGCTAGACTAGTTTCTTCCACAGGAAACTCACAGAATACAACTATTTCTGACTGATTTCTGACCCCTTATATGAATGTAAAATTGATGAGCCAGTCTTTTATCCATGTGTCCCTTTCTTTTATCACAGAGGATTCACTTGTCTTCTACTCGTCCTATCATCATATCTTGAGATCAGCTTCTTGTTCCCTGTGGACTTTGATAGGAAGGTTGAATTTGGAGACAGATGTAGCAATAAACAAACCACTTCTCATTTCTAAACTTCAGTTAATTTATAAATGGATAGGTTTTGAATACGGGATGTCTAAGGGTCTTTCTAACTTCAAAACCTATGATGGCTTTGCCCAATAGCAGCATTTGACATTCTTGAGCTAAACACAGCTCCACTGCTTAAAAGGCTCAGTCATATTATAATGGAATCATAGCATATTGAAATTATATGTATTATCTCTTCCTATTAAAATATGGAGCTCCTAGACATCAGGGATTGTTTGTTTTTTTTTCATTTTTATTCCCAGCACTTAGCACAGTGCTTCACTAATACAAAATATTCAATAATCAGTAATTAATTAATTAATGACATTCCATGTATAATTTGAGAAACCTCACAAACACTTGGGGTATATTAATAGAAGTACGGTCACTCATTCACACACACATATGTACACACGATGCTATTAATATACTTCACATCCATCAGAGCATACATTAGCCAACATTTATAGTGTTTTAAAGTATGCGAAGCACTTTATACACAAACTCACACTCATACACACAGACTTACAAATTCATTTGATCTCAACAAGTCTAGGAAGGAGATAGTAGAATGTAAAGGTTGACAACACTAAAAAGAGTACCAAGCTCAAATTGATTTCAATGTCATGTCTTGGTTCATCTAAGAGAAAAAAAATGAGAAAACACGTCTCCCTCTTTCCTCTCATTATAGAGGTGAAGTACTATGGGTTTGAAATGAAGCATAAACTATCTGTTGCTTTTTGTTTATTTGTTTTGGTTTGATTTTTCTTTTTTTTCTTTTTTCAAAAGGAAGATTCAATAGGGAATATAGTGGGGAAATTGTTGAGGTCAAAAGGTGACACAGCTTAAAGCTATTAGTTGCTGGGAACATAGTAAGATTCTACTTGGTAGAGATATCGAGAAGCCTGAAGACCTATCTATTAGGGAGGCTTAGAAGAGACTTCTGAATTATATGAGAAATTTGGTTAATTGACCATTAAAGTCGCTTAGAACTCTATATGCTATGATTTCATAATTCTTTCTATCATTCAAATTAAGGAACACTTAAAGAATAATTAAAACATGTCATTCAAAGCAATTGTAATTTATTACTAAGGATGAACTTAACTGCTTATCCATTTATAAAGTTTAAAATTAAGTAATAATTGGCTTTTAGTCTGAGTAATCATTTGTTAGAATAATTAAGTTTCTTCCATCAGTGAATAACTAAGAACAAATTCTTATGTGACATTTATTGGGCTATACCACATATTTCCCATTTATAATCAAAATTATTGTAAGTTACCTATTTAATAAATAAAAATAAATTTGATTTTCCTTTGTTTGATAGCTTGGAGGATATTTTAAAAATGTATGTAGGGGGTGGGGTATATGAGTAAAAATATCTTTTCACATTATATTCTTATGCTGATTGTTTATAAACTTTTAAAAATTAGTGTAGTTATAAGAACTATTACTATTAGTTTTTTTTTTCCATTTTGACTTCGAATAACTAAGTAGTTACCATCATCACTTGTGGCTCATACATTTTTAACTGAAATAATAACATGTAAGTGTGTACCCCCACCCTCAATTATCTTGGGCAAGGTTGGTGGGAGAGAATTCCTCATGTTGTCTGACTAAAGCTGTTTCTGGTTTCAATGAGTGCAAGAATATAAATTTTTCTATTTCTTCTCACTCCTAACTTCTGTGATGCCACATAATGGCATGGAGATGACACTGAGGTTTTGAAAGCTATGACAGCATTAACACATGGTTTAGGAAGTCAGACCAAGATTAAAAAAGAAAAAAAATAAACTCAAATATTGGTCGGGGGAATATCTTTATGAGTAACCACTTCGGTTATGGTTACCAAGAAACTTCACTAGGTTGGTGGTATAGAAGTCTGTCATTTTTTTTCTAACAAAACAAATCTCAAAGACAATCAATTTATTTATAGAGAAGTCATGTTCCGCATCGGGGGAAGGAGTACTCCCAGATCTGTTCCTCTATAGTCCCTCTAGTGTCTCAAATTGGAAAGGGATGACCCAGGTAACATGCTATTGTTCAATCATCTCATGACTGACTTTTAGTGACCACATTTGGGATTTTCTTGGCAAAGATACTGGAGTGGTTTACTATTTACTATTCTCCAGCTCATTTTATGGATGGGGAACTGAAGCAAACAGGGTTAAAAGACCAGGGTCAGACTGGGATCAGATGTAAACTCAGGAAGATGAGTCTTCCTTGACTTCAGGCCCAGCACTCTATCTGCTGTGCTACCTCAGTGCTCCAACATTTAAAGTACCAGTGTTTTAATTAGTATTAGGAAGTAGTTTGGAAACCATGTTTCTTACTACATACTTTGTCAAAACAGAACAAAAAGCATATACTACAGATAAAAGAGAATCCTTTTGTAGGGTCTTTTTTTTAACTTTCCTGAGCAGTTGAGGTCTAAATATTCATCACTTGGTTCTCAACTGTGTAGTGCAAAGTACCTCAATATTGAGCTATAATTGCCACAAATATTGCAATTTCAGAGCTAGCAGTGACCTCCAAGGCCTTCTAATGAACTAGTTCCCCGAAATTAATCACTACTGTACATGACTTTAAAAATGTTATGTAGCATTCATCTGAAAAGCTCTAATGAAGGGGACACCTGCTATTTCTTGAGATAGTCCATTTAACTGTAGGATAGACACACTTATTTGGAAGCTTGCCTCACTATTAAGACTAAATTTTCCTCTACAATTTCTACTCACTGTTCCTAGCTTTGCTTTCTGAGACTAAGGAAAATTAATCTCTCTTTTGTTTGGCAGATATTTAAAGACATTACCATGTCTACATCTTTCCATTTTCATTTCTAGGCTAAGCATTCCTAGTTCTTTTATTTAGGTTTAGTTATTGTTGTTGTTGTTAGTTAATTAGTTTTTTTTTTATTTGATATTAACTGAAAGATATTTCACCATTCTGATTTCCCTCTTGTGGACTTTGTTTTGATTATAAACATTCTTTCTGAAAAGTGTACAAAACTGAACACAATATCCTTAATCTGTTGAAGACAGAGTTTGTCAATAGTATCTTCTCCTTAATTTTGGAAATTGCATCTCTTTTAATGAAGTACAAGATTGCATTAACTTTTTTGACTGTAATATCACTTTGTTGGCACAGACTGCATTCCACTAAAATGTGCAACCCTTTTCTGTAAGAATTAATGACTAAGCATGCCTCTTAATCTAGTAATTCTATAGTTAATTTTAAAAATAACTATTTAGAAAGTATGTTTATCCTCCATTTAAATTTCAGTTCAGTACTCTAACCTGCAGAGATTATTTTCTAATAATCCTCTCATTAATTGTTAGCTATAGAACTCAGGTTTATGTCATTTGAAAATTGATATGGCATCTTTATCCAAATTATATTTTTATCCAAATTATCGGTAACAGTGTTAAATATCACCAGGTCAATCTTTGGTCTTTAGGACATGCTACTGCCACTGTACTGACAAGGTGAAGTTGAATCATGTGTTTTTGTTTTTGTGAATTGTAGCAGCTCTGAATCCATCAAAGTAATTCCTCAATCATTTCCACCTGTCTATATAATTGAGAAATAATTCTTTACTGGTTCTATATTCAAAGCACTTACAAGCTTGCTAGGACTTTCCAGAACATGCATTCTTGTGTCATAGACTTTGAGAACCCAATGGCACGTTTGTTGCCTCATTGATATCTTAATAGGGATGTGACACAGAAGGAGGAATTTGATAAAGTCTTCTCAAGGTGAAGGAATGATTTTTTTTCATTTAAAAACCATCTTTATTTTATTTTCCAGAAAAGATAACAAAGAACAGAAAACAACTTTTTAAATGCAAACATATCAAACAAAGTCTGATAGAGTACATTGTAACAATACATAGTGTTGTACAAAGTACCCCATCTCACCAAAGAATGGAGGGAGAAATATTACTTATATCTTTTCTTTTGGGATAGATTTCAGCATTATAATCAATCAAACAATCAAAGAAAATTTATTAAATGTTTACTATATGTGAGGCAGTGGCATAAACCCTGGTGATACAAAGAAAGGTAAAATCACAAAAATTGCCTCTGCCCTCAAAGAGCTTATGTACTAATGGTGGCACAGTGATATAGTAATAAATAATTACATATAGAATACATACAGAATAGAAAGAAGAACCTTATAAGGGAACATGCAAATGCAGAGCTTCTTAACCTCAAACCAAATATATTCATACATGATAAATTGTTTTTTTCTTTATAATCCTTTGTTTTAAATTTTATATATATATATATATATAATATATAATATAATAATATTCCCATTTTATTTTGTGCATGTTATTTTATACACATTATTTTATTTTATACACATTAAAACATTATTCTGAGCAAGCATCCACAGCTTTCATCAGACTGACTGACAAAGTAGTCAATGACACATAAAATGTTACAATTCTCTGTTCTCCTAGCTGGGGAGACTGGGAAAAGTTCCTGTTTGAGGTATTGATTGAGCTGAGTTTTAAAAGGTTCCAGGGATATTGAGAGATGCAGATGCAGAGAGAAATCATTCTAGCCATGACAGTGAGTCAACTCAAAGACAGAGAGGGGAGATATATAATATTTTATGGATGTGAGTGTGTGTGTGTGTGTGTGTGTGTGTGTGTGTGTGTGTGTAAGAAAGAAAGAGACAGAGACAGAGGCAGAAAGGGAGAAAAACAGAGACAGAGAGACAGAAACAGAGAGAAAAAGAGAGAGACAGAAAGAAAAAGAGAGAGACAGAGAGAGAAAAAAAGAGAGAGAGACAGAGAGACAGAGAAATCATTATTAGTGTTTACTATGTGTTTACAGGAACTGTCACTATATTAAGCAGCACTGGGGCTCCAAATACTTTCCTGGCCTTCAAAAACATTACATTCAAATGTAGAGGAAGAAAACATAAAAGGGAGCTTGTAAAAGTGAGTCATACAGAAAAAGTACACAAGCATAAGCAAGTCTTCTAGGAAGAAGGTAGAAAAATTTAGAGAAAAGGAAAATCTGGAGAGAAGTGGGCATAGATGCATTGGGCATTTCATAAAATGACGAAGCCAGGAATTTGCCGGTCAAAGGAAAGGGATGCAGAAAAAGAGGCCTCTTGGGGAAAAGACTGCTAGCTAATAGGTAGAAACATCTAGGCAGTAAAGAGTAGAGCCAAGAGAGAAGTGAAGAACTTCAAGTACACCAATAATACTAGATTATAATTTTACAGTATTTAATTCTTTATATGGTTATTCTTTTTCTTTCATTTGCACTGTTATAATTATTATGAATATTGTTTTCCTAGTTGTCTTTTATTTTCCTTTTCTTTGATTAATAAACTTCTCATATGGTTTTCTATTCTTTATATTCATCAGATCTTAAAATGTAATAATACTCTATCACATTCATACAACAATTTCTTTATCAATTCCACATTAGGCATACATCTCTTTTTAATTTCAATTTCTCTACTACCACAAAAAATGAGGCTACACATAGCTTGGTGTATATTAGACCTCTCTTTCTGTCTTTAACATCTTCATAGCATATGTCTAATAGTAGCACATATGGCCAAAGACCATGGAAATCTTAATCACTTAGCATAATTTAATTGTTTTTCAAAATTGTTTGACCAATACACAACTCCTTCAACACTATATCAGTGTACATATTTTCATACAAGCCATCCCTGATGATAATTCCTATGTTTTTTCATCTTTGCCAATTTGCTGTGTAAGACTTAAAACATGACTTGGTTTCATTCATATTTCTCTTTTTTATTGGTGATTTGGATATTCTTACTCTTGATGATTGACAACTTATAATTTTTGTAGAACTATTTGCTAATTGGAGGTATTTCCTAACTATTACCCTGTGAGTAAAAGTGAGCCAAAAATAATATTTAGGGAAAAAATATCACTTACTACGGTCAATCCTAAGTATAATTGAGACATTTGGTATGTCTCTTCCAAATTCTAGATATAACAAAATATAGGTTCTAAATTATTTCAGAGCCATGAAAGATGCCATAATAATTTCAGCAAAGCTACTATTTCTGATAAGGATCCAGGAACATATAGAAATTTAGGAGGGAAAAAAAAAACCTTTGGCCCAGGACATGGGCCCACAGGAAATTTGGATATCATATTTTAAAATAGATACAAGATATTACAAACAACAATCATTCATATTTCTCTTTTGAGTGACAGGATAAATGGGCCAGAGGTGCAAACATTTGGGATCTAATAGTCAATTTAGTCAGAAAAACTTACCAATGATAACATCCTACCGGTGACCTATTTTCATGTTCTGTACTATACTCCACATTTTCACTACTATAACCTTCTTGACCCATGATGCTTTTTAATGTAGTATGTCTTTTTTGTTAAGTATGTGCATTTTTATATTGTTAATTTTAAATCTGTGTTATAAGTAGGCCAGCCAAGTATAAAGTAAATGTAACAAAAGAAATGAATTATCTTTGAAAAGTTACAGATTCAACTTTTTTCTGTTTGTTACAAACTCATCCATATCATCTTGTCTCTACAGTACTAAGCTGAATAATTTAAATTTGAAACTTACTTTCACTCTATCTACTTCTGACTTTACATTTTAGTAAAATTAAAAAAAAACTTTCAATATTTTATTATATTAGGACATGAATGATTGGAATTTGTAAACAATAGTATTTTATTAAAATTCATATTGATTTTGAGGTAATTTAATAATTATCCATCACATTAAAAAAAGTTGTAGTTTGGGCATTGGGAGAGACAGTCTTTCAGAACTCAAACATTTGGAGTCATATCTTTGATTGTTATAATTATTTTTAATTATTTCTTAATTTCATAATTTATATTAGCCTTTTTACATTTTTTTTCTCTTCTTGGGATTTACCATTCCTTTTATGACATAATAGGCAATGATTTCTGTGGGATTTTTTTTGCCTAGATAATAATATTTTTTCCTAGATAAGGATATCACACAGTGTAAATGCCTGTGAATGAATAATTACTCTAACATTAGTTGTTTTTTTCTCTATTCTATTTATCCTCATCACAATGGTAGATCTTAGGCCACAAGAAAGAAGAAGGGAAGCATTGAACTGTGACTTCATAAATAAAAGGAAAGCATTATAGTAACATAGACAGACAACTGATCTGTTCTACATAGTTTTGTCGAGGTACCTAGGCCACTGAGAACTAGATGAATTGCCCAGTATTATACAAACTGTACTTTTATGGTTTGGGCCTTCCTGATTATAAGTTCAGGCTTCTAACTAGTTTGCTACAGTGATATTTTAGTTGGAATTGGGGCAGGGGAGAAAACAAGCAAAGTGTCTTTTTCTCAGAAATTTCATATAAGTTTTATTTCAGTTTTACGTTAGTTACAGATATATGAACATAATGTCTCAAAATAGGCTCATTATATTTATCATGCAAATGGCTCTTTCAGGATTATTAAGATATTAGTGGAAATGTGTGATGACTTTTGTGGATTAGTCTTATGAAATTTGAACTTCGCATTAAGCAACTTGAAATGTTTGTGAACTACTGACAATTAGAATATGTCATTGTCTCAGACAGCTGCACACAATCTTTTTTCCTCTATGATTCTTTTGATAGGTCTCCTTTGAAATACAGATGATTAACAGGCAGCCACATATTTGCAGAACATCAGAGGCACCCAGAAACTTTGCCTAATCTCCTCAAAAATCATTCATGTGCTGAATGATTATCCTTTTATATGGAGTAAATCATTTCTTCCCAATATTAGCTATGAGGTTCTAGTGAACATAGCATTCAACTAAATTAACACTTAAAAAGTTGAAGAAGCAATAGTGGAAAATTATGTACTCTGTAATTTTTTTATTGTGGAAAAGATGGATACCTGAGAGGGAGGATACAATGAGAAAAAGGGAGGAGAGAGAGAGAGGAGGAGAGAGAGAGAGAGAGAGAGAGAGAGAGAGAGAGAGAGAGAGAGAGAGAGAGAGAGAGAGAGAAAGCCAGATAGTCTGATATGGACCATGGGTTTTAAGAGATCAGATTTCAAAGTTTCAAAGGAAAGATAAGAAAGATTCTATGGACTACATAATTCTATGTAAGATAATGAAGGATACTGAGAAGTACTTCAGATGAGAAGGAAGGAAAGATTTACTGAAGGGTGCAATATGAATGCATAGGGAGCTCCTATATATACAAAAACGTAAATTAAAAAAGGCTATTACACATGATAGAATGCAGGAAAAGTAATCAAGAATCACTGCATGTGGATGGCATGGTTCTGGGAAAATATCAGGAGTACAGTACTTCAAAATAACATAATCTGGGTAATAAATTACAGGACAACAAAAAATTACTTGGAGTTATGACAGTGATGATGATGACAATGACAATGGCGATGACAACAAAGATGATAAAGATAACTTATGGTAGAAAGAAAATAAAATTGCTCAGTTTTTTACTTTGTTTTTCTCTGCCAAGAAGAATGAATACTGTAAAAGAAAGGACAGAAAAATTTGCTAATGGAGAGCTAATTTGTAAAATAAGTAAGGAAATAGTAAGGGAGCAATTTGCTGCCTTTGATGAGCTCATTTCAATTGCCCTAGATGAATTGTGCTGAGAGACTACTGAAGGTAGTGTTGGAGCCTCAATTAAGTATATTTGAAATTTTATGCAGAATGGGAATATTGTGAAATAGAATAAGGGCAAATATCCAAACTTTCACAAAAAGAAAGAGAATGGAATCCGCTATCTACAGACTAGTGAAGACAACCTCGAATAATGGGAAAAAATAAATTTAGAATGTATTAATGAAGAGATGACTAGTGAGCACATATTAAAAAGAAGATCATGAGGGTTCAGAATGGCTTTATTAAAAATCATTGTATCCCAGGTTGATTTCTTTTTAAAATAGTTAATAAATATGAAATAACAGGGTAAAATGATTTATACAGTTTATCTAATCTTTAAGCAAAGCACTTGATAACATCTTTCATACTTCCCCTTGGAAATTATAAATGAAGACCAGATAAAAATACAATTAGATTAATTGAGAATAGATTCATCTGAAGAGTAGTAATACGATAGCCACGGTAAGTTTTTACAGTACTTTATCTTCAAAGTAATTGGAGGGAGTAGTAAAATGCACAATTAATATGTGAACATAGTGTGATTTGCCAAGCAACAATTAATGTGATCCCAGGCTAGATTAAGGGAAGCATAACTACCAGGTATTAGAAGGTAATAGCCCATCTCTCCCTTGCCTGATAAAAAATAAAGAACAAATCTAGAACGCATTGTTAAATTTAAAGAAAGTCATTGATAATCGAATGGTTAAGATATTTAAGTTCTTGCCATATGAGTCCTGAGTTGAAGACATGTATAAAGTTTAGGCTATGAGAGAGGAGTCTAGAGGAGCAATGGGTATTGTCTTAAATTTCTGAAGTCCTCTTATCATCTTTGGCTCCAAAGGATAGATATAGGAACAATAGTTTGGAGTTAAAAGGAGAAAAATTTGTTGTGAAGTCAGCAAAAATTCCTTAATGATTAGGACACTGCCAAACCAGTGTGTGTAACCTCCAAAGGTAGAGGGCTTTCCCTTATTGGATAGGTCTTCAAATAAATGCTAGATAAATACATCAGGACATCAGGTGCATTGGTGCCCCCCCCCTGCTCCCCACTTAGTAGTATTTTATTTTTTCCAATTACGTATAAAGATAGCTTTTAATATTTATTTTTAAGATTTTGAGTACCAAATTGCTCTCCCTCCTCCCACCTCCCCAAGACAACAAGCAATTTGATGTAGGTTATACATGCAAAACTATGTTAAACATATTTCCACATTAATCATATTGTGAAAGAAGAAACAGAATAAAAGGAAAAAAAAACATGAGAAAGAAAAATGAACAAAAAAAGTGCGAATAGTAGACTTTGATCTCCATTCAGATTCCATAGTTCTTTCTCTGCATGTGGATAGCATTTTCCACCATGAGCCTTTTGGAATTATCTTGGATCATTGTATTGTATAGAAGAGCTAATTCTATCATGTACATTGTTCTCCTGGTTCTGCTCAGTTCACTGAGTATTGCCTCATGTAAATCTTTCCAGGTTTTTCTGAAATCCACCTGCTCATCATTTCTTATACAATAATAGCAATATTCCATATTTATATATCCCAACAGGTTAAGCCATTCCTCAATTGATGGGCATCCCCTCAATTTCCAATTCTTTCTGCCTCAAAAAGAACTGCCATTTGTTTTTTTGCACATGCGGGTCCTTTTCTCTTTTATGATCTCTTTGGGATACAGATCTAGAAGTGGTGTTCCTGGGCCAAAGAGTATGTGCAGTTGTAGAGCCTATGGATATAGTTCCAAATTGCTCTCCAGAATGGTTGGATCAGTTCGCAATTCCAACAGTGAATTAAAGTCACAGTTTTCCCAACTCTTCTTTAACATTTATCATTTTTTTCTTTTCCGTCATATTAGTCAACTGATAGGTATAAGATGGTACCTCAGAGTTCTTTTAATTTGCGTTTCTTTAATCAATAGCAATTTAGAGCATTTTTCATATGTTTATAGATAACTTTAATTTCTTCATCTTAAAACTGTCTCTTCATCTACTTTGACCATTTATCAAATGGAGAATAACTTGTATTCTTGTAAATTTGAATCAATTCTCTATATAATTTAGAAATGAGGCTTTTATCAGAGAGACTAGCTGTAAAAATTGTTTCCCAGCTTTCTGATTTCCTCTAATCTTGCTTGTGTTGGTTTCGTTTGTGTAGAACCATTTTGTTTTAATTTAATGCAATCAAAACTACTCATTTTGCATTTCATGAAGTTCTCCATCTCTTGTTTGGTCATAAATTACTCCCTTCTCCATAGATCCGAGAGGTAAATTATTCCTTGCTCTTCTAATTCACTATGTACCTATTTCACATGTGCCCATTTCAACCATATCTTGGCACAGGTTGTGAGATATTGGTCTATATCTACTTTCTGCCATGCTATTTTTCGGTTTTCCCAGCAGTTTTTCTCAAATAGTGAGCTGCTATCCAAGAAGCTGGAAGCTTTAGGTTTATCAAACAGTAGATTACTGCAGTCATGACTAATATGTTTTATGTACCTAACTTGTTCCATTGATCTGCCACCCTATTTCTTAATAAGTACCAAATGATTTTGATGATTGCTGGCTTACGATATTTCTTTAGATTTGACATCTTAAGCCACCTTACTTTGCAATTTTTATGAATTCCCTTGATATTCTTGACCATTTCTTTTACCAGATGAATTTTATTATTTTTTCTATCCCTATAAAATAATTTTTGTGTGGTTTGATTAGTATGGTACTAAATAAGTCAATTAATTAGGCAGAATTGTCATTTTTATTATATTAGCTTGACCTATTGTAAGCAATTGATATTTTTTCCAATTATTTGGATCTGTCTTTATTTGTGTGATGTGTTTTGTTATTACGTTTATATAGTTACTGGGTTTGTTTTGGCAGGTAGACTCCCAAATATTTTAATGTCTACAGTAACTTTAAATGGAATTTCTTTTTCTCTTTATTGCTGATGGTCTTTGTTGGTCAGGTGAATTGTTGAGGAGGATGCTTGTTCAACATAAATGGCTCTGAGTTTCCTTTCTGATTGCAGTGTAGTGGGTCTATGATTCTATGTAAATGAAAAATAAAGGATACTCTTTTGGGAGGACAAAGAAGAAATCTAGAGAGCCACTGTGGTAGTGAATCCTGGAATAGAGGAGGATGCAGGCTGATGCCATAGAAACTAGAGGATGGCTACACAATCCAAAGGCAAAACCTGTGATTATACAACATTAATAGGCTGAATTACATCATAAATTTATATCTACTATAGCTTTTAATTTATAACCTAACTCCTTTCCAAAGGGCAGCTAAGTGGCACGTTAGGTAGACCACTAGGTTTGGAATCAGGAAGGCTCATCTTCATGAGTTCAAATAAACCATAAGATAATATCTGTTTTACCCCAGGTAAGTCACTTACCTCTGTGTGACTCAATTTTTTATCTGTAAAATGAGCTAGAGAAAAAATGGCTAACTTGTTCAACATGTTTGCCAAGAAAATCCCAAAAAGAGGGTCACAGAGTCAGACAAACAACTGCAACAACTGAACAGAAACAACAAATCCCTTGTAAACTTACTGAAATGTCATCTCCTTGGAAAGTTTCCTTGGTTCATTAAATAAACACTAGTTGAATTTAATTGAACTTCTCTAAGAACCAGTTGCACTATCTTTAAAATAAGAGGGTTGAGTACATAATTCCTAACATCCATTTTAACTCTAGATCTTAATATTAAGTTATCATATTTGTCTAAATTACGTGTTTGAAATAGGCCTTGACATGCTAAGGGTGCCTTATCCTGTGACATTTATTGGATTCACAAAAGTGAAGATGATTCTGAGTCTGAAGCAAGGAAGTTAAAAGGCCGAACAATGGTAGAGTTGGTTAAAGAGCCGCAACAATGCAAAGGAACAAATGAGGAACTATCAGACCAGTAGAGGGAGTGTGAACTGGAAACGTGATAACAAAAAGAAAGAGGGATAAAAGCAGGGGCTGAGGTAGGAAATTGCCATGTTAGCTAAAAGAATGAAGAAAAGCTTGAAGAAACTATGTAGTAGTGGAGCC
>CM053627.1:175011621-175041302 GCA_028646595.1 Phalanger gymnotis
TCTAACTCTAAGTTGTAGGGAAGGTGATGAGTTGCAAAGGTAGGAAGAGTTTCCTCATGGGTCATTTCCTACACCACTGAAATCATAGATCTAGTCACAATCCTATATTGAATTATAAAGCACAACATTTTCAATGATTAAATAACAGGAAAAATTGAATTATATTGAATTATAAAGCACAACATTTTCAATGATTAAATAACAGGAAAAAATTAAAAACCTATCCTTCGTAGGGTCATGCTATTTTCATTTTCCTTGATTACAGTTACACTGATATCTTAATGCATGTTGAAACAATGCAAAGTGCTCTAATAAGTAAAGAAAGGATGGAAGAAAGAAAGGAAGGAAGAAAGAAAGAAAGAAAGAAAGAAAGAAAGAAAGAAAGAAAGAAAGAAAGAAAGAAAGAAAGAAAGACAGAAAGAAAGAAAGAAAGAAAAAGAAAGAAAGAAAGGAAACAAGGAAGGAAGGAAGGAAGGAAGGAAGAAAAGGAACAGAGAATTTCTAAAACCCACAGACCCAATTAAAATGAGGAAAGAGATGAGCATATGGACTTAGTGAGGTCATTCTGATTACATTCTCTCATCAAGTAATTTAACTTTTATATCAACAGTTTTTATCTATAAGAAGATAAGCCCATTTGACAGTAATCCTTTAGGCCTTCTAGTCTTGTTTAAGTTAAAGTAAGTTTTCAATTCTGTCATGAAAGCAGGTCTGTACAATAGGTATCTTTAGAAGACTGTTAGCTAGAGCCCATTTTTAGGCTATCTTTATTTTTTTCAGTTTCTTATTAGCATCTTTGTTATTAGAAAGTTTTACTGATGATTGGAAAGCCTTATCTTCCAGCAAGGCCAAACACAAGATCAAACAACTAGCTGTACCACTTGGCCCCTACCCTATTTCCCAACTCAACAATTTTATTATCCAGGGGAAATATTCCTAGTTATAAATCTGGATGTTTTAGTAGGAATGTCATAGTCCTCTTGGTAGTGGGAAAATTAGCATTCTATTCTTGGATAACTAAGTGTGTGCTTCTGGGCAAGTCAATTCTCCTTTCTAGGTCTGAGTTTCATTTGTATAATGAGTGCACTTGACTAGATAATCCCTCAAGCCATTTCTAGTTCTGAAATTCTATTGTATGAGGTAAAAATAAAGATGCAATTAATTAGTTTAGATGGTAGTTAGATGTACTAAGTGCTCATTTCCTGTTTCAAAAACAAGTAGAGAAGTTACCCACTGTCTATAACCTCAAAGTAAAGCCTTACCACAAAATGTAACCAAATTGCTCTTTAAACATTGTAAATATTGAGAGCACTTTGCACTATTTAAGTAAATTAATTCTATAGGTTAGAAAGGAAACCGGGAATGAAGAGAGAGACAGAAATTATTCAGTTTCATTCTAAATAATTGTTGAAATAAGTCCCAAGAGCTGACATTAAGAATGATAAAGAAGACAAAGAAGAAAAGAGGTAACTTATTAAACTAAGAACACTACTTCCCCTAACAACATCATGTGAACCTAAAAGTCACCCAGTAAGCCCCTGAGGAATAATATGTTTAATGAGACATCTGAAGCCCAGGTAGAATGTGGAAGCAAAAGCCAACATTTTTTTTCCTTGAAAGGGTGATTTGAATTTTTTGTAAAGTGTTTAAAATCTTGAACATGTTGTATGTGTTGTTTGAGAAACACAAGTATTCTGAATACTGTTTTCAATACACCAATACATGACCAACATTTTATTCAAATATCATAAGTGACCATGAGACATGTGACATACCTGTAATCCCTTATCATGGGGAAGGCTGACTCTGGTAGGCCCATTGAGTTTGAAAGTTCTGAGCTGCATTAGGTAGGTCTAAAGGCAATTGGACATGGAGACCACGCCTGGCACTAACATGTAAGTTACAGAGAGGAGGACACTGCTTACAGAGGAGACAAAATGGCTCAGGGTAGAAAAATGTAGCAGGTCGAAGCTTCTGTGCTAATTAGCAACAGGATCAATCTGAATGAGACAGAAAGATGGTGTCTGTAAAATACAAAGAAAAAGAGTGGCCCCAATTGATTGGAGATGTTTTTTAAGTGTCTATGCCTCTAATGAAACTTAAACTAAAAATAAATTTAAAAAAAAACTCCTGGAAAACACTAACAACAAAAAACACAAAATCCTATAATTTTTTGTTGTTGCCATTCATTTTTTAAGATATATGTTTCTAGTTTTCAAATACTTCTTAAAATCAGTTCTTTGCAAAGTTTACAAATAGCTGGAGAGTGTTTTTAGTCTCATAATATTGTTTCACTGAATTTTAACAAGGAGTACACACAAAATTAATCCTTATACAAGGTAAGCTGTAAAGTGTATATTAACACTAACCCATCACATACTATGACTGATTAATTCTATCACAATGGAAAAAGTGTATTGCATTTACATTCCCCTTAATATATGCTTGAAAGCTCTTTATATTTTGTCTAATGACTATTCTAGCCACAAACAGTGGATATATTCTTTTGCCAAATGATTATTTTATGTTTTTAAATAGTATACTTTATTAAGCAGCTGAGCATCAAATTAGTCTATTTCTGTGGCAGATTAAATTAGTATCTGAAATATTTTAAGAGCATGTTATTCTCTTCCACCCTTTTTCTGTTATCTATTTACATTTTGACCACTTCTATGTGTTCCAATTGCTTTTGGCAATAAGCATTCACAGCAGTATTTTTTTGATAATGGAAAGTCAAGTTGGAATTATGGGCTACCATGAATTAGAACTGAGTTACTTAAGTAGGCCTCCTGAAGAGAGGAGTATTAAAGTTCAGTTTTGTGATTCAAGATGTAATCAGCTTCATGCAATCTGTCCTGAACTTTTTTTTTTCTTTCCTGAATAATCGAATTTTGAAAGTCTGAACTAGAGATATAGAACAAATTGGGGGTTTAGTCACATTTAATAAATGTTTGTTGAATTGATTTGAATTTCAGGAGATCAGTGTTCAATGCTTTGTTTTTTTCAGGCTATCCACACAGGCACACAGAACTCCAAACAGCATTGTCGGCTAGCAATCGTTAAAAGGAATACTTTGTATTATTATTTTGAGCATGGATCAAATACCAGGTTTAGACATTCATTTTCCTTCATTTGACCTTGTTGCAAAAGGTCTCTCTTTCTCTTTTTTACCAATGATTTCCAGAGTGAAGGGTGCATCTGTGATCAATTTTACAATGTGACTGTATGTGTGTGTGCATGTGTGTATACAGATGTGTATGTGTACATGTATATACACAGACATATATACATACATATACACATACGCGCATAGTTCGATTTAATTTAGTTTCATATTCTACCTGTTAATGGTATATTTAATGATGAAATAAAACAAAATAACCAAAAAATAAACTATAAAATAACAGTTTTCTTTATCTTCCTCAGTTCCCAAGGTAACTTACCTTTTCTATAAGGGTAACAAAATGTAGGGCCAAGCAAAGTGGGGCTTTTTGCCATTTTTTCTTTTGACATTCTAGTTCTCAGCACGAAGGCAATCAAGTGCCTTTGACTAAGTCTCACCTTTGATTGAATTGAGTCTTTGATGATCTGCTTATGTCACAAGAAAGCCTAAGTCACATGAGTTTGAATCACATGAGCCAGGATCATGAGGGTTGTGCTGCCCTCTGACCCTGAAGAAGTGTATATATATATATACTCTGAGGTTAGTATTTTGATTAGGGGCTCACTCATTAGAAGAGTGTTCATGTGATTTGGCCAGACAAGACAATTGGTAGCCCTTAAGAAGAACCCCCCACCCAGCTTTGAAAACCCAGATGTTGGTGCTTCTCTCTCTGTTAACTATGTACATATGTAATGGTCAGACAGCTAGAATCCTGAGTAACTGAGACAGTTTAAAAGGGAAAAGGACTGACAGCACTAACAAGATAAAAGAAAGTGTATGAAGACAAACTTTTCCTTTGGAAATATTTTGTCTGGTTAAAAAAACATACTTAGAATATACATATATATACTTAGAATATACTTACTCATATTCTAGGAGATTACATCCTACTTAATCTCATCTAATACAGCTTCAGAGCAAGTAGGTGGTGAAATGAATAGAGCATTGGGCCCAGAAGACTTGAGTTCAAATCCAGCTTCAGATACTTATTAACTGTGTGACCTTGAACAAGTCACTTAACCATGTTTGCCTCATTTGTCTCTCCTGCAACATGAGCTGGAGAAGGAAATGTCAACTATACCAGTACCTCCCCCACTGAAAAATGTGGTCAGGAACACTCACATGCAACTGAAATGACTGAACATGGTATAGTGATAAAGTGATAAAGGCAAGGGATCAGGAGAATTATTTGATATTAGCTGATTAATTAAAAAATATTTTGAACCTCATTCCTCGTCTTGAATAGGGCTTCTTAAACTTTTTCCACTCTCAACCCTTCCAGCATTTCTTAAATGACCCCATATGAGGTCACAACCCAGAGTTTAAGAAGTATTGTTGTAGAAGATAAGGATAATACCTATAGGATATTGTTGACATTGATCTGGTGAGGAAAATTGCTTGTAGTTGTTTTAAAAGTGTGAGAATTTAAAAACAATCTCCTGCTCAGAATTGTTTTAAATGGTAAATCAAAATTTTCTTTTTTTCCAGTTTTCCATTTGACTATGTTCTTGATTAATTAGTCTTTGTTACAAAAAGAAGAAGAATCAAGGTCAATAGTCTCCTCTTTCAATGTGAAATCTAATAGCCAACAATAGTTTAACAACTCTATTTGTTTGCCTTCTTTTTTAAAGACATTCTAAGCAGAAAACAAGTGTAATTGGAGGAGGAAGTTTCTAGCATATGTGCAGACACCATTGTCATACTAAGATGACATCCCTCATGGAAGAAAGTAGATATTTCCCTCCAGGAGAATCTTGGTGATATATAAGGGAAGTACTTGCGAGAAATTGAAACTGTTGGGGGACAGAGCCAAGATGGCAAAGAAAAGGCATCGAATAGCCTGAGTTCTCCCCAAAGCCCCTTCAAACCCCTTTAAAAATAATACCATAAAATAATCCCTGGAGCAGCAGAGCCCACAAAAGGACAGGGTAAAATAATTTTCCAGCCAGTGACAACTTAAAAGGTCAGCAGGAAAAGCCTGTTGCAACAGAGTGAGACTTGAGCAGAGTTTGCCACAGGCATGCACACACAGACCCAGGGCCGGCAAACAAGGAACAGTCCATGCACTGAATCAACAGTGGAAGCAGCTGCTTCCAGAGCTCTCAGCCCACAGACAGTAAGTGGGTCGAAAAACTGGTCAGAAGGAGATCATAGGGGTTTCATTGCTAATACTGAAGCAGAACTAAACTGCTGTGCCCATACTCAGATCTAAGTCACAGCCCTCAGTAGCAGTCCCAGGGTGAGGAGGAACACTAGCATAGAACAGCTTGTAGCCACAGTGGAGGAGAGACTCTGTTCATAGTTCCAGGGCAGAAAATAGTGCTTGTGGTCACTCACAGACGTGAAAACCGGCCAGGAAAGTAGTAAACACACCTGTCCTTAGATCAAACCACATCAGAAAGAACTGAAAAATAGAATTGGTGAAATGCTAAAGCAGGTAAAAAAGCTCATTGAAGCTCAATGAAGAAAATGATTCCTTAAAAATTAGAATTGACAGGGACCAAGCCATCATGGTGGCTGGAAAGCAGGGACTTGCCTAAAGCTCTCCCACAGGACTCTCAAAACAGCTATAAAAATGGCTCTGAACAAATTCTACAACTGCAGAAACCACAAAATAGCATATAGGAGCAGGGCTCCTGCCCAGGACTGCCTAGATGGTCACTGGGTAAGGTCTATCGCACCGTGCTGGGAGCAGAGCCCCTCATGGGCCGTAAGCAGACCGGGAGCCTGGCAGAACAGTCCCTAGCACCCTGAATCGGTGAGCTGTGGCAGTTACCAGACTTCTCAAACCATAAACACCAAAGTCAACAGAGAAGGTTAGTGGGAAAAACTGTGGGGACTGAGTAAAAGGAGTACATGGAGGTGGTACATCTCTGAGGCTACTTAAAGAGCTACAGCTGCAGTTGCTTCTGGCCCCAGGCCCACCTGGAGAGAGGAATTAAGTGACAGATCAAAGCAGGAGTGCAGAGCCTGCCTAAGAGCTGAGTCAGGTCCAGGTTGGCAGGCCTTGGGGGAGGAGGAGTGCTGGTACGGCAGAGTTGGCTGTATAGAAATAGCTCTGAAAACAACAGCACAGCCCCTCAAGTTTGGGACAAAGTACTCTATATTCTACAAGCAGTCATAACCCTACAAAAAGCTCAAGGGTCAAGTAGTTGGCTGGGAAAATGAACAGGCAGTGAAAATGGACTCAGACTCAGACTCAGACTTTGGAATCTTTCTTGGTGACAAAGAAGACCAAAACATACAGCCAGAAGAAGTCAACAAAGTCAAAGAGCCTACATCAAAAGTCTCCAAGAAAGACATGAACTGGTCTCAGGCCATGGAAGACCTCAAAAGGGAGTTAAAAAAGCAAGTCAGAGAAGTAGAGGAAAAATTGGGAAGAGAAATGAGAGTGATGCCATAAAACCATGAAAAACAAGTCAATGACTTGATAAAGGAGACCCCAAGAATACTGAAGAAAATAACACCTTAGAAATGGACTAATTCAAATGGCAAAAGAGCTCCAAAAAGCCAATGCAGAGAAGAATGCCTTGAAAAGCAGAATTAGCCAAATGAAAAGTAGGTCCAAAAGACCACTGAATAAAATACTACCTTAAAAATTAGATTGGAGCAAGTGGAGACTAGTGAATTTATGAGAAATCAAGATATTATAAAACAGAACCAAAGCAATGAAAAAATGGAAGACAATGTCAAATATCTCATTGGAAAAACTGCTGACCTGGAAAATAGATCCAGGAGAGATAATTTTAAAAAAAATATTGGACTACCTGAAACCATGATCATAAAAACAGCCTAGATATCATCTTTCAAGAAATTATCAATGAAAACTGCCTTGATATTCTATAGCCAGCATGTAAAATAGAAATTGAAAGAATCCACAGATTGTCTCCTGAAAAAGATCCCAAAAAGAAAACTCTTAGGAATATTGTCACCAAATTCCAGAGCTCCCAGATGAAGGAGAAAATACTGCAAGCAGCTAGAAAGAAACAATTTGAGTATAGTGGAAACACAATCAGAATAACCCAAGATCTGGCAGCTTCTACATTAAGGGCTTGAAGGGCTTGGAATATGACATTCCAGAGGTCAATGGATCTAGGATTGAAACCAAGAATCACCTACCCGGAAAAATTGAGTATAATGCTCCAAGCCAAAATATGGATTTTCAGTAAAACAGAGGACTTTAAAAATTTTTAGTGAAAAAAACAGAGCTCAATAGAAAATTTGACTTTCAAACACAAAAATGAAACATGAAAATGTAAACAAGAAAGAGAAATCATAAGGGACTTACTAAAGTAGAACTGTTTTGTTTACTTTCCTATATGGAAAGATGATGTGTGTAATTCATGAGACCTCAGTATTAGGGTAGCTGAAGTGAATATACATACATACATATATACATACATACATATATACATATAAACATATATATATATATACACACATATATACACATACAGAGGGCATAGGGTGAGTTGAATATGAAGGCATGATATCTAAAAAAATGAAATCAAATTAAAGGATGAGAGAGGAATATATTGAGAGGCAGAGAAAGGGAGAAATTCTTATGGGGTAAATTATCTCACAAAAAAGTGGCAAGAAAAAGCAGTTCATTAGAAAGGAAGAGGGTGCAGTTGAGGTGGAATGAATGAATCTTGCTCTCATCGGATTTGACTTGAGGAGGGAATAACATACACACTCAATTGGGTATCTTACCCCAGAGGAAAGAAGCAGGAAGGAGATAAAAAGGAGGAAGAATAGAAGGGAGGGCATATAGAGGGAGGAGGCAATCAAAAGCAAACACTTTAAAAAAGGGACAGGGTCAAGGGACAAAATTGAATAAAGGGGGATATGATAGGAAGGAGTAAAATATAGTTAGTCTTTCACAACATGAGAATTGTGGAAGGGTTTTGCATGGTACACATTTGGCCTATGTTGAATTGCTTGCCTTCTCAGGGAGCGTGGTTGGGGTCGGAAGAGGGGAGAGGATTTGGAAATCAAAGTTTTAAAGGCAGACATTCAAAAAAAAAGTTTTTCATGCAACTAGGAAATAAGAAATACAGGCAATGTGGCAAAGAAATCTATCTTGCCCTACAAGAAAGTAAGGGAAAAGGGGATGGGAGAGGAGTGGGGTGACAGAAGGGAGGGCCACCTGGGGAATGGGGAAATCAGAATATATGCCATCTTGGAGTGGGGGAAGGGTAGAAATGGGGAGAAAATTTGCAATTCAAACTCTTGTAGAAATCAATGCTGAAAACTAAAAATAATAAATTAATATATAATAATTTCAAAAAATTTTGATTGAGACAGGATTCTAGGAAGATGATGAAGTAGGTCTGAAAATTCCAACTTCTCTAGATTTTTCCCACCAATAAGACACAGTAGCACCTCAGGGGGAATGTAAAGAAGTAAAAACAAAGGAGTTTTTTCAGAACAGTATTCCTCCAGGGACAATCAGAGAAGTAGGGAAGAAAATCCCAGGACTAAGGTTTGGTCTTTAGGACTAATTCCACTGAGACGGTAAGTGGTGATCCCTTGGGCTAATTGGCTGGAGAGAGCTTTGGCCCCAGCCACAGGAATTTCCATCTTTAGTATAGCATGGGGAGTGAGGAGGAGATACCACTGGCTGTGGACTCTTATAGCAGGGCAGAGTTCTTGATTACCAGTTCCAGGCCAGAATGGAGAAACAATGGTGGACCTGAGGCCAGAGGCACCATAACCAATACCCCAGGACTAGAGATAATTACAAGTTGCTATAAAAAAAAATAAACTGGCAAAGGAGAAAAAAATCCAACGATAGAAAGTTACTATGAGAAAAGAGAAGACCAGGGTTCAACTTCAGAGGAGGATACTGAAGCCAAAAAATGCTCTCCTACCCCAAAGAATAAAGTAAAATGTTAACTACCCCAAAAGAATTCATAGAAGACTTTAAAAAAATCAAATGAGAGAGACTAAGGAAAAAATGAAAAAGTAAAGACAATGCAAGAAAAACAAAAAGATTATTAAAACAAAGTTAACCAACTAGAAAAGAAGATCCAGAATCTTTTTTTTCTTAATAATATTTTATTTTTCCAATTACATGTAAAAATAGTTTTCAGCATTCAGTTTTGTAAGATTTTGAGTTCCAAATTGTTTCTCCCTACCTTCTTCCTCTCCCTCCTCCCCATGACGGAAAGCAATCTTATATAGTTTACCTGTGTATGAACATGTTAAATGTATTTCCACATTAGTCATGTAGTAAAAGAAGAATGTGAACAAAAGGGAAAAACATGATAAAGAAAAAAAAGTGAAAATAATATGCTTTGCTCCTCATTCAGACTCCATAGTTCTTTCTCTGGATATGGTTAGCATTTTACATTCTGAGTCTTTCGGGATTGTGTTGGATTATTTTATTGCTGAGAAGAGCTAAGTCTATTATAGTTGGTCATCACACAATGCTACAGTTACTGTGTATACTGTTCTCCTGGTTCTGCTTACTTCACTCATCATCGCTTCATGTGAGTCTTTCCAGATTTTTCTGAAATCTACCAGCTCCTCATTTCTTATTGAAAAACATTATCCCATTACATTTTTATGTCACAAATTGTTCAGGCCTTCCCCAATTGATTGATGGAGATCTCCTCAATTTCCATTTCTTTGCCAACATAAAAGTGCTGCTATAAATATTCTTGTACATGAGGGTCCTTTTTCATTTTTTATGAACTCTTTGAGATATAGAACTAGTAATAGTAATGGTGGATCAAAGGATATGCATACTTTTGTATGCGTTGGGAATATTTCCTTGCTCTCCTAATTTACTTATGGTATCACGTTTATATATAAATCATATATGCATTTCAACCTTATCTTCATATAGGGTGTGGGATGGTTGTCTATGCCTAGTTTCTGCCATATTATATTCCAGTTTTCCCAGCAGTTTTTACTATTATAAGTTCTTATTCCAGAAGCTAGGTTCCTTGGGTTTCTCAAATATTATTAAATATTTATAAAAAATTATATATTCTATCAAATAGTAGATTACTATAGTCATTGACTGCTATGTCAAGCATACCAAACCTGTTTCACTGATCCACCACTCTATTTCTTAGCCAGTACCAAATAGTTTTGATGATTGTCACTGTATGATATAGTTTTAGATCTGCTACAGCTAGACCACCTTCCTTGGCCTTTTTTTCATTACTTCCCTGGATATACATGAACTTTTGTTCTTTTTTATGTACATGGATTTATTTTATTTTATATTTTATTTGGGTGGAGGATTGGTGGGAAAGGGCAGAAAGGAAGGCAAAGGGCATGGGTAAAAATCTTTTTTCTTTTTTCCCTCAGAGTCATTTGACAAGTTAAGTTTACCTGCCAGGGCAGTGATTACATACCTTTCTTACTTAGCAAGAAGGCTGCATTTGAAACTGACTGGACTTAGGTTATTTCATTTCAAAGTTTCAACAAAGAGCAGTATGGTATAACTCATGTTTTACACAGGTTGCCTTCTATAGTTACCAGAGAGAGAAGCACCGACACAAAGGTTTTCAAAGCCAGGGGTTTCCTTAACAGCTACCCAGAGTCTTGTCTGGGTAAATCACAGAAACATTCTTCCAATAAGTGTTCCCCCTTTTGTTCTTCCAGAAAAATTTCTTTCTTTTTTTTTCTACCTCTATAATTTTTTTTTGCAGTTTGATTGGTGTAACATCGAATAAGTAAATTATTTTAGGTTAGAATTGTCATTTTTTATTATATTAACTAGGGCTACCCATGAACAATTGATATTATTTGTATTGTCTCTGACTTTTTTGTGTGAAAAGTGTTTTTAATTGTATTCATAGAGCTCCTGGGCTGTCCTGGAAGTTATACTCTCAAGTATATTATATTTTCTAGTTATTTAAAATGGAATTTCTCTTTCTATCTCTTACTACTGGGTGCTGTTTGCTCCTCCCATTCATATTCAGAGTTATGATTACTCACTGCGCATTTTCTTCTATCCTATTTTCCCCCCTGCTTATAGTTTTCTCTCTCCTTTCACCCATCCCTCCTCACCACTATTTTGCTTTTGACCATGCCCTCCCTCAATCTGCCATCCCTTCTTTCAGCCCCACCTTTTTGCTTTCCCCTTTACTCTCCTGCTTCCTATAGGGTAAGATAAATTTCCTTACCAGAGTGTGTATGTTATTCCCACATCGAGCCAAATCTTATGACAGCAAGGTTCAAATAATGCTCACCTCCTCTCTGGTCATTCCCTCCACTGTAACAGATCTTCTATTCCTCTTCATGTGATGTAATTTGACCTATTCTGCCTCTCCCTTCCCCCTTTTTCCCGTAAATTCCTTTTTACCCTTTTGTTATACCATTACTTCAAAACTGTCTCTATGTATACTCTTTTTAACTTCCCTAATGGAAATACAATTGTCAGGAATAACGTGTCATCTTCCTATGTAGGGATTTAAACATTTTATCTTACTGAATAACTTGTTGTTTTTTTTTTCTTTCCTGTTTATCATTTTATGCTTGTCTTGGGTCATATATTTGAAGATTGAATTTTCTCTTCAGTTCTTGTCCTTTCATCAGATATGTTTGAATGCCCATATCCTCCCCCTTAAAGGTTATGCTCACTTGTGCTGGGTATGTAATTCTTGGTGGTAATCCAAGCTCATTTGTCTTCTGGAATATAATATTCCAAGGCCTCTCACCCTTTAATGTAGAAGCTACTAAGTCCTGTGCAATCCTGACTCTAGCTACTTGATATTTAATTTGATTTGAAAATAGAGTAAGCATAGAACAAATGAGATTGGGTGGAAAGAATAGAATTGATGAAAATCCAGTGAGCAACAGTAACTGCAACATTTTTAAGGAAGTTTCTCTGAAAAAGTTATCATTTCTCAAACATCTAGAGAACTGAGTCAAATTGGAAAGGGAGAGGATGCCCATCAACTGGGGAATGGTTGAACAAGTTGTAGTATGTGATTATGATAGAATGCTATTATAATATAAGAAATGATGAGCAGTATGCTATAGGAAAAACTTGAAAAGACTTACTTGAGTTGATGAAAAGTGAAATGTACTGTATACAAATTAACAGCATTATCGTGAAATGATGAGCTGTGAATGATAGCTATTCTTCGGAATACAATGACCCAAAACAATTCAGAATGACTTATGATGAAAAATGTTATCCAACCTCAGAGAAAGAATTGATACTTTCTGAATACAGATTTAAGCATCCTTTTTTTTTACTTTCCTTATTTTTCCTGAGGGTTCTTTTTATCTGTTATCTTTCACAGCATTAGTATTATGGATATATTTTGCATGACTACACATGTATTGCTTATATGGAGTTGCTTGTCTTCTCAATGAGGAGGGGATTGGGAGGGAGGAAAGAGGAGAATTTGGAACTCAAAGTTTTAAAAAAACTAATGTTAAAAATTGTTTTTATGGGCAGAGCCAAGATGGTGCTGTGAAAGAAAGAGACTACTAGAGCTCTCTCACAAATTCTGTCAGATTCCTCTAAAAAAGTGAATCTGAGCAGATTTGAGAGAATTAGAAGATACTAGTAGACTGAATGGGGCAGGAGCAACAGGCCCAGAGAACAGCACCAGACCACACCAAATGCGAGCTGCTGAGGAATCCAGCCAGCGTGCTGGTCTGGGAGAGTGTTGGGGGCATGAAACGCAGGATCAGGAGCAGGCCCAGGGAGGAAGTACTGGCTATGGAATCAACCCCAAGGCCTCTCAGCCAGGATAGGAGTCTGTCAGAGCTACAGGAGACACTAACTCAGAGCATTTGACAGCAGGAGCATCTACCCCTTAGGCCTCCAGCCTCCAGTCTAAAGGTTTGAAACTCACCTTGAACTTCCAGGAGCCATGATGACCAGGTAAAACAGTTCTCATCAATCACTTCCTCACCCAAATAATATTACCTTGAGAGAAACCCAGAAATAGAGGAGACAGAAGTGCAGCTTCAGTAGCCTTTTAGTGAGAGAAGTTGGGAGAGGGCCCTTTTTGTGGTGGCAGAATGAGACTAGTACAGGAAAACAGGTGTCCCAGCAGGCCCCACTGCAGCATAACAGTAAAAGTTCCTGAGAGCCAGGTGGGGTGGAGCTAGCAAACATCAACACAAGAACCAGAGATGTGCCTTTGCACAGCCAGGGGAAATGGCAGACAGCAGCACAGACAACTGCTGAGATCACCCATGCTATTGTGCAGCCCAAGGAGAAGAGGACATTCCATCAATCAGACCACCCCTCCCCCCACCTCATAAAACCAGAGGATACAGAACTCTAAGCCAGTTAGCAGGACCACAGTTCCCAGCATAACAAGCTTGGGACAGAGCTCCCTGAGCCCCAGAAGTACAGATCCACTTTAGAAGCAGGGGTGGGGGGTGAGAAACGCCATGAAAAAACATTAGACAACTAAAGACTATTGATTCCTATTATGGAGTCAGGGAAGATCACAACACCAATTCAGAAGAGGACAACACTGACACTATACACACATCTGACACCTAAAAAGGGAGTCTGAATTGGTCTCCAGCCCAAAAAGCATTCCTGGAAGAACTCAAGGCAGACTTTAAACCAAATTAGAGAGATAAAAGAAAAAATGGAGAAAAATATTCACTGATGAAAACAAATCTTTAAAAAGCAAAATTGGTGAAATGGTTAAAGAGGTTTAGAGTATAAATGTAGTCAATGTCTCATTGAAAAGTGAAATTAAACAAATGGAAAAGGAGGATCACAATCTAAATGAAGAAAACAATATGATAAAAATATTAGAATTGGTCAAGTAGATGCTAATGACCATGAGAAATCAAGAATCAGTCAAACAAAATCTAAAGAATGAAAAAATAGAAGAAAACATGATATATCTGATTGGAAAAACAGCTGACCTGGAAAATAGATCCAGGACAGATCATCTAAGAGACTGCTGGCTCCAAGCCCAGCATGAAGACACAAAGGTAGTAGGTAGAGTGCCATGTGTGAGGAAGGGAGAGAAAATCAATTTGATTCAATCACGTACTAAGAGAGGTAGAGTAATATCCAATGAGCATGGAAAGTTAGGCTGGAGGACTGGTTACAGAAGGCTTTAACAGCTAAATGGAGGATTTTTTTTTGCCCCCAAGAAATATAGGCAGTCTCTGGAGTTGATTAAGTCAGGGAGTAACATGGTCCAACATATGCATAAGGAAAATTACTTTAGCAGCAATGTGTAGGATGGGCGAAAGTAATGAGACTTGTGACAAAGAGGTCAATAAAACTATTGTAATAACATAGGTGAGAAGCCATGAGGACTTGACCTACTGACATAGTTATGTTTTTTGAGAGAAGGCGTCAAATCTGTCAGATATGGAAGTAGACAATTTGGCAACTTCTTAGATATTGGGTGTGACAGAGTGGGGAGTTGAGGCTAGTGCCAAGATTGCAAAACTAGGAGATTGGAAGATGATGGATGTTGGTGTTTCAGAACTAGAGCAGTTTGTGAAAGGAGGAAAGGTTTGAGGGAAAACCTATGCTTTGGGAGTGTTTGTGGATAATCATGCTCAGCCCTGCCAAAAAAGAACTATACTGTTTTCACTCCACATTGTGAGCATGCTATTTAAAAAAAAAATTGACATAGAAACTGTTTTATTAATAATAATGTTGGAAAGTGTATATACCCATTTAATTACAAAGCACTTTTAACCTCAGCAATCATTACAATAATACAGCAGATTTGACAGTCTTTTTCACAACTACAGTAATAGTTTACAAAGCTTTTAATTAATATTTCCTCTATTTAGTCCTCCTCTGCCTCTCATTGCATGGGTCACACCTCTCTGTCAGTTAAACTGACAACCCTGGACCTTTGCTCTCAAATTGAGAGGCTGAAGCCTAACTCATCGGGAAGGCCAAGTTGACTACTGCTAATTCCTGCAGAAGAGCTGGATAGAGGATCTTGGCTGGTAGAAGGAAGATCAGACTCATCCAATGCCTGAACAGTCTCTTCCTCCTGCTAGCTCTCAATTTCTAGGCAGGCTTCTGAGTAATTCCTTCAGATTCTGTCTGCACAACCACTTCATCTCCATCATCACCTGTCCCTTTTCTTGCAGTCATGGATAAATTGTGGATCTTGTGACCATTAAAACCTACTGAGATGTGTGCTCAGAAGCATCAAAATAGTACTTTCCACAAATATAATCACTGGAGCTGCAACTTATAGAGGAGTAGTAAGAACATTATGACCACCAGATTCTTCTTCATGTGCTAGGAAGAGTGGTGTTTCATACATACTTAAACCTCCTTGATATGAAAGCTGACCTAAATCTAAGTGGCCAGAACATGTTTGTGGCATATCTTCAGGGAGTCCAAACTGGAATCTAGGAATACCAGCAATCTGAGGTGAATGAATTGCTTCTATCTGTGGAATCCATCTGTATGATGTGGTATACTGTTTAAGCTTCTCCCTATCCATCAAGTCTAGGCCTTTTTGTACTGAGACGCCATTCATGACCATCTTCATATAAGAATTACACCTAATGGAATTGTTTTTATTAGTGTTTGTCTGGCATACATTGGCATGATCTCCAAATCCTCGAACAGAATCATGTCTAAGGAATCTGAAGAATCCTTTTTAAAACAGCTCACTGAGCATCTTGGTTGGGTGGGGAAACTCATAAAACTTCAAAAACCATTTGGAAGAATGTTGGTTCATCTAGGATCTCCATTTTGGACACTGTGGAACGACTGGACCCATCGGAGAAATATTAATCTTTCGCTTCCAGTCTATAATTCATTGTGTGGATTTTCAAAAGGTTGTCTGTACAAGTTAGGCGTGCTGCTTTCAGATAAATTTTGCATCTTTCTGTGATTAAGTACAGTTGTCTGTTGTAATGCAGTGTACATTCTGAGTATACAAACACAAATGGATGGATTAATGGTGAATCTTTATAACTTTGTTGGCTGGTAATATTGCACACAGAGCCACAAAGAACATAACTAGTTCACTAAGAATCACATGCCTTAAGTGACTAGGGAAACCAAAAAGGTTCTCCTAAGTTTTCTAGATATTCCAGGAAGTTGTGAAGCAAGTGTTAAAAATAAAATGAGAGTGGGAAACCCTATCTTTTGAAAGTTATCTAAAGGTATATACCACTCTACAAGCCCTGTCATGATGCGGTTTGAGGACTCTACATGGCTTGGATTTTTACTAAAACCGACAACTGCACCTTAAAAATGAATAAAATGTAGAATAGAAAATAAAAAAAAGAACAAGAAAAAAGGACTCCTTAATAAGTAACATTGATTAAATGGGAATAGATAGTACAAAGGTTCACTGAAGAAAATAATTCCTCAAAAATTAGAATTAGAATTAGGAAGATAATCACTTTTTGAGACATCAGAAAACAACAAAACAAATTCGAAATAATGAAAATAAATAGAAGAAACTGTTAAATATCTCCCTGAAAAGCAACCGATGAGGAAAATAATTGAGGGAAAATAATTTAGTTATTAGACTACTTGAAAGCCATGATAAAAGAAAGGCTAGACATCATCTTTCAAGAAATTATCAAGAAAAAATTCTCTGATATTCTAGAACTAGGAGATAAAATGGAAATGGAAAGAATCCACCAATCTCTGACTGAGCAAGATCCCCAAATGAAAACTCCCAGGAATATTACAGTCAAATTTAAGAGTGCCCACGTGAAGGAGGAAAAATATTACAAGCAGACAGAAAGAAACAATTCAAGAATTGTGGAGCCACAGTCAGGATAAAATTTAGCAGTTTCGACTAATGTAGGATCAGAGGGTTTGGGATATAATGTTCCAGAGGGAAAAGGAGATAGAATTACAGTCAAGAATTACCTACCCAGCAAAAGTACTGTAATCTTTCACAGGAAAAATAAAAATTCAATGAAATGGAGGACTTTCAAGCATTACTGATGAAGACCAGAGGTGAATAGAAAAATTGATTTTTTAAATACAAGTCAAAAGGAGCATAAAAAGGTAAACAGGAAAGGAAAATTATAAGACACTCAATAAGATTAAATAATTTACATTCCTATTTGGTAAGTTGATACTTATAACTCATAAAAATTCTCTCATTATTGGGGAAGTAAGGAGTATTCATAGACAGGGCATGGTTGTGATTTTAATATGAGATGACATAAAAAAAATAAGAGTTGAGGAAGAGAAATGCATTGAGATAAAGCAAAAGGGAGTGGTAGAATGGGGTAAATTATCTCACATAAAAGATGCAATAAAAAAGTTTTACAGTGGTGGGGAATATGGGGAAGGTGGTGGGAAAGAGTTAATCTTTACTCTCATTGCAACTGGATCAAAGAGAAAATAACAAACACACTCACTTGAGAATAGAAATCTATCTTACCCTATAGAAAATTCAGAAGGGAAAAAGATAAAAGAAGAGGGTGTGGGACTGACAGAAAAATGTGCACATTAAGGGGTTGGTAATAAGAAACAAACACTTTTGAGAAGGGATCGGGTAAAAGGAAAGAGATAGACAATATAATAAATGGGGGAAAATAAGATGGAAGGAAATATAGTTAGGGATCATAACTATGAAAAAATTTTGCAACACATTTCTCTGATAAACATCTTAGTTCTCAAATATATAGAGAGCTGAGTCAAATTTATAAAAGCAAGAGCCATTCTCCAGTTAGTAGATAGTAAAAATATATGAAAAAGCAGTTTTCAGATGAAGTATTCAAAGGTATCTATAACCAAATGAAAAAAAAATTCTAAATCTCCATTGATTGAGAAATGCAAATTAAAACATCTCAGAGGTATCACCTCATACCTATCAGATTAGCAAATAAGATAAAAAAGGAAATTGCCAAATTTTGAAAGGGATGTGGCAAAATTTAGATGCTAATGTATTGTTGGGGGAGTTTGAACTGATGCAACCATTTGGGAGAGCAATTTGGAGCTATGCTTAAAGGGCTATAAAAACATCCATATTCTTTGATCCAGGAAAATCACTACAAGGTCTGCATCCCAAAAGAAATGAAAATGAACAAAGGAAAAAGACCTATATGTACAAAAGCATTTATAGCAGTTCTTTTTTAGTGGCAAAGAATCGGAAATTGAGGGATGGAAATCAATTTGGAAATGACTGAAGAAATTGTAATATATGATTGTGATAAAATATTCTTGTGCTGTAAGAAAGGATGAGCAGAATACCCTCAGAGATATCTGGAAAGACTTGCCCTCAGAAATATCTGGAAAGGCTTACATAAACTGATAACAAGAGAAGTGAACAGAACCAGAAGTGCATCATATACAGTAGCAGCAATATTTGATGATGATCAACTGTGAGTGACTTAGTTTTCTTAGAAATACAATGATCTAAGATAACTCTGAAGTACTTAAAATGAAAAAAATGCTATTCATTTGCTGACAAAGAAATTATGGAATCTGAATACAGATCAAACTATACTTTAAAAAAAACTTTAAAAAATTTTCTTAAGGTTTTTTTTAATCTTTTTTTACAACATGATTAATATGATTTTTTTGCACAAATATACCCATATATGTGTGTGTGCATGTTTGTGTGTGTATATATATATATATGTATATGCATGCATATATACATACATATATGTGCTTGTGTTTGTGTGTGTATATATACATATATGTATATATGTGTGAGTATACATTTATATATACATCCATATATACATATATATTGCTTGCCTTCTCAATGAGGTACAAGGTGGAGGAGGGTGAGAATTTGGAAATCAAAATTTTTTAAAACAAATTTCAAAAATTATTTTTATATGTAATTGAGGGAAAATAAAAATGTAAATAAATATTTTTAAATAAATAATTGAAGCCTCCTGTTATGTTCTTTCTGAGTCATCTCTTCTTCAGGGTAAATAATATCAATTCCTTCAACCAATCATAATGTATCAAGAAATTGAGATCCTTCATTCCCCTGTTTACTTTCCTTTGGATGCTCTTCACTTAGTAAAAATCCTTCTTAAACTTTTGCTCCCAGAATAACAATACCTACCAATAAAGCCAAAACCATCATTACCACCTCCACCAATAACTAAAATTATGCAGTGCTTTAAGTTTGTAAAAGACTTGACATATATCATTTCATCATCTTCACACAGATCCCAATGAGGTAAATGTTACTAATATCCCAATTTTATAGATGGTGAAACGTGGACTAATACTGAGAAAACTTAAATGATTTGTTCAAGGTCACAGGACTCTCTGAGGCAAGATTCAAACTCTGGCTTTCCTTATTAATGTGTCCAGTGCTCTCTCCATTTATAAAAGCTACTTGACTTCAGCAGCAAAATAAAATTCACCAGGTAGCATTTGATGTGGCCAGAGTACAACATAACTATCTCCTGAATATTGCTTGTTATTTTTTTCTAGTCTACAAAAATAATTTTGGGTAGTTCAATTGGTATGGCACTAAACAAGTGAATTAATTTAGGAAAATTGTCATTTTTTATTATGTTAGGTTGGCCTAACCACGAGCAACTGATGTTTTTACCAAGTATTCAAATCTGACTTCATTGGAGTGAAAAGTGTTTTTTTTTAATTGTGTTCATATAGTCCCTGGGTTTTATTAAGCAGGTAAACTCCCACATATTTTATGTGCACAGTAACTTTAAATGGAATTTCTTTTTTCTGTAGCTTGCTGTTGGGCTTCATTAGTAATATATAAGAATGCTGAAGATTTATGTGGGTTTATTTTATATCCTGCAACTTTGCTAAAGTTATTTATTATTTTAAGTAGTTTTTTACTTGATTCTCTAGGGTGCTCTAAGTATATCATCATATAATCTGCAAAGAGTGATAGATTAGTTTTTTCTTTGTCTATTCTAATTCCTCCAATTTATTTTTCTTCTCTTATTGCTAAAGCTAACATTTCTAGTACCATGTTGAACAACACTGGTAATAATGGACATCTTTGTTTCACCCTCTATCTTACTGGAAATGCATCTAGCTTATCCCCATCACATATAATGCTTGCTGGTGGTTTTAGGTAGATGCTACTTGTCATTTTATAGAAGGGTGAACTTATCCCTATGCTCTCTAGTGTTTTTAATAGCAATGGGTGTTGTATTTGCAATGGGTGTTGTATTTTTGTGTCAGTAAGGCAAGAGTTATGACCTCGAGGATGACCATGAACATGCCTGTATGGTTTGGAACTGCAAAGTATGAAAAATTATTCAGAGAGCAGGCAGAGGAAGTATAACATTTATTTAGATTCCAGAGGGTAAAATCCCAAGACCAATAACTCCAATTCTATATAGCAGTAATTATATCCCAAAACCAGTAAGCCCACCTCAATGTATCAACAAGGAAATTATAACACAGTATTATAGCAAGGAACCACCTCATCCTGTAACCTTCCTCCATACCAGGACCTTCCCAAAACAATCACTCATGAAATCAATCTGTCTTTTTGCCAGTGTCCTCTCCGCAGTTCTGAAAGCCCTTGCTGTTCTCAGAGACTTTGAAGTCTCCTGGTTTCTCTGGAATCTCAATTCTCTAATTTAACAATACTGTAGATTCTCAGCTCTTTGATCTCTGCAGCTCTCTTGCTCTGCACACTCCTCTCTGCAGTCTCTCTCAATGCTGCCTCTCTCTCAACGTCTGCTGTCTCAATGTCTTCTTTATGTCTGCTTCTCAATTTTGCTGCTCTTGGTTCTGTTCCTCTTCAGTTCTGGTTCTCTCACACTCTGGCCTCTCTTTATATACAATCCTAGCCAGCATCTGATTGCCTAGAACACAGGTGTCTGATTGGCTGAATTCATGGTTGTTTAGAACTCAGTGCATATACTATTGGCTCTGGTCTTAGCAACTCCCCTTAGGGCCCTGAGGAATTCAAGTCCACTTTTCCTTAGTAGCTAGTAATTAGAGACTTTAAGCCTACTTACAAACAATGATATAATCAAGCTTTCCCACCTAGCCAAACCTGAGGCCTAATGAAGGGGAGGGTGGAGATCGTTGGTCACATTAATACTACAGTTTTGTCAAAATCTTTTTCTGGATATATTGAGATATACATATGTTTTTTTTTTCTGGTATTGTTGTTGGCATGATCAATTGTGCTGATAGTTTTCATAATACTGGATTAGGTTGCATACCTAGAATAAATCCTACCTGGTCATAGTGTATTATTCTAATGAAAAGTTGCTATAATCTTTTTGCTAATGTTTTATTTAAAATTTTTGCATCTATATTCACTAGTGAAATTGGTAAATAATTTCCTTTCTTTTGACTCTTCCTGGTTAAGGTATCAGTACCACATTTGTGTCGTGAAAAGAATTTTATAGGACTCTTTCTGTATCTACTTTCCCAGATAGTCTCTAAAGTATTGGAATTAATTGTTCTTTAAATGTTTGATAGAATTTGCTTATAAATCCATATGTCCCTGGAGATTTCTTTTTCCTAGGGAGCTCATTGATGTTTTTTTTTAATTTCTTTTTCTGAGATGCAATATTTTAAGTACTTTACTTTACCATCTATTAATCTGGGAAATTTACATTTTTGTAAATATTCATCCATTTCCTTAAGATTGGCAAATTTATGTGCATACAATTTGGCAAAATAATTTCTCATTATTTTTTCAATTTCTTCTTCATTGGAGGTGAATTCACCCTTTTTATTTTTGATACTGGTAATTTGGTTTTCTTATTTTTTTTTAAATTATGATTTTTTTTCTTTTCAGTTTACAACACTCAGTTCCACATGATTTTGAGTTCCAGATTTTCTTCCCCCCCCATTGTCTCCCCTTCCAAAGATGGCATGGAATTCAATATATCTTCTATACATAAATTCACATTGAACTTATGTACACAATAGTCAAATTGTTAAGAAGAATTATGACCAATGGAATGAATCATGAGAAGGAATAAACAAAATAAAAAAAAAAAGAAAAACAAAAGAGAAAAAAAGAAAGAAAAAACAAAGAGAAAAAAAGAAGAACAAACAGGATGCCTCAATATGCATTCAGACTCTATAGTTCTTTCTCTGGATGTAGATAGTTCACTCCATCATGAGTCCTTTGGAATTGTCTTTGAACCTTATATTGCTGAAAAGAGTGAAACCTATCAGGGTTAGTCATCACAGACTTCAAATATCCCTTTGGGATTCAACCAAAGAAGTGATATTTCTGGGTCAAAGGGTATTAACTTTTTTGTGGCCTTTTAGGCATGGTTACAAATTGCTCTCCAGAATGGCTGGATCATTTCACAACTCCACTAGCAATGTAACAGTGTTCCAATTTTCCCACATCCTCTCCAGCATTTATCATTTTCCTGTTTTGTCACTTTAGCCAATCTGACAGGAGAGATGTGGTACCTCAGAGTTGTTTTGATTTGCTTTTCTCTAATCAATAGTGATTTAGAACATTTTTCCATATGCCTTTATATATCTTTAATTTCTTCCTATGAAAACTGCCTGTTCATATTCTTTGACCATTTCTCAATTGGGGAATAACTTGTTTTTCTAAAATTTTGCTCATTTCCCTGTATATTTTAGAGAGGAGGCCTTTATCAGAGACACTAGTTGGAGAAATTTTCTCCCAATTTTCTGCTTCCCTCCTAATCTTTGTTGCATTGGCTTTTTTAATGCAAAACCATTCCAATTTAGCATAATCCAAATTATCCATTTTGCATTTTGTAATGCTCTCTATCTCTTGTTGTGTCATGAATTCTTTGCTTTCCCATAAAGCTGATAGGTAAACTATTCCTTGCTCTACCAAATTGATTGTAGAATCTGCATTTATTCCTAAATCATGAACCCATTTTGATTTTATTTTGGTATATGGTATAAGATGTTAGTCTAATCCCAGTTTCTGCCCTACCATTTATCAATGTCCCAGCAGTTTTTGTGAAATAGTGAAATCTTAGCACAGAAGCTGGATTCTTTGTGTTTATCAAAGAATAGATTGCTATAGTCGCTGGCTATAGCATCTTGTGTACCTAACCTATTCCACTGATCCATGACTTAGCCAGTTTCTTAGCCAGTACCAGGTAGTTTTGATGACTGCTGCTTTATAGTACAGTTTAATACCTGGTATGGCTAGGCCACCTTCCCTGGCTTTTCTTTTTATTAATTCCCTGGATATTCTAGACTTCTTGTTCTTCCAGATGAATTTTGTTATTATTTTATTCAGCTCTGTAAAATAATTTATTAGTAGTTTGATTGGTATGGTGCTGAAAAAAATTAATTAATTTAGGCTAAGCTGTCATTTTTATTATATTAGCTCAGCCTAACCATGAGCACTGATATTTTTCCATTTATTTATATCTGACTTTATTCATGGGAAAATTGTTTCCTAATTATATTCATATAGGCCCTGGTTTTGTCTTGGCAGATAGACTCCCAACTATTTTATAGTGTCTACAATAACTGTGAATGGAATTTCTCTTTCTACCTCTTGCTGTTGGACTTTGTTAGTAATGTATAGGAATGCCAAGGATTTATGTGGGTTTATTTTATATCCCAAAATTTGGTTAAAATCATTTATTATTTCAAGTAGCTTTTTACTTGACTCTCTAGGATTCTCTAAGTAAATCATCATATCATCTGCAAAAAGTGATGATTTACTTTCTTCTTTGCCTATTATAATTCCTTAAATTACTTTTTTTTTCTCTTATTGCTACAGTTAACATTTCTAGTACCAAGTTGAATAGTAGGGGTGATAATGGACATCCTGGTTTCACCCCTGAACTTATTGCAGATGCATCTAGCTTATCCCCATTACAAATAATGCTTGTTGATGGTTTCAGGTCTATTCTATTTATAATTTTAAGGAAGGTTCCATTTATTCCTATGCTTTCTAGTGTTTTTAAAAGGAATGGATGTTGTGTTTTGTCAAAGGCTTTTTCTTCATCTATTGAGATCATCATATGGTTTCTGCTACTTTTGTTGTTGATATGATCAATTATGCTGATAGTTTTCCTGATAGTGAACCAGCCTTGCATTCCTGGAATAAATTCTGCCTAGTCATAGTGTATTATTCTCTTTATAAGTTGCTGCAATCATTTTGCTAATATTTTATTTAAAATTGTTGCATCAATATTCATTAGAGAAATTGGTCTATAATTTTCTTTCTCTGTTTTGACTCTTCCTGGTTTTGGTATTAGTACCATATTTGTGCCATAAAAACAATTTGGTAGGATTCCTTTGTCACCTATTTTCCCAAATAGTCTATAAAGTATAAGAATTAATTTTTCTTTAAATGTTTGATAAAATTCACATGTAAAACCATCTGGCCCTGGAGATTTTTTCCGGGGATTTCATTGATGGCTTGCTCAATTTCTTTTTCTGAGATAGGGTTATGTAGAAATTTTACTTCCTTTTCTGTTAACCTGGGCAATTTGTATTTTTACATATTTTCATCCATACCCCTAAGGTTGTCAAATTTATGGGCATACAATTAGACAAAATAATTACTAATTATTGTTTTAATTTCTTGTTCATTGGAGGTGAATTCACCCTTTTCTTTTCTGATACTCATAATTTGATTTTCTTCTTTCTTTTTTTTAAATCAAATTGACCAAAGTTTTATCAATTTTATTGGTTGTTTTTCCATAAAACCAGCTCTTGGTTTTATTTACTAATTCAAAAGTTTTCTTAATTTCAATTTTATCAATCTCCCATTTGATTTTCAGTATTTCTAATTTGGTATTTAATTGGGAACTTTCAATTTGTTCTTTTTCTAGCTTTTTCAGTTGCATGCCCAATTCACTGATCTCTTTTTTTTTCTATATTTTATTCATGTAAGTGTTTAGAGATATAAAACTTCCCCTAAGAACTGTTTTGCCTGCATCCTGTAAGTTTTGGTGTGTCATCACAGTATTGTCATTCTCTTGAAAGAAGTTATTAATTTTTTCTATGATTTGTTCTTTGGCCTACTCATTCTTTAGAATTAGATAATTCAGTTTCCAGTTAATTTTCAGCTTTTTTTTCCATTATTCTTTATTACAAATCATTTTTTCTCCTACTTTTTTATTGTTCTATTTAATTATTATTCAGTACTTTAATTTTCAGCACTGATTTCCACAAGAGTTTGAATTACAAATTTTCTTCCCATTTCTACCCTCCTCCCACTCCAAGGTGGCATATTTTCTGATTATCCTGTTCCCCAATCAACCCTCCCTTCTGTTACCCCACTCACCCCCAATTCCCTTTCCCTTACTTTCTTGTAAGGCAAGACAAATTTCTAAGCCCCATTGCATGTATATCTTATTTCCTATTTGCATGCCAAAACATTTTTTGAGCATCTGCTTTTAGAAGTTTGAGTTCCACATTCTTTCCCCTCTTCCCTCCCCACTCTCCCTCCCTAAAATGGCAAGCAATTCAACAGAAGTCACATGTGTATCATTATGCAAAACCCTTCCACAATACTAATGTGAAAAAATAAATAGTTTTTGCTCCTTCGTATCCTATCCCTCTTTGTTCAGTTTTCTCCCTTGACCCTGTCCCTTTTCAAAAATGTTTGCTTTTGATTGCCTCCTCCCCCTATCTGCCCTCCCTCCTATCTCCTTCCTCCTTCTTTCCTATGGGGTAAAATACCTAATTAACTGTGTATGTTATTCCCTCCTCAAGTCAAATCCAATGAGAGCAAGATCCCCTTATCCTCCTTGCCTGCCCCCCTCTTCCCTTCCAATGAACTGATTTTTGCCACTTTTATGTGAGATGATTTACCCCATTCTATCTCTCCTTCTATCCCTCTCTCAGTATATTCCTCTCTTATCCTTTAATTTAATTGTATTTTTTTAGATATTATCCCTTCATATTCAACTCATCATGTGGCCTCTGTCCATGTACATATGTGTATATTCCCTTCACCTACCCTGATACTTAGGTGTCATGAATTATACACATCATCTTTTTAATGATGGAATGTAAACAAAATGGTTCAGGTTTAGTAAGTCCCTTATGATTTTTCTTACTTGTCTACCTGTTCATGTTTCTCTTGATTCTTTTGCTCAAAAGCCAAATTTTTGATTCAGATTCGTTTTTCTTATTTTCCACTGAGAAAGTTTTAAAGTCCTCTATGTTATTGAAAGTCCATATTTGGGGGGTGGGGCAGAGCCAAGATGGCAGCTGGAAAGCAGAGACTTGATTAAGCTCCCCACCAGGTCCTTCCAAACACCTAAAAAATGGTTCTCAACAAATCCTAGAGCTACAGAACACACAAAATAGCAAAGGGAAGCAGGACTCCAGATGAAAACAGGCTGGTTGGTCACTGGGAGTGGTCTATCAGAAAAAGCTGGGAGTGGAGCAGAGAAGAGTCAAGTATGGGCTGCAACAGGACCAACCAGACCGGGAGCCAGGCAGAACAGGCATAGCACTCTAAATCAGTGAGCTGTGGAAGCTACAAGATTTCTCAACCAACAAACACAAAAGAAAACAGAGAAGGTTTGTGTGAAAAGCTGCTGGGAGAAAGTGAAAGGAGTTTGTGGAAGTGGTGCAGATCTGAAACTGTTTCTAGGCAAAATTAGCATATGAAAAGGAGGTCCAAAAGAATAGTGAAGAAAACACTACCTTAAAAATTAGATTGGAGCAAGTGGAAGCTAGCCACTTCAGGAGAAATCAAGATATTATAAAACAGAACCAAATGAATGAAAAAGTGGAAGAAAATGTCAAATATCTTATTGGAAAAACCACTGACCTGTAAAAGAAACCCAGGAGAGATAATTTAAAAATTATTGCACTACCTGAAAGCCATGATCAAAAAAAAAAAGCATAGATATCATCTTACAAGAAATTATCTAGGAGAACTGCCATGATATTCTTCAGCCAGACAGTAAAATAGAAATTTAACAAATGCACCAATCGTCTCCTGAAAAAGATCCCAAAAAGAAAACTTCTAGGAATAATGTCACCAAATTGCAGAGCACCCAGATGAAGGAGAAAATACTGCAAGGAACCAGAAATAAACAATTTGAATATTGTAGAAACACAAATAGAATAACACAAGATCTACCAGCTTCTTCATTAAGGCATCAAAGGGCTTGGAATATGATATTCCAGAGGTCAATGGAGCTAGGATTAAAACCAAGAATCTCCTACCCAGCAAAACTGAGTATCATGCTCCAAGGCAAAATATGGATTTTCAATAAAATAGAGGACTTTCTCAGTGAAATGACCAGAGCTGAATAGAAAATTTGATTTTCAAACACAAGAATCAAGAGAAGCATGAAAAGGTAAACAAGAAAGAGAAGTCATAAGGGACTTACTAAAGTTGAACTGTCTTGTTTACATTCCTCCATGGAAAGATGATGTGTGTAATTCATGAGACCTCAGTATTAGGGTAGCTGAACAGAATATACATATACACACAGACACACACACACACATGGAGGGAGGAATTAACATATACACTCAATTGGGTATCTTACCCCAAAGGAAAGAAGGATGAAGGAGATAGGAGGGAATGCAGATTGGGGAGGAGGTAATCAAAAGCGAACACTTTTGAAAAGGGGCAGGGTCACGGGAGAAAACTGAATAAAGTGGGAGAGGATAGGAAGAAGCAAAATATAGTTAGTATTTCACAACATGAGTATTGTGAAAGGGATTTACAGAATGATATGCATGTGGCCTATGCTGAATTGCTTGCCTTCTTAGGGATGGTGAGTGGGGAGGTAAAAGGGAAGAGAATTTGGAACTCAAAGTTTTAAAAGCAGATGTTCAAAAAAATTTTCCCATGCAACTAGGAAATAATATATACAGGCAAGGGGGCATAGAAATTTATATTGTCCTGCAAAAAAAGTAAGGGAAAAGGGGTTTAGGAGGAGTGGGGTGACAGAAAGGAGGGCTGACTGGGGAATGGGGCAACCAGAATGTGTGCCATCTTGGAGTGGGGGGGGTTCAGAAATGTGGAGAAAATTTGTGATTCAAACTCTTGTGAAAAACAATGCTAAAAACTAAAAATATTAAATAAATTAAATAAATAAATAAAAATTTTTAAAAATCAAATTAAGGGATGGGAGAGGAATGTATTGAGAGTGGGAGAAAGGGAGAGATAGAATGGGGTAAATTATCTCACATAAAAGTGGCAAGAAAAACCATTTCCTTGGAAGGGAAGAGGGTGCAGGTGAGGGTGAACATGTGAATCTTGTTCTCATGGTATTTGACTTGCGGAAGGAATAACACAAACTCAACTGATTATCTTACTCCACAGGAAAGGAAGAAGAAGATAAAAAAAGGCAGGGGGAGATACAAGGCAGGGCAGATAGGGGGAGGAGGTAATCAAAAGCAAACACTTTCATAAAGGGACAAGCTCGAGGGAGAAAACTGAATAAAGGGGGACTGGATAGGAAGGAGCAAAATATTGTTAGTCTTTCATGATATGAGTACTGTGGAAGGGTTTTGCATAATGATACATGTGTGACTTATGCTGAATTGCTTGCCTTCTTAGGGAGGGTGAGTGGGGAAGGAAGAGGGGAGAGAATTTGGAACTCAACGTTTTAAAGCAGATCTTAAAAGAAAATTGGTTTTTCCATGCAACTGTGAAATAAGATGTATAGGCAATGGGGAATAGAAACCTATTTTGCCCTACAAGAAAGTAAGGGAAAGGAGGATGGGGGCAAGTGGGGTGACAGAAGGGAGGGACTACTGGGGAACATGGCAATCAAAATATGTGGGGGCAATGGTAGAAACGGGGAGAAAAATTTGTAATTCAAAATCTTGTGGAAATCAATGCTGGAAACCAAAAATATTAATTTTAATAATAGTTATTATTTTTAAAAAAGAGAGAATTTCCATATTTTTCCTTGGAGCATTATACTCAGTTTTGCTGGGTAGGTGATTGTTGGTTTTCTTGCTCTATTGACTTCTAGAATATTATATTCCAAACCCTGTAATCCCTTAAGGTAGAAGCTGCTAGATCTTGTGTTATCCTGATTGTGTTTCCACAATACTCAATTTTTTTTTTCTGGCTGCTTGCAGTATTTTCTCCTTAATCTAGGAGCTCTGGAATTTGGTGATAACATTGCTAGGAGTTTTCTTTTTGGTATCTTTTTCAGGAGGCGATCAGTGGATTCTTTCTATTTCTTTTTTCCCCTCTGGCTGTAGAATATCAGGGCAGTTCTCCTTAAAAATTTCTTGAAAGATAAGATCTAGGCTCTTTTTTTGAGCATGGCTTTCAGGTAGTCCAATAATTTTTAAATTATCTCTCCTGGATCTCTTTTACAGATCAGTGGTTTTTCCAATAATATATTTGACATTATCTTCCTTTTTTTTCATTCCTTTCATTCTGTTTTATAATATCTTGATTTCTCCTGATGTAGCTGGCTTCCACTTGCTCCAATCTAATTTTTAAGGTGATATTTTCTTCATTGTTCTTTTGTACCTCCTTTTCATTTGGCTGATTCTGTCTTTCAAGGCATTCTTCTGCTCAGTGGCTTTTTGGAGCTCTTTTGCTACTTGAGTTAGTCTATTTTTTTTTAATTTATTTTTGACATGTTTGGTTTTCAGCATAGATTTTCACAGGCGTTTGAATTACAAATTTTCTCCCCATTTCCTCCTCCCCACTCCAAGATGGAGTACACTCTGGTT
>CM053627.1:175041802-175068013 GCA_028646595.1 Phalanger gymnotis
ATATATATATATATATATATATATATATATATATATATATATATATATATATATATATATGCAGAGAAAATATAAACAGAGCAAATAACACAAATCAATAGACAGGCTTCTAGCTGTCTGACCAAAGCTATAGTTACCAGAGAAAGAAACACCAACATCTAGGTTTTCAAAGCTGGGGGTTCCTTAATGGCTACCCAGAGTCTCCACACCAATGAGTGATCTCCAAGTAAAATGCTAATCTCAGAGTATATGTACACTTCTTCAGGGTCAGAAAGCATCACAAACATGTGACTCAAATCCATGTGACCTAAGGCTTCCCATGACTTAAGCAGGTCATCAAAGGTCCCAGTTCCATTGAAGACTCTTGATCGAAACAAAGGCAAGACTCGAAGACAGTTGACTGCCTTAGAACTAAGAAACACTCCAAAACAAAACAAAACAAAACAAAACAGCAAAAAGTACCATCCTGATTGCCATTTCAGATGCATTGACTATTTCTGACACTCAGCACTGGAGTGTGAGGTTTCATGTCCTAGTACATGTTCAGTTTTTGTTTATGTACCACTGAGAAAAAAAGTATATTCCTTTCTATCCCCATTCAGTTTTCTCCAGAGGTCTATCATAGATACCTTTTCTAAAATTCTATTCACCCTCCTTACATTCTTTCTTGTTTATTTTGAGGTTAGATTTATCAAGTTCGGAGAGACAGAGGTTGAGATCCCTGCTTGTATAGTTTTGCTGTCTACTTCTTCTTGTAACTCCCTTAACTTTGCCTGTAAGAATGGGGATGCTATACCGCTTGCTGCATATATGTTTAGTAATGATATTACTTTATTGTCTATAGTGCCTTTTAATAGGATATAGTTTCCTTCCTTATCTCTCTTGATTAGATATATATGTCTTTGGCTTTGTCAAAGATTAGGATTGCTACCCCTGCTTTTATTTTTAACTTCAGCTGAAGCATATTATATTCTTTTCCAGACTTTTACCTTTACCCTCTGTGTATCCCCCTATTTCAGATATGTTTCTTGTAAACAACATATTGTAGGATTATGGTTTGTAATCCAATCGGTTATTTGCCTCCATTTTACAGGAGAGTTCATCCCATTCACATTTACAGTTTTGATTACTATCTGTATCTTTCTCTCCACCCTATTTCTCACCCATTTGTGCTCTTACTTATCCCTTCTCCCTTCCCTTCCTCAAAAGTTTTGCTTTTGTCCAGTACCTCCCCCTATTTTTCCTCCCTTCTATCAGCCCCCATCTCTTTTCTTTATTTTCTCATACTACTTCTTCTCTCTCTTTTAACCATGCTTCCCCCAGTTCTTTCACCTTTCCCTTCCTACTGCCTGTTAGACAAGTTGTATTTCTATACTTTAACAGAGTGTGTTATTCCCTCCTTCAATCAAATCTGAGCGTAAAGCTCAACAATTCCTTTTCTCCCTCTCTTCTTTCTCTCTGCTTTAATATATTTTTGTGCCTTTTAATATGATTTAATTTACCCTTTTCTGCCTTCACCTTTTCTATCCTTACATTACAATCCCTTTGCACCCCTTAATTAGGTTTTAATCATCACATCAGTTAATTTATATCCACACTCCCTATCCATGTGTATCCCTTTTAAATGTTTTAATAAATATACAATCCTAAAGATTAACAAGTATCATCCTCCCATGTTGCAAAATAAACAGTTTGGCCTTATTAAATAACAGGACAATTTTTTTTTCTATTTTTTCCTGTTTATGTTTTTATGTCTTCCTTAAGTCTTGCATTTGAAGATCAAATTTTCCATTAAGCTCTGAACTTTTTATCAGGAAGGTCTGCAGTTCCCTTATTTCATTGCATGTCCATCTCCTTACTTGAAAGATTATGCTCAATTTTGTTAGGTAGTTGATCTTTGGTTGTAGTCCAAGATCCTTTGCCTTACAAGATATCATAATCCAATCCCTCCAATATTTTAATGTAGAAGCTGTAAGATCCTATGTGACTCTGACTCTATTTCTTAGATATTTGATTTTTTTCGCTGCTTGCAGTATTTTCTCCTTGACCTGATAGTTCCAGAATTTGGCTGCAATATTCCTTGGAGTCTTCAATTCTGTATCTCTTTCTGGAGGTAATTGGTGAACTTTTTTGATTTCTATTTTGCCCTCTGGTTCTAGGACCTCAGGGTAATTTTACTTAATGATTTCTTGGAAGATACTTTCCAGATTCTTTTTTTTTTCATCATGGCTTTCTGATAAACCAATAATTCTTAGATTATCTCTCCTGGATCTATTTCCCAGGTCAGTTGTTTTTCCAATTAGATATTTTACATTTTCTTCTATTTTTTCATTCCTTAAATTTTGTTTGACAAATTCTTGATGCCTCATAGAGTCATTAGCTTCTACTTGCCCAATTCTAATTTTTAACAAATTATTTTCTTCAGTTAGCTTATTAACTCCTTTTACATTTGGTCAATTTTTCCTTTTAAGGTATTATTATCACCAGATAGGCTTTGTACTTCCTTATCCATTTGGCCAATTTTACTTTTTAATGAGTTGTTCTCTTCAGTGATTTTTTGTTATTTTGTCAATTGTATTTTTAAAATCATTCGTCATTTTTTTCTTCTACCTCTCTAATTTGGATTTTAAATTCCTTCTTGAGCTCTTCTAAGAATCCTTTTTGAGCTTGAGACCAGTTCATATTCCCTTTTGAGGTTTCCGATGCGAGTATATTGTTAGTGCTGTCCTCTTCTTAATTTGTATTTTAATCTTCCCTCTCCCCACAGTAAAACTCTGTGGTCTTTACTCTTCTAGATCGCTTCTTATTAGTTTTGTTTGCCTTTTTACTGGCTTTTAAAGTGGATCTTCATTTCTGGGTCACAAGAGACTCTGTCTCACACTTCTTGTTCTGGGGGCTAGGGGCCTGGCTACTGGTTTTGTGTGTTGTTCTGGTTCTGTCAGCTAGAAGCTATATAATGCTGCAGCTCACCTGTTGCTGAGCTGGAGCTGTCTGGTGTGTGCAGAGGTCAGGTCTTTCTGAATTTCCCTGTGGTTACACTGAAGCTTGCAGAGTGTGGTGTGGGGGATGGGTGGTCTGGCCACTGGATGTCACCTCCTCCCCTAGGGCCAAATAGGCTCAGCTGCTGGTGGACACCCATGCTGATATATGTCCATTCCCCTCTCTGTGCAGAGTCATGCTTGGAGTCCTGGAGTTGGCTCTCATCAACTCCATCCCAATGGAGCTCAGGATTTCCTGCTGGTCTGTTGAGCTGGGGCTTGCTGGGATGCCTCTGGTCCTGCATTGGACCCCTTTAGCCATAGCAGGATGGATCCTGCCCTCCAATCTCCCAAGCTTCCTGAGCTAAAAGACTGCTGTACTGCTAGATTCCATTCTTCCAGGATTTCTCCTGAGTCAATATTCTCTAGATTTTTCAAGGTCAAAGTAGGGGAAGGAGGCTAGCAACACTTACAATTCGCTCTGCCATCATGACTCCTGGATGTTCAAGTATGTGACTTTCATACATTTAGTCTGTAGGCTAATATCCCCAGGAGTAGCTGTTCCTGGTGCTGTAGTCTCTGTACTTCTCTCTCACTCAATTCTGAGTGACCTCTGTCCTGCACTGAGATATTTGAGAATTGCCACTGCTGCCAGTGATTCAGTTCACCAGGACCCACTTCCACTCTGCTATGGCTGAGTCTGCACTGGTGCAGCCCCTGAATTCTGTGATCTCCCAGCCTGGCACAACAGATCCTTCCCAATCCAACATACTCCATCTCCTAGTGGATTCTGCCATTTCAAAATGTGTTCTAATTCACTTCTTAGAGGTACCTGAAGGAAGTTGTGGGAGAGTTCTGGCGAGTCACTGTTTTTACTCTGCCATCTTGACCCAGCCCCCTCCCTGATTTTCCTTAAAGATATAGCCTGATTTAGTCAGCCCAAGATTACATAAGATTTTAAAAAGTAGCTCTTTTTTGTAGAGATCATGAATTTGAAATTGAGGCGATATCCATCAATTGGAAAGGGCTAAAAAAGTTTTATTATGCAATTGTGATGGAATACTATTATGTCATAAGAAATGACAACCAGGATGGTTTCAGAAAAATCTTGGAAGACTTACATGAATTAATTCAAAGTAAAGTGAGCACAGATAGAAGAACATTGTACAAAGTACCGGCAATATTATAAGTATGACCAACTGTGAAAGAGTTGTGTACTTCGATCAAGGCAGTGATCTAAAATATATCTCCCCCCCCCAAAAAAAAAAACCTGATGAAAAATTCTACCTGCCTCCAGAGAGAGTACTAATGAACTTTGAATGAAGTTAAGAATATATTTTTAATTTTTCACTATTTTTATTGTTTTTGTCACTGTTTCTGTTTTGTTTGTTTTGCAACATGGCTAAAATGGAAATATTTTCCTTGACTTCACATGTAATATCATTACCTACATTATGAGGGAGCAGCTGGAGGGAGAGAGAAACTTTGGCACTTGAAATGTAAAAAAAAAAAATGGATCGTTTAATTTTTACATGAAATTGGGAAATATATAATGAAATATTAAAAAAAATAAAATTTACAATGGAAAGAAAGCAATCCTGCATTTTTCACCATTATGAATATATCCTGGTTCAAGCCTGAATGTCTGCCTAAGATGTTCCTGAAATGTGAAGAGAATGATCTCTCAGTTCTCTGAGACTGGGCAAGGAGAAAAGTTGGTCACAACTTTGGATAGCGATACCTTTTTCTATTTTCTAGCTTTCAGGGAGCTTGGAGTTATGTGTCTCCTTCTTCCAATTTAACACTAAAGAAATAAAGCTCCTAAGAACTCTTTCCCTTCCTCAGCCATGGAGCTTTGAGTAATAATTCTCTCCAATAATCAGAAAATTCATAAGCAACTATCAAGACATGAATCCTGGGTTATATGTGAAATTGCAGGATTCCTGTCAGGTCTGTTTTTTTAAAAGTTCTTTATGTTATGGAAATGTATATAATTAAAAGAATGAATATATAAAGATGAAATTTTATGAGAACTGATATTGAAGACACGTATCTCCTAACCTGTCTTTAACAGAGGAAAAAAAATCAAAAAGCTTATTTCATGTTCTTCAATGATCTTTTTTATTTATTTGGTTCCAAACAATAGTTAGAAAAATAGATTGTATAAGGACTGATATTCATTTAGGGGAAAATATATTTAACAGTTACAAATGGAAGGGATGACTCATTTGCCTTTCTGAAACTACAGTGAATAGGTCTATTGAGGAAACATTAAGTGTAATGCTTCATGAATGGAGGAAAAATATTTTTAATGTAATCAGGAAATTGACATTAGGATTTTGAAATAATGGAGTTCAGCATACAAAAAAGAATTCCCCATTGTAGCATGATTTATGAGGAGAAATTATTATTAAAGGAAACAGAGGTATTGTTGCAACTATCAAAGGACTCTTACCTTATTAATATTAGAAGTTAAAATAAGCTATTAATTCTAAAACCTCATATGGAATTGGGTTATCTTACATTTAGGAAACATATTTCCATCCTGAGGTTTTACAAAGAATACTTTCTCTTATTCTGTGCACTAATTAATGAATTACAATATTCTCAAGTAATTGGGTGTTCTTCATTAGCATGAATATCAATTAAGATTTTTTTATCCCATAGGAAATAATATCCATGCTACTGATACACAGGTCACTTGACACAGAGATGGTGGTAATTAGGAAACCTGAGTTTCATAGACACTGGGACTCAGCAGTGTCATTTACTTTCAGGAAAATATGGAAGACATCACCCTTAATTTCACAGTCTTTAGTAAAAGAAAAGACATAATTATCTAGATGATAATAAACATTTGATGATAGTAACGCTATACTGCATCTTTTGTATGAACACCAAAAAACAATTAGGTTTACTTTAACCCCTTATGATACTTTATACCTGAATAGTTTAGTGATCATTGAAAGCCTATAGAATGTTTTAAATAGTTTTCTTTTTAAATTATAATCTAAAGAATGTTAGGGTTCTATAAGACAAGCATAGAAGATCCTTGAAAATTGCACAGCTACAGTGGGTATTGAAATTCAATTTTGCTTCACAAGTGAATGAAATATAAAATGAGCATGAAAGAACAAATTGGTCGGGTTACAAATATTTATTGAGTACTGATTATTACCAAATACTGTAACAAGAACTAGGTCTACAAAGAGAATAGGAGACATACTCTTGGTTGTTCCCTTAAAGAATTCCCATGTTCACATCCTTATGGGGGAGACAACATGCCAAACTAATATACATAAAAGATAGATATAGTGTAAGTGGAAAATTTCCCACAAACTAGGTATGAACTGGGCTGCTTACAATATTGAATCCAACATTAACACTCACCTGTATCCTTTTCCCTGAAGGGAAAAGACATCAGTATTGTTTGCTGGAACTTAGAATGTGTGAAAAAGAATATGCAATCTGGAAAGGTATTCTCGAGCTATATAATGAATAGCTTTAAAGGGCAATTGAGTTTCTATATATCCTGATGATAACTGGAAAGTATTTAAGCTTCTTTAGGAGAAAGACATATTTAGACATGTACTTTAGGAATACAGATTAGCATCTACATGTAAAATGGATAAGAAGTAGAGAGACTAATTTAGAAGACTATTCCAATAGCCCAGATAAGAGATGATGAAAATCTAAGCATTGTGATACTCTCCGGTAAAATTTCTTCTAAGGAGGCCGAAGTTAGAGGATGTCTTGAGTTGTAAAGCTCTGAACTGCCATGGGCTAAGTTTGTGGTATCAGACTCAAGTAGAAACATATCCCTCTTGGTCACATATTGGTGTAGAAAATAACTAAATAACATTATTTATGTTGTATTGTATTTTTGCTAATTTGGTTAAACATTGAACAATTACATTTTAAATGTGGTTCCACTCAGAAGATCTGTGCTCTTGTATCAGCAATGAGACTAGCTTGCTATCACAGAGCTATTACCACAAGTTTCACACTTCTGGGTTAAACCAATAAAATATCTCTATTAAGCCAGCTGTGAGAGCAGTAGTCACAAGGCTGCTTAAGGAGGGATAAACTGACTTAGGTCAGAAATGGAGCAGGTTTGAATTTTTGTGCTGACCAGTTCAGGCCTGAACAACAATGGTTTTAATGAGGAGGGTACAGAAGTAAAAAATGGTGAAAAGGTAAACAACAGTAAGACTTGACACAACTGATTTTATGTGGGTGGGAAGAATGAATGAGAAGGAAGAGTTGGGTAGGATTCCAAAGATGCAAAGCTAAATAACAGGAAGAATGGTGGTACTCTAAACAGAGATAAGGACACTAGGAAGGATTAGAAGGGAAGGGTTTTTTTTTGGAGATGGAGAGAAAGATGAGTTCTGTATTTCAAATGTTGAGTTTAAGCCATCTGTGAGATATCTAGTTTGAAATGATTGATATGTAGTTGTTGAGGCTGGAACTTGGGTTTAAAGGAAAGATGCAGTTTTTGGAGATGTCTGCATGCAGACTTATGAATACATGGTAGCTGAAGTAAAATCCAAGCTCCTCCTTATCTGCATTTAAGGTCTTCCTATTTATGTATATTTATGTATAGCCTTATCTTCCATCCTTCCCTCCATACATCCTTTATAACAAACTAGATCAGTTTCCAATTTTCCTCAGCAATTTACCAATTCTACACTTTGATTTGACTATTCCTTCTGATTAAAAACCCTTCCCTACCATCTTGGCCTCTCAACATCTCAGACATTTTAAATAATAATGATAGCTATCTTATAAATAAGAGTAGTTATTACTGTTTTAATTAAATTATTTTAAGTGAAGACTTTTAAAGGAACCCCTGTTCAAAAAACATATTCTCTACTGTGTTACAGTGTGCTAAAATCCCTATTCTACTCCATCCAATGAAGTGATTTCTTTAGAACTGGAATTATGCATTGTTCTTCCAATTTTCTGAGGAATAGAGTCCTCCTCCCCTAGAATTCCAGCTTCCATAGAGAAAAACCTAACACCTGCTGCCAGGCTTCCTGACTTTCAGTCTAAACCTCTACTATGATTTATCTGACACCAGATAGACTCTATTTGTTCGTTCTTCTATCCATTTTCCAAGACTTTCCTCTAGTACCCACAAATAGCTTTCCCCAGTTCTGAGATAAAACTGAAAGACTTCTCCATATTATCTTCTTCCAGATTCTTCTAAATGCCACCTAACCATTGAGAACTACAGGAATGATGTTTTCTGATTGTCTCCTCCTTTCAACTAGGGGCTGTCTGGTTCTGGTCCCAGTTTTTGTCATCTTCATTCTGGTCCTGTAATTGAGCCTGAACATTGTAAAAATAATAATATTTTATTGTATGTCTGCCTTTACACTAGACCACATTTTATTGGCTGTTTTTCAAGGATGACATGGTGTAAGTATGAGCAAAGTGGATTTTAGTTATTATTTCTTGGAGTTTAGTTTCCCAGGATCCATAGCCTTAACAATCATCCATCCCTAGGTATTTTGCCTTGCCAATTAGATGCTGAGTCACGTAGGTTTTCACACTTTTTGGCACTGAGTCAATCAGGTGCTGAGCCTTTGTTTGGAAATGGTATATATTTGGGTGATTTTTTTTTAACCTGGTGGCTTGCTCATGGGAAGAATGCTTCACCTGAGATCTTTTTGATTTCTTAGACAAGACTTTGGGGAGCCATTATTAAGGGCTCCCTGGCTATCTGAATGCAGATGTCAGCACTCTCAGTTTGGTGATATGTATAAATACTTCTGTTATTTTGTTGATCTATATGGGAATTATGTTGGGCAATGGTAAAGTGTGTACTATGATCACTAGACAGCTGGAGCACTGTTTATTGGAATACTCTGCTTGTTGCTAACTGATTTTCTCCACTTTCAAAGTGCTGACATTTTGCCCTGAGCTAGGGGATGATGTTATTCTTTCTTGGGTACTCATTTCTTTATCATTCTGTGTTGTTTAATTAAAGTAAGATTATTATCCCCTTTGATGCTGTCTTTCCTTTACAAAAGCAGATCAAGAACCTGTGCAAGCAGCCTACCATGTATACTAGTGTGGTTGATAACACACGTGGGAGTGGGGTGTCATGGAGGTAAATTGGGTAAAAGTTGTAAGCAATTTTATTGTAGATTTATAACATAATTGGTGACCTTTTCTCATCCCAGATGTGCTGTACTGCTGAGTGTTCTTCTTTCCCCCTTTCCTGGATGAAAAAAAATTATTTCAAGGTAATTTGAATAACCCTAACCAGTTAGACATGATATGCTAAGTGAGGGATAAATTTCAAAAAGTTGAGGTATTTATCCAGGCTTCTAAGCCTTTGCTGTGGGTGGAGGGCGGGATTGCTGCAGAATATGGAGAAAAGCAATGCTATACTCAATGCACTGGGAATGGACCTATGCAAAAACAAGGGGAGGTAGGTTTATGTCACTGATAACCGGAAAATATATATATATATATATTTTGTAATCCTAAAAGATTTCTGCAAATCAAAGCATAAGGAAAGGGGATTCAGAATGGATCTCTACTCTACTCCAGTCTGGGATTTGAACCATAACAGCTCCCCAAATAGGAACAATGTGATACCCCTCAATAAGAATGAGATGGATATGCAACAGAAAAGAGGCTTTTCCTTTAGAAAAAAAGGACTAGAGACTCCACTGCTTGGATCCAAGAATTACAGACAAAATAATTGGCTAAAGCTAGTGAACTACAAGAGAGTGACAGACATTGGTATGTACTCTCACCCACCAGAACCTTGCCCTCTCCCCCACTGACAAAAAGTGGTCCATGTGTTCTGGTCGATGTGAAAGGAAATTTATATGGTATGATTTTGTCAGGCTGTTTGTTTGACTAGAGAGAGTCAATAAAGATAGAGAATATGCTTAGGTGAGTAGAGGAGAAGCAGTCAAAGGTAGTCAGAGTTGATACCACAGGTCTTTAGCGTCAAGGTAAGATACCATTGATATTTTAATAGTATGATTGGTAGAAAATTATAAACATAGGCATATGCAGGAGAGAGAAAGGAGAAAAAAATTGGAGAGTTCTGGAAACATAAGAAGGATATAACATGACAAACATCTATACAGAGAAATATCTGGAACTGGAACTTTGGGGAAAAATTAATTTTTCATGACACATCATTTGGCTATTGAAAACATATTAGTCTGTTTATGTAATAATAAGGAACCATTATTATAAGGAACCACTATTATACTAAATCAAACTGTTTTTATCATCATGATAAACTAATGTTTTTCTTTTTAAACAAGGATTTGTGCTGCTGGCTTATTTTAGTTTATATCTAAATGGCTGTTATAGTTGGGAACATGTACATTCCTTCCTATGTCAGTTACACAATTAACTGGCCAAACATGTATAGATTGTGATCTAAATTTTGGAATGAATATCCAGGATCAATGGTCACCAGTGATAAATGAGATAATAGTCATAATAAAGGGGACACCAAAGTGAACATTAGAATGCCCAAAATTCTATCCTATTTTTGAGAGAGCTTATTGGCATGGCTTATTTAAACCCAAAGACAATTATCTCACGTGCTTCACTCTTACTTTCTTTTTCCCATTAGAGTTTATATTAGAAGAAATTCAGTTTCCTTGTATGGAGCTGGTATGCTGTCCAGGTTTCACAGGCATACGACAATCAGGTCAGTACAATGGCTCTGTAGGCATTCGCTTTGGTAGGCAGTCTAATACTTTTCTCCCACACTTTCCTCTAGAACCTACCAAATGCTGAGCTACTCCTGGCAATGCGTGCATCAACTATATAAAGGACAACTTATGTAAGGCACATGTTTACATTGTGGTCAGAAGAAGTGATGCAAAGACATCCCCCATGTGTCTCTGAGGAACTTTGGGATTGATTACATAACATGAGAGACAATGGCAAAAGATTGCTCAATAGCACATACATGCATCAAAGAATGCACTTTGCTCTGTGAGTGAAAAAGTACAGTAGCTCAAAAGAAAATGAAATGTGCACATTTAGAGACATCTCCACAATAAATGTTCATGTGCACTATTCGTGCCTGAACTGTGGTAAAGCATTCCCAGATTATATTGGTTTTATCAGCCACAGTTGGATATTTTGTGCTTTGACTCCAACATAGTGATGTGATTTTGGTCTTCTTCAAGAATTAAGGAAAACAACCAGAAGATACATTACAGGGTATGGAGGTATAAATTATATAGAAGATGTTTATGCAGGATGTTCCAAAAACCTTAGAGCAATTAAAAAAATACACTAAGAATTTGGGGAAATCCTATATATACATATGTGTGTGTGTATATATACACGTATATATGTACACACACATATGTGTATACATATACATATATGTGTATATATACACGTATATATATATATATGTACACTATATATATATGGAAGTACTTTTTCTAGTCACTGATTTTACTCTTTTAAATTAAGTAGGTATTAAATGTGTAAATATACACATATATTCACACATTCAATATGTATTAATATATGATATTATTATATATAACTTATATATAATGTATGTACATATACACACATACATAATAATTGACTACAGAAATTGGTCATGTATACATATATATTACATGTTAATCATACATAAATGCACATATACATACAAACATATGAGTAATCTTTGTAGTCACTTCTATTGCTAAGCTTTCAAGGTATCTATCTACCTATCGACCTATCTATCTATGTCTAACTCCAAATTTTACCAACACCAGGAGATGGGATACATTGAGAAAAATTTTGACCCAGAATGTACATTACAAGGCATATGTGTATCAGAGACAACTGTGATGGAGCTAAAAGCTAGATGTTCTGACTCCACTTCCTAGCTAGGCCATGCCTTTCTTTCTAATATCTGACATTCTTATACTGCCATCAATAAGGATTATCACTCAAGACACCATGGCTAAAGTTTTCTCCTTAATGCCCTTTCAATAAAATCCCTTATTTTCTCCTGTGCTAGTACTAACAAAGTAATTAAGGGGGATGAGGGTGAGTTAAGTACAATGTAGTGAGAAAAGATGACTTTTGGGGGGGGGGATGTTCAGGAAAGGATTTATGAAGAAGCTTATGCTTGATTTGAGTCTTGAAAGGAGTCAGAAAGTAGAGCAATGCATATGTTTCATTTTAATTCTATACTTACACAGTGTAATGTACTGATAAAGCAAAACATAAATATTAGCAAATACTTTAAAAAACATTATATTTAAACTTCAACAAAATATTATTGATATCTGAAATAAACCTTAGGCATATGCTAAATGACTATCCTACATTATTCTGATGAAAATTCTAGTCATATTGCACTTAATGGAAAGAATAAGCAAGGTCAATAAAACTAAACATTGGCAATGATTTTTCTTTATATACCTAAGAAGAAATTCATCTTACTTGCAATTTCCAATTTTTATTGTCCCTCTTAGTGATATTGGGATTATGCAAAGAGAAATAAGAAGCTAAGCAAAGCCAATTCAATAGAAGAAATTGACTTCTCCCTCATTCTGTACACGGTGATTCAAGAAGTCAGATGGCCAAGTTATTATTACTGCAGCTTATGTCCCTAAATGCTTTGACTACTTCCTTATTTTTTTTTCCTTAAGGCTCCTTTGGGAGTTGTATTCTTTCATTCAAACCCAAAAGAACATTTCGGTGCAAACGATTACTTCAAACTTTGAAAGGAAGGATCTGGATCATTATGTCTAACTTGGATTTTAGTTTACGAGAAAAAAGGCAAAATATTACAACCATGTGAGAAAGGGAGATATCCCAAAATAGCACACCCCAGAGCAAGCATTTTATATATAAAAAAACTCTTTTGCAATCAAAGCATATTAGTTATTTTCCCAAAAATATTTCCCTCAATAATAAGTTTTTGGAAATAGCATTAAATTCTCCGATTGTTACTGTTGATTTTGGATGGGAATTGAAAGTATTTTGAGCTGTTAAGATGATCAAGTATTTTCTAATCTGTCCAAATGAATTATTTTCAGCAAGAAAATTATTTCCTAGAAAACATCACCCCCCTGAAAAAAAACCCCACCAACAATTCAAAATGTAACATTGTTTTAAATCTCTGTTCTCTTAAAAACAGTTCAAGATTCATTATAGCCCTAAGCCAGCTGGGTGGATCAATGTACAGAGTGACAGGTCTGGAATCTGGAAGACTCCTCTTCCTGAGTTCAAATTTGGTCTCAGATAGTTACTAGCTGTGTGACCCTGGGCAAGTCACTTAATCCTGCTTGCTTAAGTTTCCTCATCTGTAAAATGAGTTGAAGAAGGAATGGTAAACAACTCCAGTATCTTTGCTAAGGGAACTTCAAATGAAGGTCACAAAGAGTCAACCTTGAGTGAAAAATGATTGAATGAAAACAACTGGAAATAGCCATAGCAGCTAAGAACATAGAGGCTAATCACCAGACAGGCTTCTATGTCTTGATGATAACTCCATTATCCATAGTTTAAAAGAAATATATTAAACAACCATACACAAACAAAAATGCACACAGATGTAAACACACATGCATAACACACGGGAGAGGAGGAATGGAGCAAGTTAGTAAGTGAGATCAGTATACTTAAAAAGGATGGACATACAATAGAGATGATCAATCCTTCCTACATAGAGTTCATACACCTACATTCCCTGCTTACACACACACACACACACACACACACACACGTATATGTATGTATGTGCGTGAGTATGTATGTATATGCATATATACATGTATTTGTGCATGAATTGTGTGTATGTGTATATTTTTAAAGGACTACAATGGAATGCATTTTGGCAAAATTGAGTGACTGGCTCTGATATGAAAAGAACTGAGTTAAAATCCTATCTCTGGTGCTTACTACCCGCATAAGCCCTTGATCAAGTCACTTCTCTATACTGGTCCTTTGTGTGTGTGTGTGTGTGTGTGTTTTTTCAGTTAATAAACATTTATTAAGTGCCTACCACGTGCCAGGCACTATGCTAAGTGCTGGTGAAACAAAAATAAAAAAGAAAGACAGTTCCTGCCCTCAAGAAGCTTATAACCTAATTATGGAAAGCAATACAGGAAGAAAGCTGAAGCAGGGTGGGCTGGGGAGGGAAAGGACTCTCCTCAAAGTCAGGACGGAGAATCCCAAAGGAATGTAGCCAGGTGGGAAATTAAGAGAGGGCCTGGGCCCTCTCCTTTGATAGAGGCTTTAGAGTTCATGACACCACCCTCCAATCAGAGGGGTAGATGGTACCAGTGAGGTGTGAGTTCCAAGGTGGGAGGTTTCTCTCAGTGTTCTATACTGGAGGCCTTCTTCCTGATTCCCGCCCCTTAGTAACATACTTTCCAGGGTTGTAACACATTGATAATAAGGTTGACACACGCATTGCCAAAGCTAGCACAGTGTTTGGGAGGCTCTACATGACACAGGAAATGGGGCTTGTGAGTCAGTAGCTGCCACTTGGCTCTTCTGAAGTTAGCCTTAATGGGTTGTCTTAAGAAATCTCATCCTTTGTGATGCCTATTTCCACAAGCGGGCCAGATTCAACCTACTGAATTAGATTGAATCTGAACCTGTGTGTGTGTTTTTAATCTATAAAATGTGGAGTTTGGACTAGGTGGTCTCTACATTGCATTCCAAATCCAGATCTATAATCTTATGAGACACAAATGGTACATTGATATATAATATTGTGAATTCTTAATATGTTGATATCCTAATAAATGAACTGTTTTGAAATGGTGTTTTGAAGTTAAATGGGGCCATAAAACTAGGGAAATCACTTTGCAACAAGGTGGGAGATATTTGGGTTATATGGTAACTAGATTATTATTTATAATTTACCACAGCTGAGAATATACCCATTATGTGTTCTTCAATTGCCCAGGCATCTGTTCAGGAGAATAGTCTACATCATAAGATGTAGCATTTATCTCTCAGTTTTGCTAAGCTTATATAGGGGGAAAAATTCCACTAAATCTTTTTTTTCCTCCATGTTATTATTTGACCCTAAATTTCTATAAAATGTGGTAGATTGGTCACTATGTTTGGAACACAGGTTTGAGATAAAGTTGGCTATTCCAAATTGTTCACTACCAGGAAAAGTCATCATTTTCACAGGCATAGATGCCAAGTAAAATTGTGTGCATACGTTATATATGTATATACATATACACAAACTAAATCTACATGTATATAGATGTCTGTATATATATATATATATATATATATATATATTTACAATATATTTACATACATATGTAAAATCATGGACATTTTGATCCTAGGTGAATAAAAATTTCAAGCCATCTGAAGGTTGATTTCAAGCCATCTGTATCAGTAATTAAGGTGGGACTTTCTTTTTTTACTGTTTTCTCTGAGTAGCCAATGGAGCCCAACCCTAAACTCAGGCTTTGAAGAAAACCCAGATGTTGGTGTTTCTCTTTTTGTAGCTATGTATTGTGATTTGTTCTGTTTATATTGTCTCTGTAATTTCTGTTTGTATTTGCTCTGAAGTTCAGGGTGCTGCCTTTTCCCCCTGAACTAAATTAACGGTATATGTGTATTTGATTAAAGTGAGATTATTAACCCCTTAAAGCTGTTTTCCTTAGAAAATAAGATCAAAGAATCTGTTCTGGCAGCTCTTGTTGTTGGTATTGTTGGGCTTACACAGCCACAGCAGGGCAAGCCACATTGTTGTTACAAAAATGGCATAGTTGGCAGGATCTGCAGATTAAAAGGAAAGTATAGAGTTTTGGGGTACTGAGATAGTAGTTGAATGTTTCCAAGTTTTGGGTTGTTCTTTATACTTGTGTTGGCTATGGGTCTGTGGAGCCCCAGGAATAGTGGAGGCCTGAAAAAGAACAGGCAAGTAACAGTGATGGGAGTGGTTTCCCAGGTGCCCAGAGCAGAGACCCTGCGAGATAACCTCTCCTTCCCCGTCCCTATCCCAATATCACTCAGGGGGAGACAGACCAGAGCACTGGCTGTGGGAGGAAAACAAGAGGAAGTTTGTGGGAGGTGGGGATGGCCAGAGCCAGGGATTGAGTGGATTAGCATAGCTCTGGACTGTGCTGGAGGGGTGGATGTCCTGAGATTGTATCATATATGGAGCTTTTAGGCAGGAGTGGAGAACTACCTTCATACAGGTTTGAGCAAAAAGCATAGAATGGCCTGGGTGCAGACTTAGTGGGAGAAGTTGGCGAGTTGAAAGAAGAAGCTGATGCTAGCAAACATGCTGACCCAGCCAGAGTCCAGGAATGCTTGTGTGAGAACTTTAGAAAGCTGAGAATGAGGAGCTGCCTGCATCAGGATTCAAGCAGAGGCCAGGAGTAGCCAGCAGGAGCTAGATGACCAGGAACTCAGAAGCTTGGAGTTCAGCCCTGGGGCATGAAGGAAACTTTGCAGCAAGGGTTTGATTGTGATTTCGTGCTGCTTTCCCCTGGAATGGTATGGGACCCAGGAGGAAGGGATGGAGTTGTCCACGGTGGGTGGGGGGAAATTCCCTGGACCCCCCCAGGACCCTACCCTGTTGGCTCTGTTTCCCAGGTGCCCCTCAGGACTTGGAAGCAAGCAGGAGTGGAACCCTGTGGGGAGAACAGATCCCAAGAGAACTTTATTTGGCCTTTTTTTTATCTGTGTTGAGACTTTGCTAATTAAAGCAAAGTTATAATTGAGGGTACCAGGAGGAAGCCTGCAATGGCAGTGTGTGAAAAAGGACGCATGCTCAAGATTGTCTTTACTTGGACACTTTGCATTTCCTAAAGAAGATTGTAACTTGCTGTTACCTAGGGGTGAATGGCATTTGTATTGTAAATGAATATTTGGGGGAATGACACTGAGTGATGTTTTTTTTAAATGATGTGTTATAGTTCCTTGATTGGATTACAATGTATAGTGCCTCTATTTGTTCCAGGATCCATGGCTATTTAGATTGTGTAAAGCCAAGTATCCTTTGAAGGGGTGGAGTATAATGGTAATTAAGGTGGGACTTTTTTTTTTTTTTTACTGTTTTCTCTTTTAGAATTTGAAAGTAATCAAGTGCCTTTGATTAAGTCTTGCTAAGTGCTAAGCCTCAAGCCCACATCCTTTTGCTAACTAGATGCTAAGTGTCAGGACCACACCCTTTGGCTGATTAGGTATGAAGACTTCAGGCTTTGAACAGGGTAAATTAACTAAGAGATTAGCATTTTGTTTGGGGCTCTCACTCACTGGAAGAGGGTTGGTGTGGAGATGTTGGGTAACCACTGGAGCTCTCCCCCTCTTCCCCAGCTTTGAAGAAAACCCTAATGTTGGTGCTTCTCTTTTTGGTAACTATGTATTGTGATTTGGTCTCTTTATATAGTCTATGTTTGTAATGCCGCTTTGTATTTGCTCTGAAGTTCAGGATGAGGGATTTCCTTGCTGACCTAAGTGAGTGATATATGTATGTTTAATTAAAATGAGATTGCAAATCTCTTAACGTTGTTTTCCTTAGAAAAGCAGATCAAAGAAACTGTGCTGGCATCTCTTGTTGCTGGTCTTGTTGGGTCTTACACCCCCAGGACAACTGCTAGTCACTTTGTTGTTACACCATCTTATGGTCAAGAGTGGAAGGAATAAGCATGGTGGGTGTTAGCAGGTATAGAAACAATTTGCTAGCAGCTGTTGTATAGGTGTAAGACCCACCAACAATCAGCACACAGAAAGCTCCCAACACAGGGTCTTTGATTTGCTTTTCCAAGGAAAGAAACTTGAAGGGGTTAACAATCTCAGTTTAATCAAACATACAAATATCATTCACAGTTAGGGGGAAAAGATCCTCCCCCAAAACTTCAAGGCAAATAAAAACAGAAATTACAAACATCAGCAGACAGACCTTGTCTGATTCAAATTAAAATACATAGTTACCAGAGAAGAATCAACATCTGGGTAGCAAAGCTGGGGTGGGGCAGTTAAATCTTGCCAAAAGTCTCAACACTCCTTCCATGAGCATGTCCCAAAAGTCAAATACCAAGCTCTCCTCAATTATATCCTTTTCAGAGCCCCAAGGTTCTCTGACCTCACCCTGGCTGGGTGTGTCCCTAGTATCACATCATATACAACTCAATGACTCTATGATTGTCTTAATGCTGAGAAACATTCCAAGGCAAAATCTTACTTTATCTGCCCCATTCAAACAAAGGCCAGAATCCTTAAAGGCACTTTAGAGAAGAATAGCAAAAAGTCCCACCTTAATTACTATTACAGCAGTAGATATAAAAAGTAAGTTCTTTGAAATAAATATCATAAAAGACATTGTCAAGGACATTAATGACAGGAAAAGGAGGGGGACCAGATATGTAGACAGAAAGAATGACAATACTTATTGGCTTGGTTGTAGAAATATTAAAAGAACAAAAGACATATAGTCGATTTTAGGGATAGCTTATGGAAGATTACAGAGAGACATGACAAAAATCACAATGGATACAAAGGTTAGGCATACTAATGTGTATGTAGTTTGATCAGAAATTTTAAAACGTGCTACTGGAATCATAAAATATCCTTCAATTTGAGCCTTAATTGGAAGGATTATAAGTCCTGCCCAAGTCCCTGATTCTTAAGAAATGAATCTTTTTTAAAATTTATTTGCTTATTTTTATTTTTCACCATTCACTTCCATAAGATTTTGAGTTCCAAATGTTCTCCCCATTCTCCCATTCCCCCACCCAAAGATACTGTGAAATCTGATATAGGCCATATGTGTGTGTGTGTGTATACATATATACACATGTATGTATGTATGTATATATGTGTATATATGTATATACATATGTATATGTGTGTATATGTATATGTATATATGTATATGTGTGTATATATATAACACATTTTCATATTAGTCATTTTCTAAAGAAGAATTAAAACCAATAGGAAGAACCACAAAAAAGAAGAAACAGAGGGAGAGAGAGAGAAAGAGAGAGAGAGAACAGTATCATTCAATTTGCATTAGACTCCATAGTTATTTTTGTGGATGTGGACAACATTTTTCATAATGAGTCATTTGGAGTTGTCTTAGATGCTTGCATTGCTAAGCAGAGATAAGTCTGTTAAAGTAGTCATTGGACAATGTGGCTGTTACTGTGTACAATGCACTGGTTCTGCTCACTTCACTCAGCATCAGTTCATTTAAGTCTTTACAGGTTTTTCTGAAGTCTTCTTGTTCATCATTTCTTGTGGAGCAATAGTATTCCATTACATTCATATGCCATAACTTCTTCAGCCATTCCCCAACTGAGGGACACTCTCTCAGTTTCCAATTCATGGGCAACACCAAAAGAGGTGCTATAAATATGTTTGTACATATTTTTTTTGATCTTTGATTTTTATGATCTCTTTGGCATATAGATCTAGTATCAGTGTTTCTGGTACAAGTGATTTGCACAGTTTTATAACCCTTTGTGCATAGCTCAAAATTGCTCTCCAGAATGGTTGGATCAGTTAACAACTCCACTAACATGCTTTAGTATTTCAATTTTCCCACATTTTCTCCAAAATTCATCATTTCCCTGTTTTGTTGTGCTTGCCAATCTTATAGGTGTCATGTAATTTCTTGGAGTTCTTTTGATTTGCATTTCTCTAATCAATAGTGATTTGGAGCACATTTTCATATGGTATAGACAGCTTTAATTTCTTCTTCAGAAAATATCCTGTCCATATCCTTTGACCATCTAGCAATTGGGGAATGACTTGCAAAGAAATGTATCTTTTTACTTTTTCCTACTTTTCCTTTAGCACTCTCTGTGTAAGGTAGGATTTCAATACTTTCTAGTGAGAATATATGACTTGTCCCTGCTAGCTTTCATGATTTAGAATTGATGAACAATTGAATTTGCTCTCACAATGAAATATTTTGATCTACTTTTCACACAAGCATAGTTATGGATGTTGCATGTAACATGAATAGCTCATTAGCTATCAAATATGCATAATCACTTCAATTATCAGTATTTAAATGTTTAGGTAGAAATTGTGGTAGTTTTAAATCTTTTTACCCAAATATATTTCTTGGATTTTTTTTACTTTTAAATACAAAATCAATCTCCCCAAATGTTTTTTTTTATAATGGTAAGAGAAATAATCTTCTTTTTAAATTCAATTTTCCTTTTACTTATAGATCTCCCCCTACCACCAACTTCTTCCAGCCCACAGGGGAGGTAAGAAATAAATACAAAACTCATTACGAATTCAAACTCATTCAAAAAAATTTCCCATTACCAATGTTCTGGGAAAAGAAAAAAAAAAAGAAAGACAAAAGAGTCTTTAATCTTTGGCTTTAATCTTAACTCTGAGAGTACTTTGGAATAATGGCATATTATTTTATTGATCATAGTTACTGTCTTTTGCACGCATAATCTACTCAAAACTTCTGTAAACAGTTTATTTTTTTCTCCCAGTTCTGTTCACTTACATTTGTATCAATTCACATAAATCTTCCCAGGTTTTTCTGAAACCATTCCCTTGATCTTTTTCAATACCACAGTATTATCCCACCACTTTCATATACCATCACTTGTTCAGCCTTTCCTCAATTAGTAGGCTTCCCTCCAGTTTCCAATTCTTTGCCACCACACACACAAAAGACTTCAGTTTTACAAATTGGTTCTCTTTTTTTCTTTGATCTCCTTATGGTATAGATGCAGTAGTAGTATTGCTGGATCACAGGATTACAGTTTGATAGCTTTTTGGGCACAGTTCCAAAATACTTTCTTAAATGGTTGGACTAATTTAAAGCTCCACCAACAGTGAATTAGGGAACATAGTTTCTTATACCTCCTCCAGTATTTCCCATTTTCTTTTTTCTGTCATCTTAGCTAACTAATGGCTATGAGGCAATAACTCAGTATTTTTTTTAAATTTATATATCTTTAATTAGTCATTTGGAGCATTTTTCTCATGACTGGGGGTAACTTTATTTTCTTCCTCTGAAATATGCCTTGAGTGTTCATAAATTAGAGAAAGACTTTTAATCTTATAAATTTGGCTCAATTCTCTACATACATTCTCTACAATATGAGATAAGAATGTTATCAATGAAAGTTGCTGCAAAGTCCATCCCCCCCCCCAAATTTACTTGTTTTCTTCTAATTTTGGCTGTATTGGTTTAGTTTGCATAAAAATTTTTCAACTTTATAGAATAAATAATTTATTTTAGGTAATATAGTCATTTTGATTATTTTGGTTCAGCTAGCAATGAACAACTGGCATTTATCCATTTATTATGATGTCTATTTCTGTTTTTCAATGTATTCATATAGTTTCTCTCTCTCTCTCTCTCTCTGCTTTGGCAAGTAGATTTTCAAGTATTTTATTCTATCAATAGTGATTTTTTATGTTTTTCTATCTCTTCCTTCTGGGTTTTGTTGAAAATATGTAGAAATGTTGATAAATTGTGTAGTTTTACTTTATATCCTACAATTTTGTTGAAGTTTTTAATTGATTTTATTAGGTTTTTAGTTGACTCCTTAGAGATTCTTAGCTAAATTCCCTAAATAAAAAAGTATATCATCTGCAAGTAGTGAGTTATTTTTCTCATTGGCTATGCTTACTCATTTGATTTCTTGTAGTATTGCAGTATTTCTAGAAAAATATTTAATAAGTATGTTGAAAATGGATATCCTCACTTCACCTTTGATATTATTGAAAAGCCTTCTAGTTACTCTTCATTACAAATAATGATTGTTTTAGAATTTAGATACTACTTATCATTTAAGAAAAGGTCCATTTTTTTCCTATTCTTTGCAGTATTTTTTTTTGGTTATTTTTAAGAGAATTATTTTTTTCCATATACAAAGTAGAATTTTATTAATTAATTTATTTTTAGGTTTCAACATTCATTTCCACAAGATTTTGAGTTCTAAATTTTTCTTTACAGTATTTTTAAAAGAAATGAGTGTTCTGTTTTGTTAAAAATCTTTTTCTGCATCTTTTGATATAATCATATGACTTTTGTTGGTTTGTTATTAATTTGATCAACTATATTTACAGTTTTCTTAATATTAAAAGAGTCCTATATGTATTATATTTGTGACATGGTGTGTTAAACTCCTTGCTAGTATATCATTTAATTTTTCATTAATATTCATAAGAAAATTGCTTTATGTTTTCCTCCCTGTTTTGTCTCTCCCTGGCAAAGATATCAAGATCATATTTGTGTTGTAGAAGACATTCGGTAGGATCCCTTCTTTCTTTATTTATTTTTCAAATAGTTTGTGTAGTATTGGAATTTTTTAAAAATATTTAGCAAAATTCTTATGCAAATGTATCTATTCTTTGATATTTATCTAAGAAAGTCCATTCATCACTGGTTCAATATCTTTCTCAAAAGTAGGGTTAATTTAAGTATTCTATTTATTTCTAGGAAATTATGTTTTATCAGTATTCATTCATTTCAGTTTTATCACATATAGTTGGAAAAACAGCTCTTGATAACTGCTTTTATTCCATATTTATTTTTTGTTATTCCATTCATTTCAGTTTCAATGCTGATAATTTTATTTCCCTCTCTTTTTAAATCAAATTAATTAATTTAGATCTTTTTTTTATTTTTTCAATAAGGAAACTTTTAGTCTTATTTATTAGTAATTTTTATTTTTACTTTATCAATATTGTCTTTGATTTTCTGGACTGCTATTTTATGGTTTAATTGGCAACATTTGATTTGTTAGTATTTTTTTTTCCAGTTCTTTAATGGTTAATTCATTCACCTGATTTTTTTCACTTTTAATGATGTAAAGGTTTATAGATACTAATTTCCCCCTAAATACTACTTTGGCCATGTCCCACAAGTTTTAGTATGTTGTCTCATTTTTATCATCATCTTTATTGAAATTATTGAGGGGGGCTTAGCCCAGATGGCAGCAAGAAAACAGGGAATTGCTTGAGCTCTTCCCCAAATCTCTCCAAATACCTGTAAAAAATGACTCTAAACAAATTCTAGAGCTCCAGAACCCACAAAATTGCAAAGGGAAACAAGTCTCCAGCCCAAGATGGCCTGGATGGACACTGGGAAGTGTCTGTCACACCGTGCTAGTAGCAGAGCACAGCCCAGCATGGGCCAAACTGGGACAGACTAGGCTGGGCAAGACCAGACAGAGCAGGCCTCAGGTCACTGAATCACTGAGCTATGGCAGTTTCCAGACTTTTCAACCCACAAATGCCAAAGACAATTTAGAAGGTTAGCGGGAAAACTATTGGACCTGGGTGAGAGAAGTGCGAAGTCTGGCAGCAACCCTGGGGCAGAGGAGGTGGCTGCAGCACAGGCAGCCACAGCAGCTTCAAGAGCTCCAGGCCCACAGAAGGTGGGGGAAATCAAGTGGCTGATCAGAGTGAGAGTACAGGGATGACTTTGCTGGTGCCGAGGCAGAATTCTTTTGCTTCTGGGTCATAGTCCTGGGTGGTGGGCCTTGGGGGAGGAAGAGCACTGGTGTGGCCAAGCTTGTGGTGGCTGTAGAGAAGGAGTCTTCCTGGTAGCTACACAGCAGTAAGGACTGCTTGCACTCACAGACCAAAGCAGAGGCTAGGTGAGGAATGTCATATCACCTCAGAATAGAAATAACTCTGAAAACAGCAGTGCAAAACCCCTGAAGCTTGAACAGAACACTCTCCACTCTGCAAGCAGTCATATTGACAAAGAGCTCGAAAGTCAATTACTTGGCTAGAAAAATGAGCAGACAGCTTAAAAGGACTCAGACTAGAGAATCTTAATTACATAACAAAGAACATCAAAACGTACAACCAGAAAAAGTCAGCAAAGTCAAAGTTCCTAAATCAAAAGCCTCCAAGAAAAATACGAATTGGTCTCAGGCCATGGAAGAGCTCAAAAAGGATTTGGAAAATCAAATAAGAGAAGTAGAGGAAAAATTCATACGAGAAATGAGAGTGATGCAAGAAAATCATGAAAAATGAGTCAACAGCTTGCTAAAGGAGACCCAAAAAATACTGAAGAAAATAATGCCTAAAAATAGACTAACACAAATGGCAAAAGAAGTCCAAAAAGCCAATGAGGAGAAGAATGCCTTAAAAGGCAGAATTAGCCAAATGGAAAAGGAGATCCAAAAGATTATTGAAAAAAATAATATTTCAAAAATTAGAATGAAGCAATTGGAAGATGTTGACTTTATGAGAAGTCAAAAAATTATAAAACAGAACACAAAGAATCAAAAAATGGAAAACAACATGAAATATCTCATTGGGAAAACCTCTGACCTGGAGAATAGTTCAAGGAGAGAATTTTAAAATGATTTGGCTACCTGAAAGCTATGATCAAAAAAGAAAGCCTAGACACCATCTTTCAATAAATTATCAAGGAAAACAGCCCTGATATTCTAGAAGCAGAGGTTAAAATAGAAATTGAAAAATTCCCCCGATCTCCTCTTGAAAAAGATCCCAAAATGAAATCTCCTAGGAATATTTTAGCCAAATTACAGAGTTCCCAGTTCAAGGAGAAAGTACTGCAAGCAGCCAGAAAGAAACAATTCAAGTATTGTGGAAACACAATCAGGATAACAAAAGATCTAGCAGCTTCTACATTAAGGGACCAAAGGTCTTGGAATGTGATATTCCAGCAGTCAAAGGAGCTAGGAATAAAACCAAGAATCACCTACCCAGAAAAACTGAGTATAATACTTACAGGCAAAAGATGGACTTCATTTTGTTGAGATAAAATGCCAATTTATTTAAAAGCAGTAATATTTAAAATTATGAAAAACCTTTTCCATTATTGAGCACTAGAGAGAAAGGTTATAAAGACAGACATGATGTTGGTAGAGAGGACAGCTGAAGAGGGAGTGGACAGTTTCTATGTTGGATGACAAGGAAACAGCCACACTCTACTAGCCTTCCCACCTGGGAGCATTGTCTATGTTCCCGCTAAGGGCATTACAGAGGTAAAGGGGTCTGTCGGGGAGAAAGGGGAAAAGGCAAAATATCTCAGATCCATAACCATAGGGATGGCCTAGCCACATCTATTCTTCATTTCAAACAACCTGGTACTTGCTAGGATTCAGACTGTTGAAACACAGTTAATGTGACCTGGAGGTTTATAGCCAGTGCAGTGGTAGCCGTTAATTAGAAGGAGAGACAGAGCTTCCCTGGAACCATAAGATGAGTAGGGCACTGGTGGGCAGAGGGGGAGGGAAGGTCTAAAGGCCTTTGTTGTTTCCAAAGCTTGTTAAAAAAGAAAAGAAAAAGAGGGTTCTTGGGGTGTCACCCCTTCCCTCCCCTCACCCCCCACTCTGTCTCTTGGGTTCAGTGTGGGGTGGGGGAAGATTAGCTGCTCCCTCTGACCAGGAAGCAGATGGACAAAGGACAGAGTAGGGTTGGGGGCAAAGGTGAAAGAGGGAAGCAGGTAGGGGGTGGTTGTTTGGACTGGCTGGTGGCGATATTCACGATTTGTTTGTTGAATTTTCATTACTTGGCAAACTGGAGGATGAAGAAGCGGAAGAAGAAAAATCCATTCCTATCAATTCTGGGAGCTTTATGGCAGTGTTCTGTCCACTTAAGCTTTTCTGACACACTGGGAAGGTATCATGCTATTCCATCCAAGAGACTATGCAGCCATTGTGGAATAAGTAATTGCAAGGTGACTGCCAGACATTCTCACCCAGCGCATAATCATCTTTGCATACAGGACTTTCTAACCCTGAATTTCCGTGTTCCTCTGTGACTTGTATGGTGGGAAGGGCTTGTATTTTCTCTTTGTCTGCTGGACAGGGACTGGTGTTTTCAAATGGATTAAGAAGCTGGGTAAGTGCATCCAGGCCATTAGCACCCCAAGCATAGTCCATTAGATTTGAATACAAAACACCCCAAGGGCCCAATCACAGTTTTGGTATTGTTGCAGGTGCAATAATTCCATTGCTGAATAATGCCTTCTAACATTGTGAGGCTTCATGACTGCCTGCAGCATGCTCTGCAGGAAGGGGCCCGTGGCTGCCATGAGTCATAATGGTGGCAGGAATGGTGTTCTCTCTCTTGCCTGTTCCCCAAGCCCCTGGCATCCTCAGACTGCACCCCAGGGCCAAATGTGGGAAAAGCTGTCATCAAAAATCCCAAAAAGGGGGTGGAGCCAAGATGGCAGCTGGGAAGCAGTGACTGGCGTGAGCTCCCCACCAAGTCCCTCCAAAAACCTATAAAACAATGGCTCTGAACCAATTCTAGAGCTGCAGAACCC
>CM053627.1:175068513-175085292 GCA_028646595.1 Phalanger gymnotis
CTCGGCTGGGGGCTGGGAGTTCTGTTCGGGACAGACCTTACCCTGAGACCATCCAGGCAGACCTGGACTGGAGTCCTGCTTCCCTCTGCCCCTTTGTGGGTTCTGTATTTCTAGAACTGGTTCAGAGACATTTTTTCATAGGTTTTTGGAGGGACTTGGTGGGGAGCTCACGCCAGCTACTGCTTTCCAGTCGCCATCTTGGCTCCGCCCCCCTTTAACCCTCTTTTAAAGCAACTTTGTTCTGGTCACTTTAATAGAAGAGATCAGTTTACTTCCTCCCCCACTCCTCTTCCTTCCCAGCACCTCTACTTGCTACTTTTTTCCCTTGTGTCTGGAGGTGATTGACACATGAGTTGACTGGTGATATGAAATTAGAACATATATTATGCATACTCTGCTGGGCTCACTTTTCTTAAATAGAATTGATAGGGATGCAAAATTTTCAGTATCTAATAAAATGTATCCAACTAACATTTACATAGCACTGAAGTATTTTCAAAGCATTGTACTTTGTACCTCTCTAAATAAGATACATAAATAGGTCAGAAATTGATGCTTCCCTGCAAAGGCTTACAATAGAATAAGGAGAATTAAGACATATAAGAAGAAATAATTGTTTGTCAAAATGTAATATGAAGAGTACGTAGGACAATAAATATCAAGAATGAATGGATGACAAATGGTGTCACAAATTCCAGAGAATTTAAGGGGAATAGAGAATGAAAGAAAGGTTATGAGTTTTAGAACAAAAGCAGAGTGGATTTGGAAGGCATGGGGCATCCATGTATGACACAGTAACAGGCACAGAACTTATTAGATTTGTATACAGTTAGAGATCATAGTAGCTTCACATTACTTACAGCACAGCTAGAAGCATTTTTGAATGCAAACAACATGAGGAACTAAGTGGATAAAAATAGCTGTAGACAACATGAAGCAAAAATAGATACGGTCAAACTGAATTGAATTCAAAGCAGATGAACATCATTCTGTACTAAGTTCAGTGACAAATAAAACACATCTAACATAAGTCAACCCAAAGAGTAGATGTTGATACATATCCAAGTGAATGTAAAAACAATGAGAAGCTTGATACCAAGGGTCAGGTACAATATCTCTGCTACTTCCACCAAGGTAATTACTTCCTAACACCAGGAATTGATAAGGACTATATAAGATAGCATGGTGACTGATGTTGGTAATCCTAAGACCTTTTAGTTCAAGGTAAGTCAGAATAAATATGCTACATAAAAGAGAGATTTGATATTCAGTAAACCAAGACAGACTTATGTAACCACTGGAGCTCCTGCATGCATAGTGGTCTTATGATTTTGTTTCTTTCCACATGCAAAAATACCACACTATAATCCTCTAAGATCTTCATCCATAGATTATGAATCCACGGATTTAGTTGGGAGATGGAATGTCTTGTGCAAGAATAGCAAGGATGTCAGTATCACTGGAATATAAAATATCTGGTATGTGTAGAGCAGTTGGGTAAGGAATAAAAAAAATAGAAAGGTAGGAGACTAGGCTATGCAGGGCTTTGTGTGACATAGAGGATTTTATATTTGATGTTAAAAGTGATAGAGTGACTGCACTTTAATGAATGGGGTGATGACAGATAGCATAGTCTCATCTGTCCTCTAGGAAGATGAATTTGACAACTGAGATTAGAAAGACTGGAGGGGTCAGAGACTTGAGACAGGGAGATGAACTAAAAGAATATTGCAATAGTCCAGTTGGGAGATAGTAAGCTTCTTCAATATGCTGGTAGCAGAAGAGGGCATATATAAAATATAAATCAAAGGTAAAATTGATAAGGTTGGCAACCGATAGAATATGGGAATTGAGAGAGTGAGGAGTGGAGGATGAGACTTAGGGTGTATGCCTAGGTAGTTGGAAAGATAGGAACAGTACAGTGCTTGGGAGGTAAGTGGAGATAATTAGTTCAGTTTTAGATATGTTGAGTTAAAGCTGTGTGTGGGACATACAGTTCAAGATGACCAATAGTAAATTGGAAAGGTGAATATGGAAATTAGGATAAGTAGGTCTGAGGATAATCAGAATAGAAATGATAATTGCATACATTGAAGACTACAAAAAGACATAGAGAACAGGGAGAAAAGAACCTGAGAGAGAGCCTTTGGAGGCATCCAGAGTTAGTGGGCAGCAACTAGATACCCTGGGAGAAGAAGCAATATAAAGTGTTGTTGGAAAAGTCTAGAAACAAAGGGGTATCAATAAGAAAATGATTATTGGTCTTTACAATGGCTGCAGAGTGACCAAGAATAATGATATTGCCAAAAGGCCATTAAATTCAGTAATTAAGAACTCATTGGTAACTTTGTAAAGAGCATTTTCATTTGAATGATGAAGTCAGAAGCCAGACTGTAATGAGTTAATAAGTGAGTAAAAGGAAAGGAATCAGAAGCAAAAATTGTTGGTCTTCTAAAGGAATTTAGTCACAAAAAGAGGAGTTACAAGAGGAAGTATGAAGCAGATTTGATCAAGTTGGGTTGTTTTTTTTATTTTTTTGAAGATAGGGGAAATATGAACATGCTTGTAGGCAGTAGGGAAGGAGATAACAGACAAGAAGAGAATGAAGATAAGTGAAAGAGGAAGTGATACAGCCAAGTGCAAATGGTGTTTGGATAAGCCAGGAGGAGGCTCTTAGCTACAGCACAGATCAGCAATCAAGGTTCCTTGGTCTGGGCTCAGCAAGCCCGAAGTGAGGCCTCTAGCCCCAGTGCAGAAGGAAAATTGCAAACCCTGGAACCTCTACAAATTAGATGCAATTAGGGCCAGGCTACCTGTAATGTTAATACAATTTGAAGATTTTCCTATCCATTGATAAGCCCATGAGATCTGTCTGAGTCAAGTGGAAGTCTGAGTCACTTGGAGCCTGTGGTGGGGGAGCTTGCAGAATGGGTGGAGCAGGAAGGGTGGAGTAGAGCTGAAAGAAAGTAAGACAGAGCACTTAGAGCTGGGAGACAGAAAAACAGAGCAGCAGCTAGAGTGAATGAGAGAGGGAGTCCTTTTGCCCATATTTGTGGGAAGGCCCTAACTTGCATTGATATTGTGTAAAGATTTTTTTGTTGTTATGATGGATTTGGCTTTCTGGTGTTAGAATAAATGTTTTTGTTTCACCTTCGATGATGAGAGTCTGTTATATTTTGCAATTCAGAACCACACTAGCATATTCATGATAGTCATAGCCACTGTGAGTATAGAATTGGTGCTACACTACCCCAGCACAGTACATAAGTCACAAGCACCAGAGGCCATGGACTAGAAAGCCAGAGACCAGACCCCTGGCTACCAAGATAAGAATATTGAGGTAGTGCCCCCTTTGCCTGAGGAGCACAGATCAACTGTAAAAGTCATGAAACAGGCTGAAAAATGAGTAAGAAACAGAAGAGAGACCTGGATATAGAAAGCTAATATGGCAACATGGAAGATCAAAACACAAGCTCAGAAAAGGACAACATTGTTGGAATGCTTACATATGAAACCTCAAGGGAGAATAAGAATTGGTCTCAAGCCCAAAAAGTATTCTTAGAAGACGTCAAAAATAATGCTAAACATCAAGTGAGAGAAGTAGAAGAAAAATTGGGAAAAGAAATGTGTATTATTCAGGGGATTTATGAAAAACAGTATACAGCTTGGAAAAGGATGGACAAAAATTCACAAACTGACTGAAGAAAGCAACTCCTTTAAAAATAGAGTTAACTAAATGGAAAAGGAGGTAAAAAGCTAACTGAAGAAATAATTCCTTAAAAATTAGGATTGGCCAACTAGAAGCTAATAACTATGAGACATCAAGAATCAAACAAAATTGAAAGAATGAATAAAAAGAAGAAAAAGTAAAATAGTATATGGAAAAATAACTCGCTGTGAAAATATATTCAGGAGAGATAAATTCAAAATTATTGGACTATCTGAAGGGCATGATAAAAAAAAGTTTCGACAGCATCTTCCAAGAAATTATCATTCTGGGAGCCAATGGCAGAGTAAGAAGTGAATTGCTGTTATTCTCTCATATTCACCTCAGAACAACCACACAATAGTGCCCCAGAATAAATCCAAAAACAGTGGAGCCACCAGGAAGACAGGGTGGAGCAGTCTTTTAGTCAGGAAGACTTGGAGAATCTCCAAACTCAGGTAAAAGGGAAACATATTCTAGGACAAGAAATGTCCAAGCAAGCCAGTAGCAAGCCCCACCTCAGCAAAGTTGTGGGAGGTCCTGTGACCCAGGTTAGTCACAAGTACCAGGATCCCCCACATGCCTTAGCATGGTCAGGGGTATCAACACAGCCCAGATCAGAGAACTACCATGTGCTTCAGCACAGCCCTGGAATGGCAGGCATCTTTGAGAAGCTGTACTTCCATAAGCTTTAGGGCACCTGAGAGGAAATGACATCCTACAGTTGTGGGATCTCCATGTGCTTCAGAAAAGACATGGAAATTGGGCATCTTCCTGCTGCTGGACCTTCAAGTACTTCAGCGCAGCCTAGGGCAAACAGGCATCTTCCATGGGCCAGACCTCCATGTGCTTGAGTGTAGCCCCAGGGAAACACAGAAGAACCCCACCTGGCCTTAGCACATGCCAGACATCACACCGGGCCACAGCTCAGCACCAGATAAACTGTCAGAGCCCTACAGCATCCAACTGCCAGCACCTGAGGCCACAATGCACAAAGCCAGTAAAGTTGCCACTGACTGCCACGACCAGAAGCTCAGGATAGTGCCCCTTATACTCCAGAAGTAGAAGTCAACTGTAAAAGCCAGGAAATAGGCAAAGGCAAACAAAGTAATCAAGAAGCTAAAACTAACATTGACCATAAAAAATTACCGTGGTGACAGAAAAGATAAAAACACAAACTCAGAGGAGGATGTAATTTTTAATATACCTACATCTGAAACCTCAAAGGGGAATATGAATTGCTTTCAAGTCCAAAAATCCCTCTTGGAAGAACTCAAGAAAGATTTTAAAAGTCAGATAAAAGAGATAGAAGAAAAATTGGGGCAGGGTATGAGAGGTATGCAAGAGGGAATCAATAGCTTCCAAAAGAAAGGACAAAAACTGAAGAAAACAACTCCTTAAAAAGTAGAATTGGCCAAATGCAAAATGAGGTAAAAAAAAAAAAACTAATAAATAAAATATTTTGAGACTTCTGGGAGCCAGGATGGTGGAATAAGCAGTAAGTTGTTCTCACTCTCTTTTACTAACCTTGAAAAACCCAGAAAATACTGCCCAAGGAAAAATCTTGTAACAGTGGAGCCAGCAGAAAGACAGGTGCAGCCAGTTTTTAGCTGGTGAGGTTAGGGGGATTAAGAGGAAAGGTCCCTCTTGCTGTCAGTGAAGACAACCACTACAGAATGGGAGGTGTCCAGGCAAGCCAGCAGCAATCCCCATCTCAGAAAACCAGTAGGAGATCCTGAGCCCCAGAGGGGTGGAACTGATAAGTGCCAACACCAGGACCCCAGGTGTGCCTTAGCAGAGCCAGAGAAATTGGCAGACACCAGCAAGAATAGGCATTCACCAGCGACTGAGCCTATCTGTGCTCTAAGTGCAGCCCTAGGGGAGGAAGAGACTTCCAGAGGCCATCCACTTCTTTCTCCCCCACCCCTCACAAAGCAAAAGTTTCAGCGTAACACCAGAAGGACCTCACCTGGCCTCAGCACACATCAGCCAGCTCCAGCTCAGCACCAGGTAAGCTATGGCATTATACAGCTTCCAGCAGCCAGAACCAGAGGCCCCACTACACAAAGCTACTAACCACACACCTAGCCTCCAGCACAAGAGGTGTGGGACAGAGCTTTCTGTGCCCAGAAGCAGAAATCCACTTTAAAAGCCAGGAAAAAAGGCAAACACAATAAGAAAAAAACAACTTAGAAAAGCAAAGACCATAAAATGTTACTATGGGGATAGGGAAGATCAAAATACAAATTCAGAAGAATTGTCACTATACCAACATCTGAGACCTCAAAGGGGAATATGGACTGGTCTCAAGCCCAAAAAAGCCTTCTTGGAAGAGCTCAAGAAGTATTTTAAAAGTCAAATTAAAGAGACAGAAGAAAAATTGAACAATCTCTTTAAAAATATAATTGACAAAATGGAAAAAAAATCACTGAAGAAAACAACTCCTTAAAAGTTAAAATTGGCCAAATGCTATCTGACAAAAACTATTCAGAAAAAAAAAAAAAAAGCTTGGAAAGACATGACATGATGCTGAGTGAAGTGAGCAGAATCAGAACACTGCACACTGTAACAGTCTCATTGTTTAGTTATCAATTGTGATAGACTTCCTTCTCATCCATACAACAATCCAAGACGATTCCAAAAGACTCACAATGCTAACCACATACAGAGAAAGAACCATGAAGTCTGAATGTAGAAAGAAGCATAATAATTTTCACTTTGGTGTATTTTTGCTTTTGTTATTTTTCTCTTTTGTTCTCATTTTTCTTTCACAGCATGACTAATGTGGAAATATATTTAACATGATTGTATATGTATAAACTATATCAGATTGCAAAATGTCTTGGGGAAGGGGGAAAAAAGGAGGGAGAATAATTTGGAACTTCAAATTTTGTAAAATAAATATTGAAAAGTTTCTTTACATGTAATTGAAAAACATACTATTAAAGGAAAAACTAAGAAAGATAAGAAAGAGAAGAAGAAAGGGAAACCATGGGAGATTTGAGGAGGGATTAAAAGTTTGGAAAAACTACTATGATAATTAAAGAGGTATAAAAACATTGCCTTGCCATTTTGAGAGACTATTTTATGAGATAATGGAATATAAAATTTTAGTAGACTCAGCACAGTTTCATGATTTTTCCATAGCTTTTTTCAACAGTCAGCAAGAGGGCTGGCAGTGGATAGTAGAAGTGATCCAAGGCTAGAGTTTGGCTGGGCAAAATCAGTGATAAGATTAAAGGTTAAGGGACTTGAGAGAAAAGAATTGTGTAGACTTGAATTGATTCACCAAGGCTTGAGAAAGGAATGAGGATAGTATAGCTTATGCAAGGTTAATGGCCTAGGACAGAATTAAGGGTTAGAGGTGCTATAGGTAATATTGAAAATGCAGAATTGAGTGTAAGAGGACAAGGAAGGGGGAGAGGGTGTATGATGTCAGACTGTGATCATACAAAGAAATTTCAGAGTATATTAATAGGGAGTATGAGTGAAAATGCAATGAATGCTAGAAAAACTTGCGAGGGAGTCTCTGTTGTAAGGAAGTAGAAAATTTTCAGTAAGATCCAGAGCATGGAAGGAGTAGGAAAAGAAAAGTTTTAAGAAGAAAGCTATTTTGTTACTTATGAAACAAGCATTCCAGAGAGCACAGGGAGAGAGATGGGTAACTTTAAGGTAGATGTTGGGGATAAGTTGAGGGGGATGGAAATAAGTGAGTGAGTGGTAAGGGATGAAGAATAGGTTTTGAATAATGACATTTGCAGATTCAGAACCACTGGGTTGGGGTGGGAACTTGCTAATCAATTAAAAAGTAATTCAGATAGTTTATTAACATCCCTATTTGTCCAATATGTACCTGGAAAGGTATATGGTACCATTGTCGAGGCAAGCATAGGTAAGGGATAGGTAGGGTGATAGTGATGGAATGGTTTTGCTCTCTCTCTCTCTCTCTCTCTCTCTCTCTGTCTGTCTCTCTCTCTGTCGCTCTTTCTTTCTGTGTGTGTGTGTGCACGTGAGTGTGTGTGTCTTTAGCAAGCAGGCCCGGGTAGGTGACGCATGGAGAGAGCATGATACAGAAGCATAATGGGGTGTCCTGTCACTCTACTAAACCAGCCAGATCAGTCCAAGAGACAGGTCGTTAGACTGTAATCTATATTGTTTCTCTTGTTTCTGCCAGAACATCAGGAGATTAAACCTGATGGAATTGCATTTCTTTCCTGCTGTTGGAGAGGGAGTTACAGGCCTAATTAATTTTTTAAAAAAATATAAACTATAAAAATAATAAATATACATTACAAATGTGCATAATTATTGCAAAAAAGGTACCTAAGTGCCTTAGTGGATAGAGAGGAAGACTTGGAGTTAGGATAGCTCTGAATTCAAATGTAGGCTGAGGCCCTTGCTAGCTGTATAATCCTGGGCTAGTCATTGTATTACTTTAATCCCTCAGTACACTCATCATTAACAATGGAATAATAATAAAAACTAATCTCCTAGTATTGACATGAAGATAAGATGATATATTTTAAAATGCTTTGCAATCATTAAATTTCTTTATAAATGCAAGATATTATTTTTTCCTTTTCTTCTTCTTAAAGCCCAACAAAACAAATTCCCACATTCACAATGACTCAAAATGTATATCCCTGAATTTTAATTTTCTCACCCCTCTTTCAGAAGCTAAGTGATATAATACATTTTTTATAATTTTTAAGATTTCCTTTCTATCATGAATTTACCAAAATATCAACCTTTGAATATACAAAGAACAAAAAAGAGGAAGAATTATATTTGAAACTGAATGTTTGTTACATGTCATTTGTTTGTTAAATTGACAAGGCAGTAATAAAATTTTCTGGCAATTTTCCTCACATTGTTGTGGGGAAAAGTTTTACAGACTTTAAATTAGTATATAAATGACATTATTACAGTAGAGAATGGTTTTTCAGTTTTTAGGGTGGAGAGACTACTCAACATAACAGGTAAGAAGATGAGAGATGTGAAATAAGAGTGAAAATGCAAGAGAAGTAATTGGATAAATGATAGAGTTGAGTTCTGGCAGTTAGTAGGTAATTAAATAAGGGGCATGGGCAAAGAGGTTAAACTTGTGTATGTCAAGAGTTTGTGACAAAGTATAGAAGAAAGAGAGAGAAAGGTTCCTGATGATGACTTAGGGAAGGGCAGGAGGTGAATGACCTCAGGTCATCTGGCCTTCATATTCTCATTAAGGTCTCCTACTGAGGATTTAAATGGTTTAGAGTGCCTACTATGGAGAGTAAATTAGGGATAGATAAAAAATGATCAAAAGTATTTCTGAATAAGAGAGAATCCAGCTGATGTTAAGTAGTATGAAGATATTTCTACATTGCTGCTCTGGATATTGCAACTTACTTAAAATATGGATTATGAAACTACCAAATCAAAATTGTTTCACTTATGGATGGAGCTATCAGCAAAACTGTTAATTTTCTTTTGAAAAAATAATTCTTCTGAAGTATATTTAACTGTTTTTGGCTCAGATGTTTGATGTGGTGGCACTGTGTAGGCATATTTTAAATGAATCGAATGAATGTTGTGAATATATTAAGTGGGAGATCCTTTCTAGGAAGATGGAGTCACTTCCAGAATGTCTTATATATGGATATTGATCTCATTCCAGATGTAAAAAAAAGATACATTTGAAAGTAAATTTAGTGCTCAATAACAACTTATATTTATACCAGATAAAAATAAAACGAACTTTCAATTTTTGGTCCCTTTGAGCTACCACAGGGGAAAAGACAAATTATGAGTCACTGTCTACTTAAAACATAGTTCTTGAGGTCGCACTAATATTTATTTTGCCAGACTAATGAAACGAGGTGCTAGTTCAAAGAAAAGGGAATTTATTCACTTTTTTAATGGTCAAAGGATAAAAACAGGCAGTTTTCTGATGAAGAAATAAAAATAATTTATTGTTGTATAATAATGCTCTAAAATATTATTGATTGGAGAATGCCAATTAAAACAACCTTGAGATATCATTTTACACCTATCAGATTGGCTAGAAATGATTGAGAGGGAAAGTACAAATATTAGAGGGTATGTAGAAAAATTGGGAATCTAATTCACTTGAGGTAGAATTGTGAACTGATGCAGTTATTTTGGAGAACAATCTGGAATTATTCACAAAGAGTTATTAAACCACCTATACATTTTGACCAGCAATACTGCTACTAGGTTTATTTCCAAAGGCAATGAGAGAAAGAGGAAAAGAATCTATATATTTGAAAATATTTATAACAGATCTCTTCGTGGTGGCAAAAAAACTGAATATTAAACGCAGAATGCCCATCAATTGTGGAATGGCTGAACAAGTTGTCGTAAATGATCATGATGGAACACTACTGTAATATGAGAAATGATGAGCTCAGTGATCTTAGAAAAATATGGCTAGATTTTCATGAAATAATGAAGAGCAAAATGAGCAGAACCAAGAGAATTTTGCATACAGTAACAGCAATATTGTTTTTTCTTAGTTATTTTATTTACCCCCTTAATTTTATTTACTCTTTAATAGTTTTCAGCATTCACTTTAATTGGATTTTGAGTTACAATTTTTTTTCTTCTATCTCCCTCCTCTCACCACTCCCCAAGACAGCACATAATCTGATATAGGTTATAAATATTCAAACATATTAGACATATTTTCACATTAGTCATATTGTGAAAGAAGAATCAGAAAAAAAGTGAAAAACTGTAAGAAAGAAAAAAGAGAGAAAATAATAATTTTTATCTGCCTTCAGACTCCATAAGTTCTTTCTCTGGATATGGATAGCGTTTTCCATTATGAGTCTTTGGGAATTGTTTTGGATCATTGTATTGCTGAAAAAAAAAGCTAAGTCTATCAAAATCAGTCATCACACATTGTGGCTGTTACTGTGTACAATGTTCTTCTCACTTCACTCAGCATCAGTTCATTTTAAGTCTGGGTTTTTCTGAAATCTGCCTGCTCATCATATCTTATAATACACTGGTATCGGGGCAGCTAGGTGGAGCAGTGAGTAGAGCACCGGCCCTGGAGTCAGGAGGACCTGAGTTCAAAACCGGCCTCAGACACTTGACACATGTACTAGCTGTGTGACCTTGGGCAAGTCATTTAACCCCAATTGCCATGCCCCACCCCAAAAAGCAAAAACAAACAAAAAAATACAATAGTATTGCATTACTCTAATATACAACTGCTTGTTCAGCCATTCCACAACTGATGGGTATTTTTTAATTTCCAAATTTTGTCCACCACAAAAAGAGGTGCTATAAATATATATGTGCATGTGGGTCCTTTTACCTTTTTATAATCTCTTTGGGGTATAGACCTAGAAGTAGCATTGCTGCATAAAATGGTATGCAGTTTTATAGCTCTTTGGACAGAGTTCTAAATTATTCTCCAGAATGATTGGATGAGTTCACAACTCCACCAACAATGCATTAGTCTTCCAGATTTCCCACATATTCTCCAATATTTTATCATTTTCCTTTTTTTTTCACATTGTCCAATAGTATAGGTATGAGGTAGTAACTCAGAGTTGTTCTAATTAGCAAAACAAATGACTGTTAATGGTATGGCTTTTAATGAAGTTAATGATTTTGATAGTATCAAGAAGCATAGCATCAAATTCTATTGATTTTTTTTTACTATGAGTTCCTCCCAATAGATCATGCAGTGATAAACGTTCTATGTTCATTGTCATCAGCTCTAAGTTTTGCTACAAATCTAACATCCCTGACCATCTTTGCTCTAGCACCTTCTTACAGACTCCTTTGCAATTTTCCATTGTAAAAGTAAATTTGTGAAAAAAAATCATCAACTTTAAGATCTATCTATCAATCTACCTACCTATTGTTTCCACAATCTGGCTAGCAGCTTCTGTGGGGGTGCAAGATTCACCCACAGCCAGCACTCAGAAAGCTGCCAGCACCCAGAAAGCCCAGGTTCTTTTGATCTGCCCTAATAAGGAGAGCAAGGTGAAGGGGCTGGCAAGCTTACTTTAATTCAGCACACAAATATCACTCACTTAGTTCAGGGGAAAAAACCAGCACCCTGAACTTCAGAGTAAAATACAAACAAATTACAAACATCAACAGACAGACCTTGTATGATTCAAATCACAATACACAGTTACCAGTACCAACATCTGGGTTTCAAAGCTGGGGGGCAGTTTGCAGCTTGCCCAGAGTCTCAACAGTCCTTCCATGAGTGTGCTCCAAAAATCAAATGCCAAGTTCTCATTGGTTATATCCAGTTTGGAGCCCTGAAGGCTTTGACCTCACCCAAGCTGCGTCTGGGAAAGTTCTCCATCCCCAGGATCACATCATGTACAAATAAATGACTCCTACTTGTCTCAGTGCTGAGAAATACTCCAAGAGAAAAAGATCCTACTTTATCTGCCCCACTCAAACAAAGGCCAGAATCATTAAAGGCACTTAAGAGAAAAGAAGCAAAATGTCCCAATTTAATTACTGTTATATAATAATGTTAATGTTACACCTAATAGGGGTTTGGGCCTGGGGCTTAGCACTTAGTAAGATTCAATGAAATAGCTGAATTACTCAAAGCAAACAAAAGCCAAACTCTTCGAGGTCATTTGTTGAATTAAGTGCTAAGGAGCCCATTTTGTTTCCCAACACACCTATCTATCTTTCTATCTATGTCTTTCCCTTTTATGTGCCCTTCCAAATGGAGAAAAAACAATAATTCCTCATGTATACTACCTTCATAAATTTATCTTACATAAAGTAACAGCTGTGTTAAAAATATCACTAGTTTCATCTAACTGAATTGCAAACTTTGGGCTGCACTTAAGTGTGGTAATAAGCTAGTGCAATTAGTCATTACTAATTTAAAAATTGTAAATTTTGTCCATTTGGAAACAGATTTTAAAATATCATTTGATAAAGGAATTTTACAAATTTTATCCCCATACTTTGTCCCCAAGAACTATTCCTAACATTTTAATAGCAGCAGATAGCTGAATGTTTTAAAAATCATTCAAAATATTCCTTTGTTTTATTGCAGTACACTGCATGCTTGGTATTAAAATGTCATTTTAGTTTGGGTTGTATCATGCTTTCCACAGCTTAAACTTCATTACAAATTAAGCAAAATATTCCTCCACACCATCATCCTTATTTTTTTGAGATTTATTTTTATTTTTTGGTTTACAACCCTCAATTCTACATAATTTTGAGTTCCAGATTTTCTTCACCCTCCTTTCCACCTCCCTCCCCAATATAGCATGTAATCCAATATATCTTCTACGTATAACTTCGCATTGAACTAATTTATTTATTTATGAAGAATTATGAACACCTTTGGAGTTGTCTTTGCATATTGTATTGCTGAGAAGAGAAAAGTCTATAAGGGTTAGCCATCACAGAATCCATATATCTGTGGTTGTGTATAATGTTCTTCTGGTTCTGTTCCTCTCAGCATTACATCGCGTATATTTTTCCAGGTTATTATGAAGCCCATATCATCCCCATTTCTTATAGCATAATAGCATTCCATTACCTTCATATACCACAAATTGTTCAGCCATTCCCCAATTGATGGACATCACCTTGATTTCCAATTCTTTGGTACTACAAAAAGAGCCACTATTAATATTTTTGTACATATGGGTCCTTTTCCCACTTGTGGTATCTTTTAGGGATAAAGCCTTAGAAGCAGTATGCCTGGGTCAAACACTATGAACATTTCTACAGCCCTTGGGCATAGATCCAAACTGCTCTCCAGAATTGCTGGACCAGCTCACAACTCCACCAGCAACGCAATAATTTTTCCAATTTTCCCACATCACCTCCAGCATTTATCATTTTCCTGCTTTGTCATTTTAGCCAATCTGACAGGATGATACCTAAGAGTTCTTTTGATTTGCATTTTTCTAATCAGTAGTAATTTCAAGCATTTTTTCATATGACTACAGATATCTTTAATTTCTTCCTCTGAAAACTGCCTGTTCATACCATTTGACCATATCTCATTTGGGGGATGACTTGTATTCCTACAAATTTGGCTCAGTTCCCTGTATATTTTAGAAATAAGGCCTTTATCAGAGACACAGGTTGTAAAAATTTTCTCCCAATTTTCTGCTTCCCTCCTAATAATCGTTCCATCAAAATTATCTCTTTTGCATTTTGTAATGCTCTCTGTCTCTTGTTGGGTCATGAAGTCTTTTCCTTTCCATAAATCTGATAAGGAAACTATTCCTTGCTTTCCCAAATTGCTTACAGTATCAGCCTTTATTCCTAAATCATGAACACATTTTGACTTTATTTTGGCATGTGATGCAAGATGTTGGTCTATGCCCAGTTTCTGCCCTACCATTTTCCAATTTTCCCAGGAGTATTTTTTGAAATATTGAATTCTTAGCCCAGAAGCTAGATTCTTTGGGTTTATGAAAGAGTAGATTTCTATAGTCGTTGACTTCTGTGACTTGTGTACCTATCCAATTCCACTGATCCACAACTCTGTTTTTTACCCAGTAGCAGGGAGTTTTGATGACTGCTGCTTTATAGTACAGTTTAATAACTAGTATGGCTAGGCCATCTTCCCTGGCATTTCTTTTCATTAATACCCTAGATATTCTAGAACTCTTATTTTTCCAGATGAATTTTGTTATTGTTTTATCCAGTTCTACAAAATGATTTTTTGTTAGTTCAATTTGTGTGGCACTGGATAGATTAATTTAGGTATAGTTGTCATTTTTATTATGTTAGCTCGGTCTAACCGTGAGCAACTGGCATTTTTGAACTTATTTAGCTCTGACTTTATTTGTATGAAAAGTGTACCATAATAATATTCATATAGGTCCTGGGTTTGTCTTGGCAGATAGACTCCCAACTATTTTATAGTGTCTACAGTAACTTTGAATGGAATTTCTTTTTCTATCTCTTGCTGTTGGGCTTTGTTAGTAATGTGTAGTAATGCCAAGGATTTACATGGGTTTATTTTATATCAAGCAACTTTGCTAAAGTTTTTTTTTTTATTTCAAGTAGTTTTTTACTTGATTCTCTACAATCCTTTAAGTAAATCATCATATCATCTGCAAAAAGTGGTAATGTGATTTCTTTTTTGCCTATTCTAATTCCTTCAATTTCTTTTTCTTCACTTATTGCTACAGCTAACGTTTCTAGTACCAAATTGAATAGTAGGCGTGATAATGGACATCCTTGTTTCACCCTTGATCTTATTGGGAATGCATCTATCTTATCCCCGTTAGAAATAATGCTTGTTCATGGTTTAAGGTAGATGCTATTTTTAATTTTAAGGAAGGCTCTATTTTTCCTATGCTTTCTAGTGTTTTTAATAGGAATGGGTGTTGTATTTTGTCAAAGACTTTTTCTGCATCTATTGAGAAGCTCATGTGGTTTATCCTAGTTTTGTTGTTGATATGATCAATTATGCTGGTAGTTTTCCTAATATTGAACCAGCCTTGTATTCCTGGAATAAATCCTACCTGGTCATAGTGTATTATTCTCATGATAACTTGCTGCAATCTGTTTGCTAACATTTTATTTAATTTTTTTGCATCAATATTCAATAGGGAAATTGGTGTATAATTTTCTTTCTCTGTTTTGACTCTTCCTGGTTTGGGTATTAGTACCATATATGTATCATAAAAAAGAATTTATTAGGACTCTTTCTTTCCCTATTTTCTCAAATAGTCCATAAAGCATAGGAATTAATTGTTCTTCAAGTGTCTGACAAAATTCACATGTAAAACCATCTGGACCTGGAGATTTTTTCCTAGGGGGTTTATTGATGGCTTGTTGAATTTCTTTTACTGAGATGGGGTTATTTAGAAATTTTACTTCCTCTTCTGTTAATTTATATTTTATTTTTTATATTTTTGTAGATATTCATCCATACCCCTCAGGTTGTCAAATTTATGGGCATACAATTGGGCAAAATAATTCCTTATTATTGTTTTAATTTCCTGTTCATTGGAGGTGAATTCACCCTTTTCATTTTTGATATTGGTAATTTGATTTTCTTCTTTTTTTAAGTCAAATTGACCAAAGGTTTGTCAATTTCATTGTTTTTTCATAAAACCAGCTCTTTTTGTACTTATTACTTCAATGAACTTATTAATTCAATAGTTTTCTTAGTTTCAATTTTATTAATCTGTCCTTTGATTTTCAGTACTTATAATTTGGTAATTAAATTTAATTTAATACATAATTGGGGATGTTTGATTTGTTCTTTTTCTAGCTTTTTCAGTTGCATGCCCAATTCATTGATCTCCTTTTTCTCTATTTTATTCATGTAAGCATTTAGAGATACAAAACTTCCTGTAAGTACAGCTTTTGCTGCATCCCATAAGTTTTGGTATGGTGTCTCATTATTGTCCTTCTCTTGAATGAAGATATTGTTTATTTAATTTATTCTTTGGCCCACTCATTCTTTAGAATTAGATTATGTGGTTTCCAATTAATTCTTAGCTTATTTTTCCATGGTTCTTTGTTACGAATAATTTTTATTGCATCATAATCTGAAAAATAAGCTTTGACTGCTTCTGCTTTTCTGCACTGTATTATAATTCTTTTATACCCTAGTACGTGGTCAGTTTTTGAGTATATGCCATGTTCCACTGTGAAAAAAGTATATTCCTTTTTATCTCCACTCAGTTTTCTCCAGAGGTCTGTCGTATTTGGCTTTTCTAAAATTCTGTTCACCTCCTTGACTTCTTTCTTATTTATTTTGAGATTAGATTTATCAAGTTCAGAGAGGGGGTGGTTGAGGTGGTCTCCCATTATTACAGTTTTGCTGGCTATTTCTTCCTGTAACTCTATTAACCTCTCCTCTAAGAATATGCATGCCACATCATTTGGTGCATACAGGTTAAACACTGATATTGCTTCATTGTGTATGGTGCCTTTTAGCAGGAATGTCCTTGCTTATCTCTCTTAATTGTCTGAGATTCAGATTGCTACACTTGCCTTTTTTACATTACTTGAACTGCAATATATTTTCCTCCATTCTTTTACCTTTACCCTCTGTGTATCCCCTTGTTTCAAATGTGTTTCTTTTTTTT
>CM053627.1:175085792-175104804 GCA_028646595.1 Phalanger gymnotis
GGCAGATGGGTATGAAGGTAATCAAAAACAAATACTTTCGAAAAGGGACAGGGTCAAGAGAGAAAATTCAATAAAGGGGGATAGGTTAGGAAGAAGCAAAATATAGTTAGTCCTTCACAACATGAGTATTGAGGAAGGGTTATACATAATGATATGCATGTAGCCCATGTTGAATCGCTGTACTTCTTAGGGAGGATGGGTGGGAAGGGAAGAGGGGGAGAATTTGGAACTCAAGGTTTTAAGAAAAAATAGATGTTCAAAAGTAAGAAAGTTTTTTTTTTCATGCAACTAGAAAATAAGATTCTCAGGCAATGGGGCGTAGAGATTTATCTTGCCGTACAAGAAAGGAAGGGAAAGGAGGATGAGAGGGGAGTGGGGTGATGGAGGGGAGGGCAGACTGGGGAACAGGGCAACCAGAGTGTACGTCATCTTGGAGTGGGGGGGGTGGAAATGGGGAGAAAATTTGTAATTCAAACTTCTGTGAAAATCAATGCTGAAAACTAAACATATTAAAAAAATAAAAAAGAAAAAAATAATATAAATGAATAAAATGTTTCTATTTTATAATCTATGGATTTTAGCCCTGATTTCTCTTATGATTCATTAAAGAGGCGTTCATTTGCTACCCAATAAAACAACAGTGGATAACTATGTAATGTAGTGGATAGAGTGTCAACCCTGAAGTCAGGAAGACTTGTTTTCCTCAGTTCAAATCTGGCCTCACACTTGTCAGCTGTGTGACCCTAGTCAATTTACTTAATCCTGTTTGCCTCAGTTTCATCATCTGTAAAATGAACTGGAGAAGGAAATGGCAAATCGCTACAACATCTCTGCCAAAAAAAAACCTTAAGCGGGATAATAAAGAGTCAGACATAACTGGAAAACTGCTGAAGAATAACAAGAAACTAGCTGGATATTGCTGGACTAATTTATAAGGTCAACAGCAGATGGATGGTGCATTCAGTCATATTCCAATACCCCAGTAGATTCTTTTTTTCTTGCATTGCTTATCCAAATTATCATTCCAAGTTACACACTTCACTTTCCTACGTAAAACTAGCCTTCTTGGTAGTAACAGCATCATTCATAATTCATCACCTTCGTGACTCCCAGTTTTCATTAATTTCAGAATGCATCTTGAAACTTTCTCCAAAAATTTTAAGAGATAAATTTGTAATACAAATGTTAGAAAAAAAGTAAAGTAAAGTAAATCTTCAGTCTTCCTGGAGGAGGAAGAAGAGTCAAAAGAAAACAAAAAAGAGAAAGAAGCAGATATACCTTTCTACAAAGAAAGCATGCCTTGGGATTTAGGGAAAAAAGTCACATACATCATTAACAAACCTTTTTAGAAAACATTTTACCCAAAAGTCAATGCTATTCAGTAATGTGAGACTTTAACAATGGACTATAGGTGATCAGTCCATATAATGGCTTTGGGTAACAGACAAATATTATATGATATGATTTACAAATCCACAGAGAGTATCAGTAGACATATAGCTGGAGAAATTGTAAAAGGTCACTAAGTCTATATCCTCCTATCCTCCTTCCTTTAGGCAAATTTACACCTAAATGATTACATAGGAATATTTTATTTCTAAATGACGACAAGAAATTCTAATACCTAAACTTTTCAAGGTAGTTTATTTTAAAAAAAATGATCAGAAAGTTCTTCCGTATAACTATGTTAAATCCTTGGGCTTTTGTTTAAAAACATTCTCAAGCCCTTGACAAAAACTTGAAGTAAATAAAATGAATGGTTCATTGTTTAGTATTTTGATGTTCTCTTTATTTGCTTTACAATATACAGAGATAAAGTTGAAGTCTTAGTTGGGTAACAAGGTATTTATTAAGTGGAGAGAGCCTCAATTTTCTCTGTGGTTGATATTTCATTAAAAGGATATTTAAATTCATTGAGAGACTTAAAAAATTAATAAAACTCATTCTGTTTTTGTATGCATGCAACCAATTTACCGCTAATGTTAAGTATTAATCACATTCTACTTTCTGTAACAATTTCTGGATGCTTTTGACTTTTGTTCTATTAAGCCACACCCCTAGGTAGGGAACACTATATATTTCAGTTTTACCAAAAATGACTTCACCTCCCAAAATCTGTTGAGGATCAAAATTCTGATCTCTAACCATAACCTTCATTCTTTAACCTGTCTGTCCCTACTCTTCAGCCATATTCATTCTTCACTGTCATCAAGACACTGTCTCAATTCCTGTCAATACTCCTTTTCTATCAACTTCTTTCTGAACTCACTTTTATCTGCTCCTTCCTCCTTGACTGTGATCCTAAGGTTAAATGCTTTGATTAGACCTTGTACTCTACTTCTGCATCACTTTAACTCTTTGACATCCTGTAATTTTTATCCTTCTGGACCTCAACTTTGGGTAACTCTTATCTTCTATCCAATTGAAATGCCAAATGCTACAAAAGAAAACCACATAATTGTGCTGCTTGGGTCCATTACAAATGTAAACTGTCATGAACTGGGTCCACACTACTGCAGAATAATCTTTGTTGTTGTTGTTTTTAATTTTTACTGACTCCATCCCACTCACCTGAATAGTTCTTTCAATACATCTTTTCTCTTGCAAATGTTTATCTGTACTAAATGTTACATTTAGTTTAAGGTTTGTTAAACCAAGCTCTCTCTCAGCAGATGACATCAACTTCTAATTCACTGAGAAAGCTGAGTCTATCCAATGCATACTTGGTCAGATCTTTTGTTCTCTTGTCAATGATCCCACCCAACTTCTCCTTTTCAACAGTCTTAAATGGAATTCGAATTCTTTGATAATCTTGCCATCTGTAGTCATAGAGTCTTCTGTTTTCACTTCTTCTTCCTACTCCAACAATTTTAGGCCTTCTGATCATCTTTAAACTTTCCCTTTCTGTGTCTCTTTAGTTTACATATAAGCTATATGCCGAAAATCCCTTCACTTATATGTTACTCTGTTATTATTTCACTATATATTTCATTTCTCTGCTCCCCTTCAATGCTTAATTCAAGAGAACATAGAATGGAGGGAGAGGATTCTGAGAAGGTAGCAGAGTTGGTCAAAACATTTCAAGCTTTCAATATTTTCCCCCACAAAAGAGATTAAAATAGAACCCTAGGGCAAACAAAGTGGAGGTAAAAATAAATAAGAACAGGGGCACAACAAGGGCCTTCCTGGGACAATTTGGGAAGATCAGAAGAAAAATCCCAGAATGATGTTTGGTCCCTTTGAAGAGCAAACACCTCTAGGCTAGGGTCCCCTTTAACAAGCTACAATCCCTGAGGTTAGTTGGTTTGAGAGGCTGCCTGGACCCCAGCGACAAGAACTCCAACCCCATAGTGAGGGGAATTGGGCAACTGGGAAGATCAAGGGAACCTCTGCTGATAAAGTATTCCAGACCTAGCTGTGCTGCAAAGAACTGTGAGGGCAAGAAGGAAAGAGTGGAAGCCCAGTGAGTGCAGAAGCAGTGGGGCGGAAAGACCCTGCCTGTGGGCACTTATTTTTTGTAGAAAGCTGCTGTACTATCCTCCCATAATCATACAGGCAACAGTGTAAAAAGGTAAAGACAGGAAGGAGACAGCATTGAATATTTCATCAGTAATTAATACATACAGATGCTACACTGTGGACTCAAAATATTTTAAAATACTAAATGGAGGCAATCAATTAATTTACCTCCCACCACCAACACTATCACAATACCACCTTTGCTAGGTACATATCATATGTAAATTCTATATTCTCTCATTTTTAAATTTTATTTTAGATTAAAACGCCCAAACACAAATACAGAATAGAGAAAAGAAACAAACAAAATATCATAAACTTAAATATTGAAACTTAAATATAAAGTAAGAAAGAAACAAAATGTCATGAGCACAGCAGAATATAAAAGAGGATTCAAAATATGTAAAAATAAATTTTCATTTCTAGAAAGCCTGTATGATAAATATTACACGTTGAATTGAGAACTGTTATCTTGGAAAGACAGCACAATTACATGGTTTTCTTTTGCAGAAATTGGCATTTCAAATGAAGAAATAGAAGATAGGATTTACCCAAGGTTGAGGTCCAGAAAGACAAAAATTACAGGATGTCAAATGGTTAATGTGATACAGAGGTAGAGTAAAAGGCCTAATCAAAGTATTTAACCTTAAGATCACAGTTAAGGGGGAAGGAGCAGATAAAAGTGAGTTCAGAAAGAAGTTGATAGAAAAGGAGTATTGACAGGAATTGAGACAGAGTGTCTTGATGACAGTGAAGAATGAATATGGCTGAAGAGTAGGGACAGAAAGGTTAAAGAATGAAGGTTATGATTAGAGATCAGAATTTTGATCCTCAACAGATTTTGGAAGGTGAAACCATTTTTGATAAAATTGAAGTTTGGCTTTGGTCCCAGGCTAGAGGGGAGAATCAAGGATCTGGGTTAAGAGGCACCATACCCCATACCTCAGTGCAAGAGGTGACTACAAAAATAAGCTATTTCCCCAAAAATGCACAGGCAAAGGAGAAAGAATTGAACCACAGAAAGGTATTGTGGGAATAGAGAAGACAAGAATTCATCTTCAGAGGAAAATATTGAAGTAAAGAAGACTCAAAAGAGTAAAATTGAATGGTCAACTGCCAAAAAATAATTCATAGAAGATCTTAAAAAAGACTTTAAAAATCAAATGACAGAGATGGAGAAAAAACAAAACAAAACAAAATAAGAATAAACCAAGGAAAACCAGAAGATTAAGAAAGTCAACCAATTAGAAAAGGAGAATCAGAATCTTTTTGGGGGGGCAGGGCAATTGAGGTTAAGTGACTTGCCCAAGGTCACACAGCTAATACATGTGTCAAGTGTCTGAGGCCAGATTTGAACTCAGGCCCTCCTGACTCCAGGGCCAGTACTCTACTCACTGCACCTCCTAGCTGCCCCTGGAGAATCAGAATCTTAAGGAAGAAAATGACACCTTGAAAATTAAATATGGGCAAGGCAAAGCCAGTGAAATTATAAGAGATTGATATAATGAAACAAGACATGATGAATGAAAAAAAAATTGAAGAGAAAATGAAATATCTTATAAGAAAAAACAATAGATATGGGGAATAGATCAAGAAGAGAACACATAAAAATAATTGGATGAACTGAAAGTTATGATTAAAAAAAGAATCTTGATACAATACTACAAAGAATAACTAAAGAAAATTGTCCTGAAACAGAAAAAAGGGGAGGAAAGTAGGAAAAGAAAACTCCATCATTCACTACTTAAAAAAGATCCTATATGGAAAACTCATAAGAATATTTTAGTCAAATTCCAAAACCCCCAGCTCAAGGATAAAGTATTATGAACAACAAGAATAAAACAATTTTAATATGATGATGCCACAATAAGAATCACACAGGACATAGAAGTGGAGACATTCATGGACTGCAGGTCTTGGAACACTATAAAGCGAAGAACAAAAGAACTGGAGCTTCAACCAAAAATAGCATACCCAGCAAAGTTAAGCCTAATCTTGAATAAAAAAAATTGATATTGGATCAACTGTCAGACTTTTAAGACCTAGAAAATAGACAACCTCAACTTAATAGAAGATATGACATACAAGAGCCAAGAAAAACATAAGGTATATTTTGGTATATACCAAAGACTGATTACAAAGGATTAAATAAGGATAGACTATTTACTTTTTTACATGTAAAATGCAAAATGTATGTTGAAGATTGTTATTAAAAACAGGGTAGCTCACAAGAAAAATTGGGGTAAGCCTGAGTATGATATGGATTTAAAAAGTAAAGCCACCTAAAACAGCTAAAAAGAGAAATATTTTTATATAACTGAGGTTCAAGAGGAAGAATCAATACAGAGGAATTAGATATAGGAGGAGGGCTGGTAGTTCTGGTAACCTACTTTCACTAGGAACAAGTTCAAGAAGGAATAATACATATGTATGTTTAGAAGAGTGCAGAAATCTTCTAAAATCAGAAGAAATAAAAAATAAGGCAATAAGGAACTGGGGAGAGGAAAAGGGAGGCATGTTTAGAGGGGAAGGTGAGACAATAGGCAAAAGGAAGATATAGATTGGTGTTTAGATCAATGGGAATGGGAAGATAAGAGAGAGTTCTCTAGAGGACAGGGTGAGGGAAGAAGTTACAGGGGGCAATAGAAGTGTGTTTAGATTTATGGAAATGGGAAGATAGGGGAGGGATCTCTAGAGGGGGGGGTAGGCAAGTAACAAGAGGGCAAGGTATCGGGTAGAAGTAAAGTAGAAGAATCAGGAGGGATAGGAAACAAGAGATATGCAGAAACATAAAAACAAAGATGAAAAGTAGAATTTGTCTATGTATGTCTATATATATGTGTATATATATGTGTGTGTGTGTGTGTGTGTGTGTATGTGTCTACATATAGGTGTGTGTGTGTGTGTGCATGTGCGTGTTTATAACTAGATAGATAGATATTTATAGGGGAACCACTTAACTGTATAGCCTTCTAGGGGTAGGGGGAAGGGAAAAAATAACAAAGTAAAAAAGTACACAACAGAGAACAAAAGAAAACTTGGAAGCAAAGAAAAGATTAATATCTCTCAACACAATGTGTTGCATTTATCATACAGGCTTTCTTGAAACAAAAATTTATTTTTACATATTTTGAATCCTCTCATGTTCTGCTATGCGGATGACATTTTTTCATTTCTTATCTTGTTTCTAAGTTTCAATATTTAAGTTTATGATATGTTTTTTGTTTCTTTTCTCTATTCTATATTTGTGTTCTGGTGTCTGAATCTAAAATAAAATTTTAAATGAGAGAATATAGAATGTACACATGATATGTACCTAGCAAAGGTGGTGTTGTGGTAGTGGTAGTGGTAGGAGGTAAATGAATTGATTGCCTCCCCTTAGTATTTTAGAAAATTTTGAGTCCACGCTGGATTCACTTAATCGTTTAAGTACAATTCCTTCTGTTGATTTTTTCCCCATGTTTTAGAGAAAAGTTTGAATTTGAATAAGAATTCTACTTTGAGTCAAAAAAGAAAAGAGGATGTAGTGGAGGTTCATAGTATGGCCTTCTTTCTTTCTAGTTTTTCCCTTGTTCACTTTACCTACATCCATACTTTTTGATTACCTAATTAATTGAATTGACGCTTACATACATACCTCAGAACTCCAATGCAGTATTTCCAATTGTCTGTTAAAAACACGAGTCTCTATGTCTTCTCTGTACTCAAAACTTAAAATCGCCAAAACTGAATTCATACATTCTACCCTCCTAACTCCTTCCAAACTCTCTACATATGTTGATGGTACTATTATTCTCACAGTTATAAACTTGAAAACATAGAGCTAGTTTTGAGGATTCTTTCTCATTCATTCCACATATTCACAGGCCCTTCCTTAGCAGTACATCTGTTCACTCAACTCCCATTGTAGCAACTCTAATTCAGCGTATGTCTCTCCATCATGTCTTTGCACTTAGACTATTATTATATATTCTTCATTTTAGTATTTTATTTCCCCCTAGTTATGTGTAAAAATAATTTTTAACATCCAAATTCCCTCCCTTCCAATCCACCTTCCCCAGTAAGTAGGCAAGCAATCCAATATAGATAATACATGTTTAGTCATACAAAACATTTCCATGACAGTCATGTTGTGAAAGAAAACAGACAAAAAAACCTCAAGAAAAATTTTTTAAAAAGTTTAAAAAGCATGTTTTAATCTGTTTTCAGACACTACCAGTTCTTTGTCTGGGGATGAATTGGATTTTTTTTTTATCATGTCTTTCAGAGTCGTCTTGGATCATTGCATTGCTGAGTATAGATAAGTCATTCACTGCTGATCATCTTACAGGATTCCTGTTGCTTTGTGTACAGTAGATATCACATTGAACCAGCTCATTTAAGTCTTTTCAAGTTTTTCTGAGTGTATCTTGCTCATCATTTTTATAGCATATTAGTATTCCATCATAATCACATAGTACAATTCCCCAATTGATGGACATCCCTTAAATTTCTAATTCTTTGACACCAGAAAAGAGTTGCTATAAATATTTTTTGTACATATAGGTCCTTTTCCTTTTTGTCTTTTTTTTTTTGAGACACAGACCTAGTGGTATTGCTAGGTCAAAAGATATGCCCCTTTTGCATAGTCGCAATTTTTTCACGGAATAGTTGCATCAGTTCACAACTCCACCAACTGACAAACACTCTTTTCTGCCCTGGAACTATGACAAGGAACCTTGCTGCACTGTTACCACAAACTCTTATGTACTGGTGTTCCTCCTTGCCTTGGGAAAGCCACTCAGCTCTGTGACCCAGATTTGAGTATAGGCAAAACAGCAGAGTCCTACCTCAGCACTACAAAAAAGGCCCCCTACAAACTCCTTCTGGCCAGTTGTACAACACCCATAGCATTCGTGGGCTGAGAGCTGCCATTTTTGATTCAGTGGCTCATAAAGTAGGCTTCTGGTTTACTAGGGCTCAGTCTGTGCTGGTGCAGCCTGTGCTGGGCTGTGCTCTACTCTCATTCAGGTGCAACAGACCTTTCCTGCCAACCTTCTAAGTTGTCTTGGGCTGGAAAAATTGTTTTATTCTTTTCATGGGTTTTGCTGCTCTTGAATTTGTTTGGAATCATTATTTAACTGCATTTTGGAGGGGTTTCAGGGAGAGTTCAGCAGAATACATGCTTTTACTCTGACATCTTGGCTCCACCTCAATTGTAATACATTCTTAACTGTTTTTATTTCTTTTTCCAGTTTACTCCTTCCTCCTGAGTGGAACGGTGAAATAGTGAAGGCCCCTCAGCATGGGACTAGACCTTACCTCCTACCACCCACGCCCACCCTGCACTCCTTCTATATTTTTAGAAACTGCTCTGCTGAGAAAGCAGAGATAAGAAATTACATCATGGGACAGACACCTGCAATGTCCCGTTTATCTAGCCTTTACTCCCTTTGTTCTGAATACTAGTCCCAGATATCATGCCTGCCTTTTTGTTCTTTGTTATATCTCTTGCTGGGGAGAAAATTCTGCATTTAAAATGCAAGCTCCAAACCCAGATAATGGGAAATGGAGCCAGAAGGGGGTGGGGGAACTCTGCTTTAGGGTCTACATGACTTGCTTTGAGCTGTATGCAAGACGCACACACTTGCTGGGGTGTGTCCTTTCTCATGAGAAAGTAACAAACTTTTTATCTTTTCTCAAGAAGGGTCTATGTATATTTTTAATATGAGTAGTGGTCTCTGACCCACACACTCCCCATTCCCAACCTTGATTCTACCTCATTTTATTGCCAGCTAAGTGGAATGGTGGGGAGATAATAGCACTTGAAAGCAAGAGGACTTGAATTCAAAATCTTCCTCATGTACACATTACTTGTGTGACTTCACAGAAATCTTTTAATCTCTCTTAGCCTCAATTTACTTATATGTGACATAGAAATAATTGTAATAATTCATCTCATATAATTATTTTATTGAGGCAAACATATAAAAGTCAAATTTAAAGCTCTATATGTGTGTGTGTGTTTGTGTGTGTGTGTGTGTGTGTGTGTGTATGTACACACCAAGAGAATGAAATATAAAATTCTGTCTCTGGCATTCAAGGCCCTGTACAACTAGTTTTCATTCTATTGTTCTAGTATTACTTCATAATAAATGCCTTTAATAGTCTAGAGTCCAGTTAAACTAGACTGCTCTCTATCTCCTATTCTTGGCCTCCCTGCTCTGGCCTCTGTGCTTTTGCCTATGTAATTGCTTTTTGCTGGAACGGATTCAACTCCAACCCCCATCCCTAGTTCTGAAATTCCTACCACCCTTTAAGGTCCAATTCATGTTCCAGCTCCCCTGTAAAGCCTCCCCTGAGTTTCTCCCAAATGAAAATGAGCTTTGCCTCCTTCAATTTCTCTTATCACTTTTCCTGGGACTCATGTTCCATTTTATCATTTATTTGTGTTTCTATCATTCTCACCATTATTCTCTAAGTTCTTTACAAGCAAGGTTTGTCCTGTATCTATCTTATTATTCTTGGATCTAATCCTGTCCTTTCCTTTGCTTCTAGTCAGGACTTCAAAAATCTTTGCTTGAAATAACCAAACTGAATCAAACGGAATTGTTTATACAATTTCCCTATCTCCCTAAGGAAAAGGAGCATCGTGGATAGAAAGCACTTCATGGGTCCAAGAACATGTAGATTCAATCCCTACTACTGATACATAATGGCTACTTGACCCAGAGCAAGCCACTTAACCTCTGAGTGCACCAAGGCCACTCTCCGAGGCTACAATTTGCAGAGAAGTGAGTACCCTTCACTGGTACAAGAAGCTTTCTTATACTATACATCTCTGTACTTATTACATCACAGATCTAGTCCTTATCTCCATCTCTCTCTAACTGGCTTATAATAGTGACTTAGATTTATATCTATTTTTATATTCCTCAGCCTCTAGAATTCTTCGAAATTTGATGAATGAATCAGTGAAATGAAGAATAACTGATCATCATCCTCCATTTAATATGCCATCATAACTTTAGGAATATTTTAAAATTGAATCTTTTTAGCCCATGTATCCTTAATCTAGATTACTATCCCCCTTTCAGGGTCTCTTTGGGAACCTTTAGGAATGGAGATGACCCACCATAAAAAATTTCCAATAAGAATATTGGATTAACGTAGAAGTTTAAAAAAATCTTCGCCAGTTAATTAAAAAACTGAACTTTTAGAACACAGAAACTATAACAAAACAGAAGGGTTGTATTAAAATACTTAAAAGATACCGTATATTCTGTGAAGTTAAGGCTAGGAAATGGAATCATAGATTTCTAGCTAATCAGCAGAATTGAAACAAGATTGAGATTAAATAACTCCAGAGTTAGACAGATCAACTACTTTGATGAAATCACTTTATCAGAATCACACTGCAAAAAATGTTTTCTGTGGTTATTTATTGAACTCAGCTAATACTTTTCCTTACATTACTCATGTGACCAAGCAACAGAATTACCAGTGCCTCATAAAATACTTCCATTGAATCCCCATCTTAAAAAAAAAGAAATGCCAGAACATGTATCAAATATATTTTAAGATTCTTTCCATTTTTAAAATTGTATAAGGAGGATCATACATCTAGAGGTAGAAGAGACCTTAAAGGTCATAAAATCTAACTCCTTCATTTTACAGATGAGGAAACCAAAGGTAATCAAAGGTTAAATGACTTGACGAGGGTCAATAGCTAGTTAGTGTCTGCTTGTTAGCAAATATAGTTCATTTTGCAGGTAAGTAGTAAAAACTTAGAGGTCAAGTTGGAGGAACACATATTTGTATGAAAGGTTTTGTTTAATTAATTCCAATGGTATCAGGAATTTCTAATGTGGGAACTTCCTACAACCATTGCAACTGCAAATATTTTTGTGACTTAATGGCTATTCTGAAGAGTTATTTTTAGAGGCTCTTGAACAGTAAGCAACTCCTTCAGGGACATGTAGCTCTAAGTTGCAGAGTTATTTTGGTGTAACAAATAGCCAGACTCAGAGTTAGGCATACCTGGATTCTAATAATGCTTTTGTCATATGCATACCAGTTTTGTGACCCTGGGGAAGACACATTCTCTCATTAATGCTGGCAACAGACATTTCAGAACAGTTATTGTTAGGCATTATTAGAGGGAGAGTTTCCTACAATGAAAAAATAATGGGTCCATAAAAACTACAAGTTCCAATTTTATAAATTGGTCTTTTTTTGTTCCTCTACACATTACCTTTTAACTAATGAAATAATAAATTTGAAGTGTAACTCTACAATAAGGGAAGTGTGATGTAGCAGAAATAATCCTGAATTCAGAATCATGGGAATTATGTTCAAATTCTGATTTTGACACTTATTACCCTTTTGAACCTGATGAAATTACTTAACCTCTCTGGGCCTCAATTTTATCTTCTGTATAATAAGGATATTGGGACGTATAAAAATGATAAAAAAAAACTGAATGCCATTTATATAAGAGCTGTTTATCTTTGCACTGGGGTACAGAGTTGGGTGTTTAAGTTTCCATTCTGCCATGGTATCTTTTTAAGTACTATACTCAGATATTTTCACAGAGGAAGCAAACAAATAAGTAACACTCAAAAACATATGCCTTTTATTGTGGCCTATTCCTCAAGGAGCTTACATTCTAATTGAGAGTAATAAAACATAGACAGGAGTGGTGGTTAAAGAGGGGATTTTTTTTTGTTTGGAAAGTGAAAGATATGGTTACTAGATCCATAGGGAAGCAGATTATCATGGTCTTTCCTCTAACAATCACATTATTGATTTAACCATGGTCCCAAATTGGAAAGGTACTGTAAGTGAAAAGAAAAAGAGAATGAATGTGACCATGTATGATTCCAGGGCAATTTTAAGAAAGATAGTGCAGAGTAAGTAAAGCATAGCTGGTGCCACCTCAATGTGAGGAAAAAATTTACCGCTCAAAATAAGGAAAGGAAGGAACTATACATAGCCGACATGTGGGTGGAAATGGAGAATGATCACTGTTCCCTGAGAGTTAATGTCATAACAAGATCTCTGGAGGGAACTTGATAAACAGTATTCTCATCTTGGATATACTGATCTTTAGGGCTATGGCTAGCAAGAGGAGGAAGGGGATCAATGATACTCTTCATAGACAGCTACCTAATTTAACTCTGGTCATGTGTCAGAGGGAGGGATAAGTCTAATATAGTTTCATCCTATTGATTTCACACTACCTCCATCCCTGTGTCACATGCAATTAGCCATGAAACTGGGAGTTCCTAACTTGGATGACTTCAGATTTTGGAGGCACAGCAAAGGAAAAATGTCAAGGTACCAGAGAGAAATTGTTATCCCTATAAGAGATGGCTTTTCTAAAAAGAAAACAATCTCAAAAAATAACAAAATGGAAGTTATTCCAGACAGTAGAAGGGAATTCAAAAAGAAGAACAATAAAACTCCTAAAGTACAAAAAAAAGTTCCCCAGAGAGATTGTACTCAGTCCCTGCCACCTGTCATGCATATCAAACCATTAGCCTATGGGGTCCAGGTTGAAATAAATAAACAAATAAATAAATGGATGAGTGGATAGACAAAAATAAACAAATAAAACAATGTTTGCAATTTAATTGATTCCATTGCCACTTTTATTTAAAAGGGCACTGAATCACAGACAGCTATGGTAGTTTCCAGACTTCTTAACCCACAAACATTAAACACAAAGTAGAAGGCCAGTAAAGAACTCTCTCAGACCCGAGTGATGGGAGGGCATTGTATGTCCTCAGGCCTGGGGTGGTGGAGGTGGTGGCAGTGGCAGCAGCGGCAGCAGTAGAAGCAGCTGCTGCTGCTTCCAAAGCTCCAGTCCCACAGACAGTAGGGGGATAAAGCAGCTGATCAGACTGCTGGTGCTGAGGCAGGATTGTCTTGCTTTGCCCTGCTTGGATCTGAGTTACAGTCCTGTGTGGTGATCCTGGCATGAGGAGGAGTGCTGACGTGGCAGAGCTTGTGGTCACTGTCGAGAGGGAATCCTCCTAACAATTCTAAGGCAGAAAAGAGTGTTTGGGTACACTCACAAACCAGAGCACATACCAGGAGAGGAGTAAACACCTCTCTGATCACACAACCTTTAAAGAACTAAAAATTTACTGTTGCCTAGAAATATCTCTGATATCAGCTGCACAAAAACCCTGAAACTTGGGACAGAGCACTCTCCACTCTGGAAGCAGTCTTACCTTGACAAAGAGCTCAAAAGTCAAGTAACTGGCTGAGAAAATGAGCAAACAAAGTTTAAAAAGATTATAGAATCTTACTTTGATGACAAAGATCAAAACATACTACCAGAAGAAGACAACACAGTCAAAGCTCCTGCATCCAAAGCCTCCAAGAAAAAATAAAAATTGGTCTCAGGACATGGAAGAGCTCAGCAAGGATTTTGAAAATCAAGGAAGACAAGTAGTGGAAAAATTGGGAAGATAAATAAGAGTGATTCAAGAAAATAATGAAGAATGAGTCAATAGCTTCTTAAAGGAGATTGAAAAAAGAATTACTAAAGAAAATAATACCTTTTATCAGACTAATCCAAATGGCAAAAGAAGTCCAAAAAGCCAACAAGGAGAAGAATGACTTACAAAGCAGAATTTGCCAAATGGAAAAAGAGGTCCAAAAGATCACTGAAGAAAATAATTCCTTAAAAATTAGATTGTAGCAAGTGGAAGCTAATGACTTTATAAGAAATCAAGAAAGTATAAAACAGAGCCAAAAGATTGAAAAAAAAATAGAAGACAACGTGAATATCTCACTGGAAAAAACACTGACCTGGAAAACAGATCGAGAAGAAATAATTTTAAAATTATTGGACTATCTGAAAGCAATGATCAAAAAAAAAAAAGCCCAGACATCATCTTTCAAGAAATTATCAAGGAAAACTGCCTAGAACCAGAGGGCAAATTAGAAATTGAAAGAATCCACCAATCACCTCTTGAAAAAAGATCTCAGAAAGAAAACTCCTAGGAATATTGTCACTAAATTCCACAGTTCCCAGGGCAAGGAGAAAATACTGCAAGCAACCAGGAAAAAAAACCAATTTGAATATTGTGGAAACACAATCAGAATAACCCAAGATCTAGCAGCTTCTACATTAAGGGATCCAAGGGCTTAGAATATACTGCAGAGGTCAAAGGTGGTAGGATTAAAACCAATAATCACCTATCTAGCAAAAATGAGTATAATACTCATGGAAAAAAAACTGACATTCAATGAAATTTCAAGGAATCTTGATAAAAATTTGAGAGCTGAGCAGAAAATTTAACTTTCAAATACAAGAATCAACATAAGCATGAATAGCTAGACAGTAAAGAGAAATCATAAGAGACTTATTAAATTTGAACTGTTTACATTCCTATATGGAAGGATATTTGGTAGTTGAAGGGAATATACAAATATATATATATATGTATATATATGTATATATACATATATATATATATATATATATATACAGACAGAGGGCACAGGGTGAGATGAATATGAAGGGATATATCTAAAAAATAAAATTAAGGGGTAAGATAAAAATACATAGAAAGAAGGAGAGAGAGAGACAGAAAGGGTAAATTATCTCACATAAAAGAGGCAAGAAAAACTGTTTCAATTAAGGGAAAAAGGGGACAGGTGAAAGGGAACAAGTCAACCTTACTCTCATTTGAACTTGGCTTAAGGAAGGAATAAACACACACACACACACACACACACACACACACACACACACACACACACATACAATGGGGCAGCTTATCCTACAGGAAATTAGGGGGAAGGGGATAAGAGGTGGGATGACAGATGGCAGTGAAAATTGAGGGAGGGGGTAGTGGGAAGCAAATACTTTTAAAAGGGGGCAGGGTAAAAAGAGAGAATAGAATAAATGGAGGGTGGGATAGGCTGGTGGGAAATATAGTTAGTTTTTCACAGAATGACTAGTATGGAAAAGTATTGCATAACCACATACATAAGCTGTATTGAATTGCTTGTCTTCTCAATGAGGCTGGGTGGGGAGGGAAGAAGGGAGAGAATCTGCAATTCAGAGTTTTAAAAAAAAATAATGTTACATATTGTTTTTACATGCAACTAGGAAATGAGATATATAGGCAATGGGGTATAGAAATCTATCTTGCCCTTCAAGAAAGTAAGGAGGAAAGGGGTAAGAAGGGTGGGGTGATAGAAGGGACGGCAGACTGGGGGAAGGGAAAATCAGAATGCATGCCATCTGGTGGTGGAGGTAAGGGAGATATGGGGAGAAAATTTGAAACTCAAAACCTTGTGCAAATGAAGGGTGAAAACTAAAAATAAATTAATATTTTTTTAAAAAAGAAAATCAATACTTTGTCATGGGTTGTGGTGAATACAAAAGATTACAACTATATAGGATTCTAGTTCCACATCAACTACCGAATTACTCCACTAAGGTTAACCTCTTTCAATTTTAGTTCCCTTCAATTTCTGTAATATCTGTGACAAATGACTTTTCCAGAATGCTATAGGAAAGACACCTATTGAAAAATATGTGAATGCCAAAGCTAATGTCCATCAACTGGCTAATAACCATTAATAATCAGCAAATTGGTAGATTATGAGGCTTTCTATCTGATGGTTTATTTAACAGACCTCATTACATGGGTCTTTCAGTGCATTGAAATGGTGTTTAAAAATGTTTTGTCAGGATCCATAAACCTCATTTTGATGTGATATTTGCAATGTTTGAAGTAGGAATCGAACATCAGAGAAATAAACTGTTAGGAAGAGAATGGAAGGGGCAGTGCTTATACGACCTGCTAAATGGCTGGTTTCTGTAGGAACTTAACCTCTTGATGCACATTAGACTGAAAATTTATTCAACATATATTAAGTATGCATTGTGTGCAAAGGACAAAGTGCAAGAAATTAAGGTCCTAACCCTCAAGTAATTTAGTGCCTAGTAGTAGAGATTGGAAATATAAGCAAATAACTATGATACAAACGAGAACACAAAATATGCATGAGAAATAGAAGTATGTAGATATTTATTTAGATCATTTTTTCCCAAACCAACCAAACCAATGCAAAGCAAAAAAAAAAAACCATAAAACAATGGATAGAGATTTTCTCATGTTCTTAGAAATATAGTTATATACTGATTAAGGAAGGAAAGAAGGAAAAAAATATGCATGTATTAAAGTGCTTACTAATTTCTGGCTACCATGCCAATTTCTGGGCATACATTCTACAAACAAAAGAAAGACAGTCTCTTTGAGAAATATGATTTGAAGTCCCAAAGGACAGGAAAAGAATCAAGAGTGACATGAAGTTAGATTAGGGTGGATCCTTAACAAACGAAGGCTCCAGGAGGAACTTGTCAATGTGAGAAAAGGGACAGGACTTGTTGAGTGATATTCCATGGTTATCAAGGTGACAAGGATGGTAGGATGTGCTAGGGAAAGAAAGCCCCAGACATTGAGGGAACTTGCTATATTCTTACCATTCAGAATGATAAAGTCTAATATTTGCAAGGGAGCTAAAAGTTCCCCTATTACAAACACTACCTGAACAATCATCGCTTCCATGATATTCTCCTCTAGCCTATCCTTTAATGCCTTCAGTGAAATTGAACCCCTCATCTGCTCAAGCACCCCATTCCAGTTTGGAGAAGCTTTAATTGTTGAGATTTAAATTTGTTTTATTTTTCTTTCATTGAGCTAAATTTTAATACTTTACAACTTCCAGTCTTTGCTCCTTCCTTCTCCAAGGGCATGGAGAGCAAGTCTAACTCTTCTACAACATGACAGTCCTTCAAGCATTTAAAGATAGTCACTATGACAGTCAAATCTTGTAAGACAAGCCATTAAGAGTACAAAGGCCTTGAGGCTGAAGTTTTTGAAAGGAAACATCTTTGCAGCAGAGACAGTTTTTGTCAATGTTCATTCCCCTAGTTTTCTTCTGCCACTTCCAGTTTAACCCACTGACTACAGCAATATTCCCTGGGGCTCAGTCCTTGGCCCTCTGCTCTTTTTCTAATACCTTCAATCTCTGTGACCATGTTTATTTTCAGAGCTTCAAATATTTCTTCTATACCAGATTCCCCTATTTTTTTCCTTCTTTGACCTCAGACCTTACCCTTTATCTTTCCTTTCCAATTACCATTGCCTGTTAGTACTTTGACACTTAGATGTTCCATAGCTAACCAAATGCAACAAATATAAAGACTAACACATCATGTCCTTCTTTCTTCCTACCAATGATATTATTATTCTCCGAAGCATCAATGTTTGGAAGGTAGAAGCCACCTGTGACTCTGCCCTCTCAATTGGTCCTCATGTGTCACCAAGTCCTTTTGATCCTTATTTTACAGTATTGCTAACATCCATGGCATTTTTCTATTGCTACATCATGACTCTTGATCCTGTTAGCAAGGCAGGTAAAATGGCAAATAGTGTAGTCGAACTGCTGCAGTGAGAAGGGACCAGATGTGTTTATTGTGTTGGAAGAGTACACTGCCATTTCCACAGGGGCTAAGGCTGTCTTCTGTAGACATATTTATTTAGAGAGATGTGATGAGCTCATTATTGCTGTTTATTTATTTTTCTAATTATCAAAATTCTGAAGACACAAATTCGGAATATGAAGAGCAAGAGGAAAGGAAAGATAAATAATCTTTATAAAAGCGAGGCAGAAAGGCAATGGTGGGCTGAGATTTCCAGTTAATCTTCCACCTGTGTATTTCAGCATCCTGTCCCTAAAATATATTTAGGTTGGTCTGTTTCTCCAGTGTTTTTAATGTGCCAGTAGTTTTGTTGTCAAACCACCCAATACAGAAAATAATCAATCTGGTGGAGCCTTTATATAAGATTCTCTCTCTCTCTCTCTCTCTCTCTCTCTCTCTCTCTCTCTCTCTCTCTCTCTCTCCCTCCCTCTTTCCCTCCACACCCCCAGTTTCACAGTTTCCTAGTGACCAATATTTGACTTCCTGACAAAGCCTAGGAGGCCTGCATGATCTTCAAGTCTGATACCTAAGGGAAGCCTAAATAAAAGGGACTGCCCTAATTGACTCAGTGAAGCATTCATCCAGAACAAGCCAGTGATAACACATTCCCCACACAAATATTGCTTCAAAAAGACTTGGCTGAGGCTTCCTTCTGTTGCTACAATTATGAGCTCTCCTGTTGTGTTGTTAAGCAAAATTGTCTCATTAGCATGGCTTTTGTTTCTTTTGAGTGGAAGTACTTTCAGCTGTTAAGTGCTAAGCCCCAGGCCCAGGGCCCTGTCAGGTGTGAAACATGTGTGGGTGTGGATTGGTGACTTAGGAGGGGCCAGCTGGGGAACCAATGGTCTCTGGTCATTGAGGCGGGGCTTGAGAACGCCGGAAGCTCGGCTGCCGGGAGACAACTTCAGCGGCGGCAGCGGAAGGTGTGGAAGCCAGAAGCTGCGGAAGCGGGGCTTACCCGAGTGCGAGCAGGAACGTGAGGCCAGTGAACATGATTTG
>CM053627.1:175105304-175124254 GCA_028646595.1 Phalanger gymnotis
GTGGAAGGGTTAAACGTAATGTTACGCATGTGGCCCATGTTGAATTGCTTGACTTCTTGGGGAGGGTGGATGGGAAGGGAAGAGGGGAGAGAATTTGGAACTCAAGGTTTTAAAAAAATAGATGTTCAAAAGTAAAAAAAGTTTTTTTTTTTCATGCAACTAGAAAATAAGATACACGGGCAATGGGGCATAGAGATTTATCTTGCCCTACAAGAAAGGCAGGGAAAGGGGGATGGGAGGGGAATGGGGTGATGGAGAGGAAGGCAGACTGGGGAACAGGGCGACCGGAGTGCACGCCATCTTGGAGTGGTGGGGGGAGGAAATGGGGAGAAAATTTGTAATTCAAACGCCTGTGAAAATCAATCCTGAAAACCAAACATGTCAAAAATAAATTTAAAAAAGTTCAAGAAAAAAAAAATATTAGTTTTTTTATGGCAGCAAAGAATTAGACATTGATGTGAAAACCATCAGTCAGAGAATGATTGAACAAGTCGTGGTATATGATTATAATGAAATAATTTCATGATAGAAGAAATGATTAGTCTAATAATTTCAGAAAAATTTCAGAAGACTTTTATGAATTAATGCAAAGCAAAGTGAGCACAGCCAGATGAACAACGTGCATAGTAACAACTATATTGTAATGATCAAAAGTGAAACACTTAGACACTCTGATCAACACAATAATCCATGACAAAGGACTCATAATGAAAAGAACTATCTACCTCCAGAAAAAAAAAAATCTGTGTGTGTGTGTTGGACTCAGAGTGCAGAATGATTACAGTGTTTTTCGCTTTCTTCATTATTGTTGGTGTTCTTCTGTTTCTTCTTTTCTAATGTGGCTAACACAAAAATATGTTTTGCAAAATTTCAGATGTTTATACTGTACCATGTTGCTTGCTTTCTCAATAAATAAAGGAGTTGGATGGAAGGAGAGAATTTGAAACTCATTTTTTTTAAATGAATGGTAAAATAATGAATGACTTTTTAAGAGAAAAAAGTTTATTTTTTTAATAAATGACTTTTTTCTTAACATTTTAAAATTATAATTTCTTACTGAAATAACACATTTAAATGTAATTCAGGAGATGGTTTCTAATCTGGTTTTGCAACCAATTAAACTTGTGACCTAGGACATGCCATTTTACTTCTTTTAAAAGAAAACAATATGAACTAAATGATCTCTTATACTTCATAAAGTTTGCCATTGTACAAGGATCTAAGAATCTAATGTTTGATAAATCCATCATCCAACTCCAATATCTAACATTTAAATTCATCTGGGATGGTATTAATACAGACATTAATTTCTTCTAGGTGGGTGCTGTAATTTATAATATACAGATATATCCCAGTGCTCTTTTTCATTGTACCTTTAACTCTATGGTTTAAAAGAATGAATATTACTTCAAGGAAAAGTACAAAATTAGTACATCTTAAAGAGCATACCCCAAAGACTATTAGAGATAATTCAGTTTCGAGTCGAGAAGTCAGGCTTTGCAAATGTAAGGAAATGATTCTTGACAGTTGAATTATTTGGAAAACAAATCACCCTCTGAATGAGTACTTGAAGATTTAAATCAGTCTTAAGTCTGTTCACTCAACTACAGCATAGGTTGGTTCCATTTCTAAGAGAAGTAACTGAAGATAAATCTGTCTCAAAGTTGAGAGATAAAAATGTAATGGAATGAATGCAATATACTTCAGTGATATTCATATGAAAATATAATTATATAACCTTTGATTGTATAACTGAAGAAATGTAGACCTGAGAAAATTATGGTACAAAATATAATTTTCCGTATCATGCACAGAAGATGTGGCACTGAGGTGATGTAGTGGATAGAGTGCTGACCTTGGAGTCAGGAAGAAATCTTCCCCAGTTAAAATCTGGCCCTAGAAATTTACTAGTTTTGTGACCCTAGTAAAGTCATTTAACACCTCAGTTACCTCACCTATAAAATGAACTGGAGAAGGAAATATCAGACCATTCCAGTGGATTTCTCGAGGAAATTCCATATAGAGTCTTGAAGAATTGAACATGACTGAAAAATTGACTGAACAATGAGACAGAAGATGAAAATTTTATTACTAACCACTAGCTAAGAAGAGGAAGATTTTTGAGAATTTAAGAATTTGACCAATGGAAGAACAATGTTGCTGACACAGTATATCCAGTGAAGAGAGATAATGGATAGTGAGTAGTAACTAGACAGACAGAGACAGATAAATGATAGATAGATAGATAGATAGATAGATAGATAGATAGATAGATAGATAAAATCACATTGATTTAAATGGAATTTCTTATTCTATCTCTCGCTGCTGGGCTTTGTTAGTAATGTATAGGTTTGTTGAGGATTTATGTGTGTTTATTTTATATCTTGCAACTTTGCTTTGCTTACTTCTTTCTCTCTGCACTAGATTTTGAGGTTTTTATGCTCTAGTACATGGTCAGTTTTTGAGTGTGTGCCATGTACTGCTGAGAGAAAAGTATATTCCTTTTTATCTCCATTCAGTTTTCTGCAGAGGTCTATCATATCTGCCTTTTCTAAAATTCTAGTCACCTCCTTAACTTCTTTATTCTTTATTTTGAGGTTAGATTTATGAAGATCAGAGAGGGGTAGGTTGAGATCCGTCATTATGATAGTTTTGCTGTCTGTTTCTTCCTGTAACTCCCTTAACCTCTCCTCTAAGAATTTGTATGCCATACCACATGGGGCATATATGTTAAATAATGATAGTGTTTCATTGTTTATGGTGACTTTTAGGAGGATATAGTGTCCTTCCTTATCTCTTTTAATTAGCTATACCTTTGCCTTTGCTTTGTCTGAGATTAGGATTGCTACCCCTGCTTTTTTTTTTTTTACTTTTGCTGAAGCACAATATATTCTACTTCAGCCTTTTACCTTTACCCTATGTGTATTCCCCTGTTCCAAATGTGTTTCTTGTAAACAGCATATTGTAGGATCATGGGTTTTAATCCATTCTGCTATCTGCTTCCATTTTATGAGAGACTTCCTCCCATTCACATTACCAGTTATGATTACAGTCTGTGTCTTTTTCTCCATCCTATTTCCCCCATCATGCTTTTATTTTTCCCTTTTCCCTTCGACTCCTCAACAGAGTTTTGCTTTTAACTGCCACCTTCCTCAGTTTACCCTTCCTCTTGATTCCCCTCCTTATCTTACCATTTTCCCCTTGCTACTTCCTCCCTCCCTTCTGACCACCTCTACCCATTTTCTTTGCCCTTTCCCCGCCTACTGCCTGTAGGACAAGTCAGATTTCTGTATTTATCAGCATATGTTATTCCCTTCCTGAACAAAATCCGATGAGAGTAAACCCCAAATACTGTTCTTCTCCCTCCCTTCTTTCTCTCTACTATAATATGTTTTTGTGCCTCTTCATGTGATGAAATTTACCCTTTTCTACTACCTCTTTACCTCATCTCCTAGAACCATCCCTTTATATCAGACAATTATATTTTTATCATTATATCAGTTATTTTATACTGACAATCACAATCTATTAATATCCCATTCAATTGTCATAATGACTCTGCTATTCTCAAGATTGACATATATATATATATATTAATACCATATAAGGATGTAATTAATTAGCTTTATTGGTTAACCAGGGTTTTTTTTCACCATTTATCTTTTTATGTCTCTGTTGAGTTTCGTATTTGGAGATCAAGTTTTCCATTGAGCTCTGGTCTTTTTATCAGGAAGGTCTGGAATTTCCTTATTTCATTGAATGTCCCTCTCCTTGCCTGGAAAATTATGCTTAATTTTGCTGGGTAGTTGATCCTGGGTTGTAGTCCAAGTTCATTTTCCTTTCAAAATATTGTATTCCAATTTCTCCTGTCATTTGAGGTAGAAGCTCAAAGGTCCTGCATGATAATGACTGTAGTTCTGTGATATTTCAATTGTTTCTTTTTGGTTGCTGGCAGTATTTTCTCCTTGACCTGGTAGTTCTGGAATTTGTCTATAATATTTCTTGGAGTTTTCAATTTGGGATCTTTTTCAGGGGTGATCAGTGGATTCTTTTGATGACAATTTTAGCCTCTCGTTCTAGGACCTCTAGGCAATTTTCCTTAAGGATTTCCTGGAATATACTGTCCAGGCTCTCTTTTTCATCTTAGCTTTCGGGTAGACCAGTTAATCTTAGATTGTCTTTCTTGGATCCATTTTCCAGGTTAGTTTTTTTTTTCTAATCAGATATTTCACATTTTTTTTCTATTTTTTTATTCTTTAGATTTTGTTTGATTTATTCTTGATGTCTCATAGAGTCATTAGCTTTTACTTTACCAATTCTAATTTTTAAAGTTTTATTTTCTTCCTCTATCTTCTCCATCTCCTTTTCCATTTGTTTAATTTTACTTTTCATTGAAACAATTTCTCCATTTATATTGATTCTCCTTAAACATTGCACCAATTCAACTTTTTATAGATTTGTTTTCCTCAGTAAATTTTTCCCATTTTTCCCCTTTTTCTTTTACCTCCCAAATTTGGTTTTTAAAGTCCTCCTTGAGTTCTTCCAGAAATGCTTTTTGTTCTGGAGACCAGTTCACTTTCCCTCTTGAGGTTTCAGATGTGGGTGTAATGTCCTCTTTTGAATTGGTGTTTTTCTCTTCCCTGTCTCCATGATAGGAATCAATGGTCTTTGAAAGCTTCTTTCTGTTCTTTTTCTTGGTTTTTTCCCTCCTGTTTCTAAAGTGGATCTCTGATTCTGGGGCTCAGGGAGCTCTGTCCCAAGTTTCTTCTGGTGGGATCTAGCTTTATGCTGTGGCCTCTGGTTTCATGAGGTGTGGGGGAGGGGTAGTCTGGCTGCTGGGAGTCTCCTCTTCCCCAGGACTGCTCTACAGTATGGGTGGTCTCAGCTGTTTTCTGTGCTGGCGTCTGCCACTTCCTCTGGCTGTGCAAAGCCAAGTCTGGGGTCCTGGTGTTGATGTTTGTTAGCTCCACCCCCCCCCCCGGGGCTTAGTTACTCTTGTTGTTCTGCTGAGGTGAAGGCTGCTGTGACACCTCTCTTCCTGCACTATTCTCCTTCTGCCACCACAAGAAGGGCCCTCTCTCCAACTTCTCTCACTACTGAAGCCTCCCTTCTGGTTCCTCTGTTTCTCCTGAGGTAGTATTCTCTGAGTTTATTCAAGGGAGGGTTGAGAGCCGTTTACCTGGACATCATGCTCCCTAATGTTCAAGAAGGCAAGTTTCAAACTTTTAGATTGTTGGTTGGAGGCCTCCAGGCTAGCTGCTCCCACAGCTGCAGGCTCTGTGCTCTGACAGACTCCCTGCTCTGAGAGCCCTGGGGCTGTAGCTGGTACTTCCATCCTGGGTCTGTTCCTGCTCTGGTGTTTCTCTCACCCAGCGAGCTCCCTGACTGGTGTGCTAGCTGGAATCTCACGTGTTTCTTTTACACATTTCAAAATGATATGGCCAATTTCCCATGCAAATTTTAAGTTTATTGATGATACAATATGACTCAGTTTTATATGTGGACGGAGATGTATTTATCATTACTCCTTTTGCCTTATCTAAGTACTTATTATTATTACTAGCTTCATCTTAATAATACATGAATGCTTATGTTTAATATGTGTTGTTCCATTATTTTGGGAGGAAACGAGAAAACTGGTAAGTTTGGTAGAAATAATAAACAAATATCTCACACTATATTCCAAGGTAAATTTTAAATGGATAAATGATTTAATACAAATTGGAGTAGCAAGAAAGATATTAGTTTTCTCACCTATCATAGTGGAAGACATAAGAGACTCAACAAGGTAGAGAAAGGATCAGAGAAGAAAAACATGGATAATTTTGACCACATGTAAAATCAAGCAAAGTGGAATTTTTTGTTGTTTTTTTTTGTTTGTTTGTTTTGGAGTGCTTCTCAGCACTAAAGCAATCAAGTGCCTTTGAGTCATGCTTTTGTTTGAATCAAACGTCATTGATTGGAAACAATATATATGATGCGGTGCTAGGTGTAATTGGAGATTTTTCACACACCATTTTGCTAAGTAAATGTTAAGTCTCAGGCTTACACACTTTTGCTAAGTAGGCACTAAGACCCAGGTCCCTAAACACAGTATGTATACTCTGAGGTTAGCATTTTCCTTTGAGGGCTTACTCATGGGAAGAGTATTCATGTGATTTGGCCAGAGAGACCCTGGGTAGCTTAAGAAGTCCCCCCCCCCACACACACACACTTTGAAAACAGAGATGTTGGTGCATCTCTCTCTGATAACTATGTATGTATTGTCATGGTCAGACAGCCAGAAGCCTGTCTGTTGATTTGTGTTATTTTGCTCCATTTATATGATTTCTGTTTGTGTTTTCTTTGAAGTTCAGGGTGTTGACTTTTTTCCCTGAACTAAGTTAATGATATATGTATGTTTAATTAAGGTAAGATTGTAAACTTTTAAAAATTGCTTTCCTTAGGAAGCAGATCAAAGAATTTATACTAGCAGCTCTACTGTGTGCTAGCATTATTGGTCTTACATACCCACAGCACCTGCTAGCAACGTTGTTGTTACACCATATAAAATGCAAAAAAAAAATCACTCAAAGCCAATGCAGTTTAAATTAGATAAAAAAAAATAACTGGGGAAAGGGTGTGGATTTGCCACAAATTTTTTGGAAAGTATCTTATCCAAGATCTATGAGCAGCTGATTCAAATCTATAAGATTAAGACATACTGAGGTACATAATGGAGAGCCAGGTGGTGAAGTAGTTAGATTGCCAAGCCTAGAATCAGTAAGACTCATCTTCCTGAGTTCAAATCTGGCCTTGGGCACTCAATAGCTATGTGACCCTGGGAAAGTGATTTAACCCCCCTTTTTTTTTTTTAAATTTCATGTTTATCTATTTTTGTAAAATGAGCTGGAGAATGAAATAACAAACCACCCCAGCATCTTTGCCCAGAAAATCACAAATGGCATCATCAAGAATCAGACATGATTGAAAATAAACAACAGTAGTATATAATTGGTCAAAAATAAAGTTTTCAAAAGAAGAAATATGAACTTTTAACAACCACATCTTAAAAAAAATTCACAAATCATTAATTGGAGAAATGAAAATTAAAGGTACTCTGAGCTTCCATCTCATACCCATTGGATTGCCAAAGATAACAAAACAAGAACAAGAAAACTCTTCAAAAGTTATGGGAAATGAAGAATTATGATGCATTATTGATTGAGCTATTAATTCATGAAGTCAAATTTGAACTACACTGGCTCTTTTTGTAGTAGCAAAAATAAATAAACAAAAGACAACACTGGAAACAAAGAGGAAAAGCCACTGGAAAATATCTAAAGGATTTAAGGTAAATAAACACAATGCAATATCATTGCACCATTATAAATGATGAGATGGAAACTTTTTGAGAAAACCGATGAAACATGTATGAAATGGTGGTGAATGAAGTTACCAAATCCAGAACAATGTACAGCATTACAACAACATTATAAATAAAAACAACCTTAAAATACTTTAGACCTCTGATTGATGCAAGAAAAATTCAAAGAAAACAATTTCGGAGGACGAGATGTGAGTCATGCTACATACCACTGGACATAGAGTTGCTATACTCAAATACATACTGACATATGACCAATGAAAGTATTTAATTTGTTTGATTATGCATATTTTTGCAAGAACTTTGGATACTTGTTTCCATTTAATTAGGAGGGGTTAGGAGGAAGAGATAAAATATATTAGTTAATATTTTTGAAATCTAATTGTGCACATTGTAATTTGCTGTGTTTTTTTTTGATAGAAACATGATCTAAAGTGGTGAATAGAGGGATCGTAATACCCCACAATATAACTATCCCTAGAAGACTGAAAGATTTTGATGTAAATTTGTTGTGGTTGCCCTTTCTTGGGAGCCTAGACCTGATATTGTGTAGACTAATTGTGATGAATTAGCCCCAAACGGGAGTGAAAAGACATCTACAAGCCCTGTGTATGAGTATGAGACACTACAACCTTAGTGCAGACACTCCTAGAATGAATTCCACAAAGATCATTAAAGCTCACAATGAAACAGAATGAGTAGTACACCAAAGGAAAAGTGAGTTCAAAAGAGAGAAAAAAAATAATACCAAGAATTTAAAAAAGGCATTGTTACAATGCATCCTAATTAATCCTTTGCAGAAAAAAAAAACCCTTCAGAGTGAGTTGGGAGCTAAAGTCATTGTTACTGACTGTTCTAAAATGTAGAATATCACGAAGTTGGAGAAACTTTGAGACTAGTTTAAAGGGAAAAAATTCAACATCTGCTAACTATTGATAAAAAACACACAGAGAAATAAAACAACAAAAATACTTATCATGAGCAAAACAATAAAAAATGCTAAAGATTTTGAGATAATCATTTTTACTTATGAAAATCACTCTTACATTCAAGCTTATAACAAAATGATTGTCATAAGTCCAGGTAAGCCTCTATGTTGGAATCTTCTTCAGACTGTAACACATTCAAGTGAACAAAAAAAAAAGTAGATTTTTTTTACTTCCAATGAGCCTAGACTTATTTTCTCAAATGAAGTAATGATGAGCTATGATAAACACATTTATATAAAGAGAAGGAGAAATTTTCTGGAATTAAAGAACTTCTTAAATGGAGATGGAATTGAAGTGAACTTTGGTCATGCCAGAAGTTGCCAGAGTTTAAGCAATTTGATTGAGATAAACACAATTCAGTCATCTAAGTACTTGACAAATTCAAATCTCGTTGAAAGCATATTGACTATAGTTAAAAGTATACTTGGAAAACTGGACTATATATGAAAGCTATGTCTGATATCCAAAGTTATGAAACAGAGGTTTTATGAAAAAAAATTAAAGATTATCTTAAAATTTTGAAAACTCCCTGCCAAAACATGTAAAATAAATGGTTGCAGCATATTGAGAACATATTTTATATTAAGAAAATAAAAGATGTACAAGTGTTGTAAAATGTATTGCATATATATTGCAGATACAAAGCATATTTGATAGAATGCTGGGCCTAAAGTCAGGGTGACTTGAGTTCACATTTAGACTCAGACACTTACTACCTATGAGACTCTAGGCTAGTCATTTAATGTTTTTGCCTCATTTTCTTCAGCAATAAAATGGAAATGATAACAACATTTGACTCACAAAGTTGTTATGAGGACTAAAGAAATTAATATTTATAAAGCAATTAGCACAGTGCCTGACACATTGTTGGCACTTTATAAATGCTTATTCCCTTTCCCTTCCCTACATACAAATGTATGTAATTTTTTTTAAAAATTTGATCCAACTAATATAAATACCACTGTATTTACTAGTGAGAATGTTTTCTGTGAACCACCTGACCTCTTTGTCATGAGTGATAATATCAATATTCTGGTTTTTCTTTTACTTCATAATTTCAGCAATGTCTTTTTACCACATCAATTTCCTCTATATGCAAGGTACAGAATATTTCTTAAATGGCTTATTGCACTTTATCTATTGAACTTTAATTTCTCGTGTATTTAGAATACTTTAGAAAGGGTACGGAAATAATAATGCCAGATGTTGCATTGCATGGATTAGTTTGGGAGGTCTCATTTTTCCATTTGCTGATGCTAATTGAAATATTGTGGTCTTTACAAAAAAAAAATCTGAAACCTCATACTCTTCACTTGTTCAGAAAAGCAGTGGGTGGTATGTCATGATAGCAAGGGAAAAAGTATAACTATCACATAAAATTAATATACATCTATAGCCCAACAACAAGCAAATTTAGCTAGCGATGTTTCTCAATCACTCACCATGTGTGAAGTACTGCTCTAAGGGTATCTATTATCTGCTTTATCTTCTGGTCAGGACTGGTTAGGGTAGCAAGAGCAGTTGGTTGTTACTGGAACTGCAAATCTCTGAATGAATGTAACTTCTAAGATGGCCTAGAGAAGCAGAACATCAAAATATTAGAACATCATATGCATCCTTTCAATTTAGACATTACTCTGAATGCATTCTTGGTGTTGAAGAAAAACAAATATTTTTTTCTTAAAAACCACTCTAAAGGAATGGCTTACGGCCAGAAGCTGGAATTTATGTGGATTGTACAGCACTTTTTGATCAGTCAGACAGCTGTTAAACTCATTAGAAGGTACATTAACTCTTTCAGGCCACTGGGGAACAGTTTAGCTTACTAAACTACAAGTCCTAATTTACTAAATGGTAACACAGTGACCTGAAAGAATTAATGTTACAAAGTAGTGTCAGGGAGCAGCAAACATGCCAAGAATATATTTTCTTTTAATGAGCATATTCAAAAGATATCATCTATAAGAAAGCAAGCATACATTTTAAATGAAGTAGATTAAGGTAATAGTAATTTATAGCATTAACCTTGACTTATAGCCCCTATCAGATGCTGAAGGCCATTGTGTTATTTCAAATTATTTAGGCAACTTTCTCCCCTTTTTTGTCCTTTGATTCTTTGAAGTTAAGGCAAATTCTTCTTCATCTCATCTTCTGTTTATAATTATTCATCTAGGTATATTGCTGATATTTTTGGATTGGGTTTATTACTTGTTCATTTATCTTGTATTTCTGATCTATGTTAATATTATCTATTTTTTTTTATTTTGCTGTTCATAGATATTTATTATAGTTTCTTCCTGAAAGCAGTTCTCAAATTTTGACATTTCACTCCAATTAAGTTTCTGGACAACATTACCTCGACTTTATTGACTTTCTATTTTTGATTTGATTTATGTGTAATAAAAGGAAGATGACGGATTTTTTTGCTTCCAAGATATTATATTAGAGTGATTAGTTGCAGATATCTAGAATTGTTTTCTTCATGAATTTGAATGAACAATTTTTGAACTATTTTGCTGTTTTTCCCTACCCTCTTCCCTTGTTATACTCTTGCAACAAATAATCACACAACATTTTTAATATAACATATAGATGTTCCAGCATTATTATCCATTTTACTTCCATGAGAATACTGTTCACATGGACTATTTGTGCATGACCTGTATTGGTGCAAGCAGCCACAACTGAACACACCGCACATTGACCCCGACATTATGATGTCATTTTTGTCATCTTTGAACCCAAAGGACAAACAACACATGAATACTCTTAAACATGCTTTGAAATTTTACTTCCCCATATTGTGGCTTATGCCCATTAGTTCACATTAAATGGCTTCATTATTTATCTCCATCTATTACATTTCCAGTCATTAATTAAAGCTTGGTTCTAGTCTTATTTCTTGCAATATACCTTTCCTGATCAACTAAGTTAAAATTGATTTCTAAAAAAAGATGTGATAGGTGATCTGTCCCTCCTCCAAAATCCTGGAGCTGTGTGTGTGTGTGTGTATCATATATATGACCTTCATTATGTCATATTTTATTTTATAATTATATCTATAAATTCAAATATCCTTTCTTACTGGAGTGTTAGTTCCACAAGAGACTGAATATAATCCATGTTTTTATCTTCGATATCACCTAAAATATTACTTAAAATTGAGCATTCTTTAAATGGACGAATCTTGCTTTTTTATCATTATTGTATATATAGTATTTTAAGTTTTCAGCATTAATTTTCACAAGAGTTTGAATTAAAATTTTTTTCTTCATTTCTACCCTCCCCCCCACCTACAAGATGTCATATATTCTGATTGCCCCATTCCCCAGTCAGCCCTCCCTTCTGTCATCCCACTTACCCCCATCCCCTTTTCCTTTAGTTTCTTGTAGGGCAAGATAGATTTCTATGCCCCATTGCCTGTATATCTTATTTCCTAGTTGCATGCAAAAACTTTTTTTTGAACATCTTCTTTTAAAACTTTGAGTTCCAAATTCTATCTCCTTTTCCCTCCCCACCCACCCTCCCTAAGAAGGAAGGCAGTTCAACATAGGCCACAAGTGTATCATTATGTAAACCCTTCCACAATACTCATGTTGTGAAAGGCTAACTATATTTTGATCCTTCCTATCCTATCTCCCTTTTTCTCCCTTGACCCTGTCCCCTTTCAAAAGTGTTTGCTTTTGATTGCCTCCTCCCCCTATCAGCTCTCCCTTCTATAATACCCCATTATTTTATCTCCCTCTTCCTTCTTTCCTGTGGGGTAAGATACTAAATTGAGTATGTATGTTATTGCCTCCTCAGGTCAAATCTGATGAGAGCAAGATTCACTCATTCCCCCTCACCTGCACCCTCTTCCCTCCCAACAGAATTGCTATTTCTTCCCACTTTTATGTGAGATAATTTACCCCATTCTATCTCTCCCTTTCTCCCTCTCAGCCCTTAATTTGACTTCGTTTTTCTACATATCATCTCTTCATATTCAACTCACCCTCTGCCCTCCGTGTATATATGCATATATATGTATATATATATATGTGTGTGTGTGTGTGTGTGTGTGTGTGTATGTATATACACATATGTGTGTATATATATTATATACATAATATATGTATATATACATATATGTGTATATATATTATATACATAATATATACATATATGTGTGTATATATATATATATATATTCCCTTCAGCTTCCCTAATAGTCACGTCTCATGAATTATACACATCATCTTTCCATTGAAGAATGTAAACAAAACAGTTCAACTTTAGTAAGTCACTTATGATTTCTCTTTCTTGTTTATCTTTTCATGATTCTCTTGGTTCTTGTGTTTGAAAGTCAGATTTTCTATTCAACTCTGGTGTTTTCATTGAGAAAGCTTTAAAGTCCTCTATTTTATTGAAAATCCATATTTTGCCTTAGAGATGGATACTCAGTTTTGCTGGGTAGGTTATTCTTGGTTTTAATTCTAGCTCCATTGACCTTCAGAATATCATATTCCAAGCCCTTCAGTCCCTTAAAGTGGAAGCTGCTAGATCTTGTGTTATTCTGATTGGGTTTCCACAATATTCAATTTGTTTCTTTCTGGCTGCTTGCAGTATTTTCTCCTTGATCTAGGAGCTCTGGAATTTGGCAACAATATTCCTAGGAATTTTCTTTTTGGCATCTTTTTGAGGAGGCAATCTGTGGATTCTTTCAATTTCCATTTTACCCTCTGTCTGTAGAATATCAGGGCAGTTCTCCCTGATAATTTCTTGAAAGGTAAGATCTAGGCTCTTTTTTTGATCACAGCTTTCAGGTAGTCCAATAATTTTTAAATTATCTCTCCTAGATCTATTTTCCAGGTCGGTGGTTTTTCCAATGAGATATTTGACACTGTCTTCCATTTTTAATTGCTCTGGTTCTGTTTTATAATATCTTGATTTCTTATAAAGTCACTAGCTTCCACTTGCTCCAATCTAATTTTTAAGGAAGTATTTTCTTCAGTGGTCTTTTGGACCTTTTTTTCCATTTGGCTAATTCTGCTTTTCAAGGCATTATTCTCCTCATTGGCTTTTTGGAGCTCTTTTGCCATTTGAGTTAGTCTATTTTTTTAAGATATTATTTTCTTCAGAATTTTTTGGGTCTCCTTTAGCCAGTCATTGAGTTGTTTTTCATAGTTTTCTTGCATCACTCTGATTTCTTTTCCCAATTTTTCCTCTACTTCTCTAATGTGCTTTTCCAAACCCTTTTTGAGTTCTTCCATGGCCTGAGACTAGTTCATGTTTTCCTTGGAGGCTTTTGATGTAGACTTTTTGACTTTGTTGTTTTGTATGTTTTGGTCTTCTTTGTCACCAAAGAAACATTCCAAAGTCTGAGCCTGAGTCTGAGTCCATTTTCACTGCCTGGCCACGTTCCCAACCAACTACTTCACTACTTTTTCATCTGGGTATGGCTGCTTGTAGACTAGAGAATACTTTGTCCCAAGCTTGAGGGGATATACCGTTGTTTGCGAGGTATTTCTCATAACAAGCTCTGCCACACCAGCTCTCCTCCTCCCCAAGAACCACCCACCGGGACCTGACTCAGATCTTAAGCAGGCTCTGCACTCCTGTTCTGATCCACCACTTAATTCCTCCCACCAGGTGGGCCTGGGTCCTGAAGCACCTGCAGCTGTAGTTCTGTAGCTGCACTACCTCTGCTGCCCCTGGGGAGGTGGCTGAACAGGGAACTCCTTTCACTCTGTCTCTGAAACTTTTCCCACTGACCTTCTCTGTTTTCTTTGGTGTTTGTTGGTTGAGAAGTCTGGTAACTGACACAGCTCACTGATTCAGGAATCTAGGGACTGTTCCACCTGGCTCCCTGTCTCGTTGGTCCTGGTGCCACCCACACTGGGCTCTGCTCCACTCTGCTCCCAGCTCCATGTGTGATAGACTTCACCCAGAGACCATTCAGGCTGCCCTGGGCTGGAGCCTTGCTTCCCTCTGCCATTTCGTGGGTTCTGCATTTCTAGAATTTGTTCGGAGCCATTTTTATGGATGTTTGGAGGGTCCTGGGGGAAAGCACTAGTCAAGTCCCCACTTTCCAGCTCCTAACTTGGCTCCACCCCCCCGGACTAATCTTTCAATGAATCTGCGATTATCTGTATGAGATTACCTTCAAAAAATAGGATGGCAGTTACTTGGTGTAAAACCTTGAGTTTCAAATCAGAATGCTCAACTAATCAACTGAGGGTTTAATTTGTTCCCTACCAAACACCTAGCAGACACTTTTTCCCCTTTTGGCTAAACTTTTGGTTATTACAAAGATAAAGTATGCTTTTTAAAAGCATTTTAAAGATGGAATTTTATTGTGCTATGAGAAATAATGAATAGGTGAAATTCAAACTAATTTTGGAATACATATATGAAATTATATAATATGCAGCAGCCAGAATCAGGATACATGCAGTTACTACAATGATTTAAATGGAAAGAAGAACCAAAAACAAAATAGAAGCTGAATACCATGGAATTATATTAAATCAGTTTATTATCAAAGAAGAGATATAAAAAGGCACTTTATTCCCTTCTTTACAAATTTCCCCATTTCTGGTGTAGAAAATAATGCCATGCTTGCTTGATGAATTATTCAGTTTTCAAAACTTTTTCTTAAACTCTTAAAAATTCAAGGTATGAGTCTCTAGGAAGAGGAAGTAGAAGAGACATATTGGGAAATGTAGGTAATGAAGAAAAAAAAGATGTCATTTTTTTAAATGTAAGAAGTTTGCTAATTAATTCCTCCCCTCATGAGATTAAGTGACAGATGATGAGCTTTTCATGTGTTAAGAAGGTATAAATAATCTTCTGGTCCCTTTAAGGATTCTGAATACTATTTAACTTTTGAAACAGAAGGGAATGACTTAAATGGATGAAGAAAAAATGTCCATGAATTTGTCAGGCTTAAATAGCTAAAGCTTGTAGGGCAATAGTTCCTATGATGGACACAGTTGTGTTGATGACCCTGTACATACACCAGACTGATCACAAGGTAGGCATGGACAGGAGTCTTACCCCACCACTCTTTGCCTATGTTCCTTTAATGCAAAGGTACTCAACCAGGAGAAAAAACTCCAAAGAGAAGAGGCATGCAATCTAGAAAGACATAGTTACAGAGCAGACATCATCCAAGAAAAGAAAAGCAGTTTTCAGAATTTGGCTCTCTGGAAGCAGAGAAACAAGCTGATCATGGTCTTAAGAGAGATAGCAGTGGCAATCATAGGTACAATTCTAGAAATAAGCAGGCCCTGGGATCCCAGCTGAGCAAACCATTCAGAAAAGATGGATTTTCTATATGGGGAGCTTTCCCTCTCTGTGATTTCCACCCAGTGCAGATGGTTCTGCCCCCTGGGGCCAAACAGAACAAGCTTAATCTCTCTTCACATGAAAGCCCTTCAAATACTTGAACATGGCTATCATTGCCTGCCACTAAGTCTTCTTGAGGCTAAACATTGCTATTTTCCTCATATGATTCTCATATGGAATCATTTCAGGGCCCTTTGCCATCTTATTTTCTCTACTTCATTTGTCAATGTTTTTAAAATATGGTGCTTCAAACTAACTAAATAATGTGGATGTGGTTTGATAAGTGTAGATTTAATGGAAATTGTCATCTCACTATGGACAGTTTGAGCATCAAAGATATAACACAATAGACAAAAAGAACAACATTAGTATGTTTTAGCTTTAGTATTATTTTTATTCTTTATGTCATCTAAAGCTGTATCCTGTACAACACACTGAATGTCAAAGTACTAGGCTTAAGTAAGCTATGATTTTATTTCATTTAAAAATTATTATTTAATTTTAACATTCTTTTAAAATGTTTTAGATTCAAATTTTCTCCCTCCCTCCCACCTCTCCATAATCCACAGAGAAGGCAAATAATATAATATCAATTATATATGGGAAACTATTCAAAACAGATTTCCATATTAGCCATATAACAAAAAAGTAATAATAAAGTAAGAAAATTCTACTTCAATTTGCACTTAGAGTAAATCATTTCTGTCTCTGAGTAGTATAGCATTTTTATTCATCACAAGTTCTTTGAAATTCTCTTGGCTCATTGTACTGATCAGAGTAGTTAACTCTTTCACAGTTGATCATCATTAAAATATACTCTATGTACAACAGTCTCATTCTGATCACTTCACTTTGCATCAAACCTTCCATCTTTTGACTCTGGGCATTTTCTGTGCTTGTCCTACATTCCAGGAATTCTCTCCCTTCTTAACTCCATCTACTGACTAACCTGGATTCTTTTAAGTCCCAACTAAAATACCATTTTTTTAACATGAAGCCTTTCCTAAACCCTCTTAATTCTAGTTACTTCCTTCTGTTAATTATTTCTTATTTATCTTTTATATAGCTGCTTTTTCTATATACATGTTTGTATGTATACATGTAAATGTATGTGTGTCTACATACATACATATGTCTGCATGTGTATTGCATTTTGTTTCCCACATAAGACTGAAAATCCTTAGAGGGCAGGAATATTATTTTATCTCTTTTATATACCCGGCGTATAGTACAGTGTCTGGCACATAGGAGACACCAAATAAATGTTTATTGACCAATTGATTATCCAAGTTGGGGTGTGAGAAAAATGAAAATGAATCATTAAAATTTCTTTATTCATTTTTGTATTTCCTATGGCATGTTACCTTCACATGGTAAGTACCAAAGTGACAAGGCCTGGAAGTGTGATTTCATTTGCATAGGAAATAAGCTCTTGCTGAGGAAATCACATCCAGCAAAGCAGGTGGGTAGTTTAACAGAGTTGCCTAGAGTGCTGAATGCTTAATTAACTTGCTCAGGGTCACAAAGCCATTTATGTATCAAAGGCAAGACTTGAACCCAGGTTTTTTCTAGTTTCAAGGCCAGCTGTCTATCCACCAGGCAAAACTGCAATCAGTAGGTACATTTGTAAAATTAGACTTTACTCCTACCATTAATAATTTAGGGAACATGTACCCTGAGGGAAAAGGAACAACATAAATACAAAATAAATGTAAAGTAATGGGGGGCATTAATAAATGTGGGAATAAGGACAGGGTTCTTGTAGGAGGTGGGACTTAAGCTAGGGGTTGCAAGAGCCAAAAGTAAAGAGGAGAGAATATGACAAGTATGGTGGACAGCCTGAGAAAAGTCATAGAGAAGAAATATCCTATATACCAAGTGGGTCAATTTGGGTGGAACATAGAATATTTGAGGGAGGAATAATTGTTGTTTGGGCTGAAAAGTACACTGGAGCCAGATGGTGAAACACTTTAAATGCCAAAATAATTTGTATTTGAATATTTGTTGAATGAATTAGAAATTGGTAATATTGTGATTTTATTCATACCTAGCCACAATATTTCCTGTTAAGGTTATATTTTGTGTAAATAATTTAATCCATATTTTAGGGACTAACTCTTAAGGACTACTAAATTGGAGTTGTATCAGGCTTTGAATCAAACTAAGGACATAATAGGTTCTTCTAAGTAAAGTGGCTACAACCTGCCTATTCAAAATTGAATATGTATGTACATATACAATTTCTATAATATATGTATGTATAATATCCTTATATATTAGATTAAAAGTAAAAAATTCTATTAAGAATAATGTCCTATACATGTTCACCAAGATCCCTATGATAACAGTCCATAGAATGGGTGTTTTTGTATAAAAGTGTGTGTGTGTATACATATACATACACACAAACATATATACATATATATGTATATATATGTGTATGCATGCTTATGTATGTATACTCTTATGAACCATTGTCCACTGTTGTTTAAGCTCTGTAGATTTTTAAAATTAAAATTCCTTTGTTTTTGAATAGGATGAGGAATAATCGAGAATACAGAGATACTGAAATATCTTTATTAAGTACTTTAGATCCTGAAAACATGTTTTGTACCATTTTAATCTAAACTTGACTAAAAATGAAGGGTTAGTTAACATAAGCATTACAATATTTTGCATTAAATTAACAAATGATTAAATGCCTTTTTAAAAAGGGAAAAAAAAACCTCATTGCAGAATTGTGGGAAGTTTTCTAGAACAGAGTCTTAGGTCCAGAAAGATAGTATGGCACTCTAAAGCACTGCCCAGTAGGGAGTATGAGAAAAATAAGCTCAGGTATCTCAAATAACATGTTTTTGCTTTCTTTGTATTCCCACCTCTTAGAGCAGTGATGGGTATATAGTAGTGACTTAATAAATACTTGATTATGGAATGACTGAGATACTAATTGTAAAACCTCACTTTAAGATAAGAGCACAATTAGTCTAGCACAAGTGGGACAAATTCTTACCCGTATCCACTACTTCTAGCAATCTGACCAGGTGGGGTCAGTCTTCATACTCCTTCTTCTTTTTTTTTTTCTTCATAATAGTTTTATTTGTATATTTTGTTTTTTTTTATGTGTAATATTCTTTTTTTTATTAACATCTTTAGTTTTCAGCATTAATTTTCACATGCGTTTGAATTACAGATTTTTCTCCCCATTTCCACCCCCCCACTCCAAGATGGCGTACACTCTGGTTGCCCCGTTCCCCAGTCTGCCCTCTTCT
>CM053627.1:175124754-175163771 GCA_028646595.1 Phalanger gymnotis
TTTTTTCCCCTCCTGATTGATCATTGTATTCATGCTGGGGACAGAAGAAAGAGTAGTGAAAAGATGGCAAACCTTCTTAAATAGAGATTTGGGGAGGAGCTCTTAGATCCCTCCTCCAATCAGAGGAAGCCCAGGAGCAGAGGGTACTGCTGATGTGATATTGTAGGATGAAGAGGTTTGAGGGGCATAATAGAAAGTCCAAAGGAGTGTAGCCAGTTTGCAAAGTGCTTTTTATACATGTTATATCACAATAATCGTGTGAGATAGTTGCTACTATTATTTCTATTTTACAAATGAAGAAACTGAGTCTAAGGGAGGTTAAATGACCTCCCTATGGTACTTTTCTACCCCAAGGTAGCATGACCCCCACATCTGAAGATTGTTTATTATAATTATTATTGTTGTTATTATTTGTCTATTCTGCCCTTCAGGTGGCTCTCTCAGAACTTTATTCATTGCTTAAACCTGGAGTTTGCTTCTGGTGTTTTAATTTTCTTTTTACAAGGTACTAGAAAAGTTCAGGTTTTTTGTGTGTCATAGTAAACGTCCAAGGCAAGACTTAAATTCAACCTTTCCTTACTCCAAGCCCAACACCCTATCGGCTGTCCTCTCTATCTCCCTAATAAGGAGTTTGGATTTTGAGAAAGCTAGGAATAGAATGTTATACATAAAGGAGGAAACCCAGAATGATTTTGTGTCATACAATCCTCTCCACTCTGCATCTGCTGCCCTATCTGGTTTCAACTCCACAGGACGAGATTTCCCTCCCAGGTTAAGGTCATCATCTGTAATTGTAGAACCTTGCTGATAACTCAGCCTAGACCAGGGGTGGGGAACCTGTGGCCTTCTAGGTCACATGTGGTCTTCTAGGCCCTTGGGTATGGCTTTTTGGCAGAGTTCATGTTTTACAGAACAAATCCTTTTATTAAGGGGATTTTTTCTGTAAAGATCAGATTCAGTCAAAGAATCACTCTTGAGGACCTAAAGGGCCATATGTGACCTCCAGGCCACAGGTTCTCCACACCTGGCCTAGATTGATATTGCCTTCCTAAGCCTCCTCTCTTCTCTGATTGGAGGGGCTACAGGGTGGAGCGTCACATTCCCCACAATCCCTTACTTTATAGAGGTCAGAAACTAGTCTTTTCTAACCAACCCACTGTTTCATTTGCTCTACCTTATTTCAACTCCATGGAATCAGATACTTTGTACTTTCCTTTACTCCCCTACCTCTCTGACACATACATACTGGCAATGTGACACTAAACAAGTCACTTGAAATCTCAATTCCTCCAATCAATGTCTTCAGACTATACGTTTCAAAATAGTTGGGGACCTGTCTTGATTGAGGGAGTTTCCTCTATTGCATTCCATAAATCAAAGAAATCACATAATTGGATCTCAGCACCTAAATAAAAAGTACACACAAATACAAAAGTATATACACACACACATATATATATACACACATATATATACACACACACACACGTATACATACACACACACACACACACACACACAGAAATATATAAATTAATAAGGGCAGCAAGGCCCAGTAGATAGACACTGGCCCAATGGAGCTATGTTCAAATCTAGCCTCAGATACTTGATACTTACTAGCTGTGTTACCCTGGGCAAGTCACTTAACCCTATTGGCTAGCCAAAAATAATATATTAATTAATTCATTAATCAATTAACAAATGAACAAGTCAAGGAATAAAAGAATGAATAGATTGATAGATAGATTGATAGGTGACAGATGGCTAGATCAAGGAGAAAAAAAAGTGAATAAAAGCCCTCTGCAACAGGCTCCTTCTTTTTTTAAATTAACTTAAAAAATTTCCCCCTTTTAAATTACTGTAAAGCAAATTTCTTGAATAAACAGTATAATAATAACAGTATAAGAAAAGAGATGATTTACATGCAAATGCAAATTTACTCTGCACAACTTGGTATTCCTTTGAAATATACAACAAAATCATCATGTAAATATCTTTTTTTTTCTTCCCTCCCCCCATTCTTGTAGCAACAATGTTCCTGGCACCTGCTGTGGAGGTGTAAGAGCAACAACAAGAGCACACAGGAGAGCTGGTAGCACAGACCCTTTGATTTGATTTTCTAAGGAAAGCAACTTTGAGGGGTTAACAATTATATTGGTCATTTAGTTCAGGGGAAAAAGTCAGCACCCTGAACTTTAGAGAAAATACAAACAGAAATTACAAACAGAAAATATAAACAGATCAACAGAGAGTCTTTTGTCTGACCACAGCAGTCAAAATAACTCATTTGCTCAAAGTTGTTCTTAAAACAATAATGCTGTTACTATATTAAATGCTCTCTTGTTTCTCCTCATTTAGCTCTGCATTATTCGATACAAGCCTTTCCAAGTTTTTCTAAGATCGTTGAGCTCATCATTTCTTACAGCACAATAGTGTTCCATTGTCATTGTATACCATAGCTTGTTCAGCCATTTACCAATTGATGGACATCCCTGCAATTTCCAGTTCTATGCTGCCACAAAGACAGTTCCTATAAACATTTTAGAACATGTAGGTTCTTTTCTTTTTCCCTAATCATCTTTGGAAATAGAACTAGGATTCTTTATAAAAAACAGTGATATTAATTTTGATATAATTGCTTTTTTTGTACTCTTATGAATTTATTTTATTCATTTAAATACTTTATTAAGAGGGATCCATAGGTTTTGCCAGACTGAGAAAGGGATCCCTCATAATAAAGTATTTAAATGAATAAAACAAAAAAATTAAGAACCAACTCCTGACCTAACCAGAAAAAGAAAACTTCACCATAATTAAATCAATTCCTTACTTGTAAACCTGCTGTTCACAATACAAGATATTGAACGATTAAAGAAAAGAAAAAAAATGAAAACAATTTAAAGTGAAACTCTTTGTCTCTAAGATTTCATAATGTCAAAATCCACAGTCACAGTTCACATTCTAGAGCTGTCCTGGTTGAGAACCCTCACTAATCTAATCATTGCTATTTTTCTCTATTGGTCCTCCTTGGGAGAGGTGTGGATACTTTTCTGCTGAATCCTATTGGTCTCTTGTAGTGCTTTCCAATGCTGCTGCCCTGCTATCATTTTTCTTGCTCTCTTACACAAGGTGAGGAAAGAACCTTGAGTATAATTTCCACATAAAAGAAAAAAAAACAGTTGATGTGAAAGATTTTCCTTACCCAGAAAGAGTACTCTGAAGTACACCACCCTTACTGCTATCTTTGTACTTTCCTTTACTCTCCTACCTCTCTGACACATACTGGCAATGTGACACTAAACATTTTCTTTTATAGGAGAAATGTGCTTCAATTCTCTACCCAAAGCATCTGTTTCCTTTAATGTTTTACACCTCTCTGGATGGTGTTGTATGACTTTTTCCAAAGCATCTTATTCTAGGTGATGTTTTCCTTGCTCGTTTTGCTTGAAGGGTCTGCTTTTTGCACTTAGAATTTTTTGTGTGTTCAATCTAGGTTATTTTCTATACCTTTGTAATTTTTTCATAGTTTTCCATTTCTCTGAGATTCATAGCATAGTCAAGCAAGATTTTTCCCATTGAAAATTCACACTGAGACAATGAATTCAGCATGTGCTAGTACTGTCTGTATCCTTCTTCCTAAGATCCAAAATTGCACAGTCTTTACTAAGATGTCCCATTATCACCAGCACCATCTCTATGATTTAAGAGGTACTTCCTTGTTTGTCACTCACAGCGAACTTAATGGCGGAATGTCTCAGGTGGCAGAGTGTAACAACGTTACTTGTAGCTGCTGTGGAGGTGTAAGGACAATAACGGCAGCACACAGAAGGGCTGCTAGAACAGTTTCTTTGATCTGCTTTTCTGAAGGAAAGCAACTTTAAGGGGTTAATAATCTTATTTTCATTAAACATGCATATATCATTCATTTAATTCAGGAGGAAAAGTCAGCACCCTGAACTTCAGAGCAAATATAAAAAGAAATTACAAAGAGAGAAAATAACACAAATCAACAGACAGGCTTCTAACTCTCTGACCATAGCAATTTATACATAGTTACCAGAGAGAGAAGCACCAACATCTGGGTTTTCAAAGCCAGGGGGCTCCTTAACAGCTACCCAGAGTCTCGTCTGGCTAAATCACACAAACATTCTTCCAATGAGTGAGCCCCAAGCAAAATGCTAACATCAGAGTATATATACATATATATATATATATGCATATATATATGTATATATATATACATATACATATATATTATATATACCCATATATACATACATATATGTGTGTATTTATATATATGTATATATAAATATACTGTTTCTGATCAAAGACTCTTGATTCAAACAAAGGCAAGACTCAGTTAAAGGCCCTTGATTGCCTTAGTGATGAAAAGCACTTCAAAAGGAAAATAAACCGCAAAAAATCCCACTTTGCTTGTCATTACACAAAGACTCAAGCTTCCACAATGCAACTGGGCAAACTGTTATGGAGTACCTCCCAAGTTAGCTGCAACTATCAGAACCAATGCCTATTTGTTGTTTGCCTTTCATTACAAAGAAAGCCAATGACATCACGGAGTGATGTCTTGACTCATACTCATTCTCTCTTCCAGAATCATCCGAGTCCAGTAGCAAAACAAAAGTCAGGACAACAGGCAATGGCCTTGAATGCAGTGGATGACTTGTGTCTTCGATGTCTGACTAAGATCTAAGTGTTCCACAGTGCTGGCATCCACCTCCTTCATGGCCATTGGAACAAAGTGTTCTCATCAACCCATTCTACTAGGAGAACTCTTTACATGCTTGGGTGGACATCCTCCTTATTCACTAATGAGATTGATGACCATCGATTACTCTCAACTTGGTTTAGCCCATCTGCCAAAAGTGTTTACCCAGAGAGGTTACTGTGCATGTTACAGTTTCTTGTAGGCACAGGTGAAAATTGAGTGCCAGGTACAGCAAGCCTTCACACCAGAAGTGCTAGTTCTCTTTGAATACCCCATACATTCATTTTATTACATTATTGAACATACTCACTGAGCAAACACTTAAAGCAAATTTGCACAAATTACAGCTTTACAAGTATCAGACAATCTTCAGTCATTAGAGGGGAAAGAAGGTGTATATATGTATATAAGTATATATGTGTGTATGTGTATGTGTGTGTGTATATATGTATGTATATATTCTCCCAAGATCAAGGGCAAAAGTGCTGTGGCACCCTATTGCACAGTTCAGCTCCTTCATTGATTCAACAGGATAGAGACTTCTTTTGAATTAAATTTAAATCCTTTAGCATCACCACCTTGTTTCATTGCTTATACTACTTCCAGGTTCCAAGGTTGGCATATGGTGCTGGCATGTGGTCTCATGGAAGTCCAACCTTTCAGCTAAGGTAGTACTGGATTGTGACACAGATTGCTGGGGATCAAATATAGCTTTCACTCTTTAGATAACACCTTAGATTTGATGTCATGTGTACTTTCGGAGGGAGCATCTGAGTCCACGTTAATCTTCCCAGGCTAGTAGTGAATGTTACGTTCAGAATTGGCTAGCACTGCTTCCTCTCTTTGGCAGGTAGCATCCAACTTGGCACTGTTTAAAACATGCCACTAAACTGCTCTCAGTCCACATTTGCTATTTAGCTCTGTACACATAGTCTTTGAACTTTTTAGTAATGCTCATCTTGACAGCCAAGAACTCCAGCTTGTGAATGGGATGACCAATCTGTCACTATTTCCTGTGGCACTAAATGCCACCTATTTGAGGTGGCCCTCACTATCTATTGGGATAACTGCTCCCAATCTCTCCAGGTTATTACCTACATGCAGGACAAATAACTTGGTTACATCTTAGATACAACATTATCTCTGTAGTAGACAGATGATGACTCTTAGAAAACTTATTAATATTTATCCAATTATCAGTCTCAAAATGATTTTATGTGTTTAAAAACACTTCACCCTTCCTAGCAATTCTGCTCCTCATTCTCTCCAATCATGAAAATGCAAGAGAGTGAGGCCAATCAGTGATTTAGCAATAGAATTGTATTGATCATATAAGCATTTATGATAGAAGATTCCATAAATTTTGAACATTTGGACTAGTTTTGGGCATCTCAATTTAGGGGTACTTTTATATTTTCAGGGCACAGAATTGAGTATGAGAAGAGAACAGAACAGCCTCTGAGGCAAGTCTTCTCCAATCTCACTTTATCTATTATGCTACCTTCATATTATGAGTACTTTTCAAAAAAACCCTTTGGAAAGTATACAGGTCCTCAGATTCTACACTGGACAAACTTTTCCATATTGGCAAAAAGTTCACTCACAAGTAATATTCTACATATGTCCTGCTCATCTCCTTCCAAAGAGAGGAAGCAATCAACACTATCTGGAAAACTACTCCTGGAAGATTAGGATAGGACAAAAGTGTAAACTCTTTTCTCATACTCATTATCTTGCATGGACTCAGTTACAAATTATAATTTGTTGCTTTTTACCTTTTTCCTTACCCTTTTACCTTTTCATCCTTTACCCTTATGCCCTTTAGAGTCACTCTACCCCAGTCCTTAAGAATTCTGAAGTTATTTTCCTGTGGAGAATCATGAGAAAAAGTATATTATCTCTCCTGGAAATAAGGGGAGCTCTAGTCCCTTTTTATTTAACGACAATTGTCTGGCAGACTATAGTTTCTGCTATGAGAAGCATTAGATTTCCTCTTGCATACAATTAATATGCAGGCACCTATATTCACATTGATAGGAAAATAACATATGGTCCTTCTAAGTGGACTCTCCCTAGGGTATAACCCAGAACCTGTCTTATTTGATTTCTGGGCTTGGATTTCCCAAAATAGGCAAAAATATGAATGAACAGTTTCGTGAAATTGATCTTTCAGCATTTGAACTTATTTGAGTAGATTCTGTCATCTTGGTGTTACCCATGGTTCAGAAACACTGAGGTTTTTCTTTCTCTTTATTCTGTCTTCTAACCAAACTGCCTCTCCTACTACTCCCTGTATGTGACTCCATTTCCCACCTAACTGCCTTTGTGAATGCTCTCTTATAATCCTAGAATGTTATTATTCCTCACCTTTACTCCTTAGCAACTCTAGCTCAAGTAACACTTCCCATAAGTGACATTTCCAGATACCAGCTTTGATAGTGTCATAGGCTTTGGGAATGATGTATATACTTATCCACATATGTTTTTTCCTTCCCCACACCGTTGAAGATATTTTCTACAAAGGCAAGGATTATCCCCATTATTTTCTTTTTTCTTCAGTCTCTAGTAAATAGTTGGCCACATAGTAGCGGCTAAATAAATACTTAATGAGTCAAATAATTGAATTCAATAAATGGAAGATTCTTTTTTTTTTAACATGTTAGAGTTGTTACAATTTGTCATCCAGTAGCCCCTAAGGATGAGAATCAATCTAACGTGATTTGTTTAAGTTCTTTGATGCTTCAAGCAAAGTTCTGGCTATTTTATCTCCAACCTCTAATCACAGCTGTCACCCTTTCATTCTCCTCTTGAATCACAGGTGAGAATTTTGTACAGAGTTCCTCAGTCCTCTCCATGTCAAAAAGTGATGTTCTAGGGTCCTTGAGCAACCCAGCACTATAACAAGACTATCTATTTTTAAAGATTAAAACACCAAAAACATGCCCCTTTGAGGCTCTGTAGCAGTCACTTTTCTTTCCAGTTCCTGATAACGGCCACCTACATAGCATTTCAAAACATAAGCCAACTAGTAATTCATTTTTTTCTTTGTCGGCAAAAGTATCTTAGGAAATATGGCATCCAGGGGGTTGTTGAAATATTTGTCACATAACTTGACTGATAGTTTTTTTTAACATATCCCCATATCCGATATTACTTTCTCTCTCTCTCTCTCTCTCTCTCTCTCTCTCTCTCTCACACACACACACACACACACACACACACACACACACACACACACACACGCAAGAAAGTGGCTTGGTCTCTTTAATAACTCAGGGTCTCAGTTTGAGTGATTTATGTTTACTGTCAATGACCCAACTTCTCAATTTCCCACTGATTACCTGGGAATTTTGGAAGAATTCATTTCACATAAGACAGTATTTATATCATTGTTCCTGCTGAATATCTTACCCAGCATAATGCAACTACTTAGAGAACAAAGATATCTATAAGATTTTTTGCAATTGAGTCTTCATTTCTATTCAGGAGGATTACAAAAAAAAAAAGAGAGCTTTGTGTAGCTCTGTGGTGATTATACTATATCACTTTTAATGGTTAAAAACTCCTCTCTATTTCACCTTCACTATGCAATGCATATGAATAGAAAACACATTGGATATAAAAGACCTCAGTTCAACTATCAGTTCTGACATTTATATGTGGCTTTTCACAGTTGACTTAATTGTTAGTGTGAGATATATTATAAAATAAAAAGGAATATATTATAAAATATAAAGTTCATTTTGAACACAGATGAAGCCATAGGGCCCCTCTTGTGAAATTTTCTACACAGAGGACATGACAACCTAAGGGTTGCTGACAGAGGGTCTGTGACAATCTTGTGAAATGTTTTCACGCAGATGGAGCCATAGGACCCCTCTTGTGAAACAAGGGCCCCGACCTTGTGACAGCCCAAGGGTTGCTGAGATAAGAAAAAAGACATTAAAAAAGAATTTGACCACTCAGCAATGCAGGGAAGGGGGTGCGGCTCAGAAACCTTGGTCAGCAACAATTTAGCAACTATTTAATAACTAACATGGGAATATAGGAATGATGTAATCGGGGAGGATCAGGACTAATCTTACAACCAATCTTGATGCAGAGGAGAAGGGTTCCTACTAACCTGATCCAGAGGGGAGGGTTGGCACTAATTCCATAAAAGCTCATTTCTGCTTTTGTACAGGCGCACTTTTTCTTTCTGAGGATTTGTGCCTTCTCAAGAATCTAAAGGGAAAACCTTTCAGCTTCTTGAATAAAACCCTTGAGATGCCAACTTCAGAACTGAGTCTGGGGTCCTCTTTATAACATTAGTATCTCATTTTCTTCGTTAGAATAGATGATCCAGTTCTAAAACTTATTTTCCTATTAAAGCCTGAGGAGTGAGGAATCTGTGGCCTCGAGGCCATATGTGACCTTCTAGGTCCTTGGGTGCTGCCTTTTGACTGAGTCTAAGTTTTACAGAACAAATTCTTTTATTAAAGATATTTGCTCTGTGAAGTTTGGATCTAGTCAAATAGCTGCACTTGAGGACCTAAAGGGCCATGGATTCCCTACCCCTGTGCCTTAAGTGGTTTTGTTCTGTGTTAGTGCTTCAAAGGATATTTCACTTTTTGTGTATGTTGTAACAACAGTGTGGCTAGAAGCTGCTGTAGGAGTGTAAGACCCAACAAGACCAGCAACAAGAGCTTCCAGCACAGATTCTTTTAATATGTTTTACTAAAGAAAGCAACTTTAAGGGGTTAATGATCTTTAATCACACATACATATTTCATTTACTTAGTTCAGGGGAAAAAGCTAGTGCCCTGAACTTCAGAGCAAATATAAACAAATTACAAACATAAACATAGCAAATAAACAGGAATCAACAGACAGCCCTCTTATCTGTCTGACCAAATCACAATAGTTACCAGAGGAGAACCAATCAATGGGTCTGGGTTAGCAAAGCTGGGGGGGGGGAGGGGAGAGGCTGTTACAACAGCTTGCCCAAAGTCTCAACATTCCTTTAATGAGTGAGCCCCAAAGGAAAAACACCAACCTCTGAGTTTATATACCCTGATCAGAGTCAAAGGGCGTCACAACATGTGACTCAAATCCACTTGAGCTAAAAGCTTCTGGCTTCACAAACATGCGACTCAAACCCATGTAAACTAGGCTTTCCCTTGAGGTATGCAGGTCATCAAAGTCTCTTCATTTAATTAAAGAAACAAAGACCAGAATCATCAAGGGCACTTGATTAAATAAGTTCATCAAAAGAGAAAATAGTAATAAAAAGTCCCACCTTAATTACTGATACATATGTTTTGTTCAGTAATTTCAGTAATGTCACACTCTTCTGACCCCATTTGAGGTTTCTTTCACAAAAATACTGTGGTTTGTCATTTCCTTCTCCAGCTCATTTTATAGATGAGGAAACTGAGGAAAACAGGATTAAGTGACTTGCCCTGGGTCACACAGCTAGTAAGTGTCTGAGGCTATATTTGAACTGAGGAAGATGAGTTTTTCTGGCACTCTATCCACTGTGCCACCTTGCTTTCTCTTATTCATTCATTATCGCTGAAGACCTAGGGGTTTTAAATGAAACATCAGATTGTAACCTTTGTATCTGAAACTCTAATAGCTGAAGGCTTGGATATTTATGAAGATAACTTGATCAGTTCTCTGGTTTACGTGATTCTATATACACACCTGTCATATCAATTCTATATCAGTTAACAGTTGCATGTAAATTGAATAATGCCACCCACTTTGAGATAATGACAGACACAAAGAGACAGACAAAAATACAGAGACAGAGAAATTGAGGGAAAGAGATGTAAACAGACAATGAAAGAGTTGGAGAAGCAGAAAGACAAATATAGACAGGCAGGGAAAGACAGGCAGATAGATTGATACAGACAGACAGAGTGAATAGAGAGAATAAAGTCTTGTCCCTGAATAATGGCTGAGCACTGACAGAGAGTTTGCAAATTGAAGTCTTTATGAGCTAATATGGAAATGTGGAGATTTCTAATTGTAAGGTGTGAGACAAAATAGGTAGCAATTGCAAAGAGTGCTAGACTTGGAGTCAGAAAGGCTCTAGTTCAAATGTAGCCTTAAGCTACTAGCTGTGTGACCCTGGGTAAATGACAACCTCTACTAGCCTCAGTTTCTTTTTACAAAAGGGATATCAATAGCACTACTTCATGAGGTTACTGTGAGGAAAAAAAAATGACATGACATGTAATTCATTTTCAAACATTAAATACTCATTTCTTTTGTTTCTTAATTTTTTTTATTTTATTTAGTATTTTAGTTTTCAACATTGATTTCCACAAGATTTTTAGTTACAAATTTTCTCCCCATTTCTACCCTCGCCCCCATTCCAAGATGGCATATATTCTGATTGCCTCCTTCCCCAGTCAGCCCTCCTCTCTTTCACCCCACTCCCTCCCATCCCCTTCCCTTACTTTCTTGCAGGGCAGGATGGATTTCTATGCCCCATTCCCTACATATTTTGTTTCCCAGCTGCACGCAAAAAAATATTTTTTAAGCATCTGCTTTTAAAACTTCGAGTTCCAAATTCTTTCCCCCCTTCTCTTCCCACCCACCCTCCTTAGGAAAGCAAACAATTCAACATAGATCACGCAAGTATCATTATGTAAAACACTTCCACAATGCTCATGTTGTGAAAAGCTAACTATATTTCCTTCCATCATATCTTGACCCCCTTTGTTCAATTTTCTCCCTTGACCCTGTCCTTTTTCAAAGGTGTTTGTTTTTGCTTACCTCCTCCCCCTATCTGCTCTCCCTTATATCACCCCCCTTTTTTATCCCCTTCCCCTTACTTTACTGTGGAGTAAGATACCCAATTGAGTGTGCATGTTATTCCCTCCTCAAGTTGAATCCAATGAGTGTAAGATTCACTCATTCCCTCTCACCTGCCCCCTCTTCCCTTCCAACAGAATTGCTTTTTCTTGCCACTTTTATGTGAGATAATTTACCCCATTCTATCTCTCCCTTTCTCCCTTTCTCAATATATTCCTAGCTCACCCCTTAAATTTATTTCATTTTTTTTAGATATTGTCCCTTCATATTCAACTCATCCTGTGCTCTCTGTCTATATTCCCTTCAACTCCCCTAATCCTGAGAAAGGTCTCATGAATTGCAGACATCATCTTTCTGTGTAGGAATATAAACATAACAGTTAAACTTTAGTAAATTCCTTATGAATTCTCTTTCTTGTTAACCTTTTCACGCTTCTCTTGATTTTTGTATTTTAAAGTCAAATTTTCTATTCAGCTCTGGTCTTTTCATTGAGAAAGCTTGAAAGTCCTCTATTTTATTGAAAATCCATACTTTGCCTTGTAACATTATACTCAGTTTTGCTAGGTAGGTGATTCTTGGTTTTAATCCTAGCTCCTTTGACCTCTGGAATATCATATTCCAAGCCCTTTGACCCCTTAATGTAGAAGCTGCTAGATCTTGTGTTATCCTGATTGTGTTTCACAATACTCAAATTGTTTCTTTCTGGTTGCTGTAATATTTTCTCCTTGACCTGGGAACTCTGGAATTTCACAACAATATTCCTAGGAGTTTTCTTTTTGGGATCTTTTTTCAAGAGGCGATCAGTGGATTTTTTAAATTTCTGTTTTGCCCTCTGGTTCTAGAATATCAGGGCAATTTTCCTTGATAATTTCTTGACAGATGGTGGCTAGTCTCTTTTATGATCATGGCTTTCAGGTAGTCCAATAATTTTAAAATTCTCTCTCCTGGATCTATTCTCCAGGTTAGTGGTTTTTCCAATGAGATATTTCACATTGTCTTCCATTTTTTTATTCCTTTGGTTCTGTTTTATAATGTCTTGGTTTCTCGTAAAGTCCCTAGTTTCCACTTCTTCCAATCTAATTTTTAAGGTGGCATTTTCGTCAGTGGTCTTTTGGACCTCCTTTTCCATTTGGCTAATTCTGCCTTTCAAGGCAGTCTTCTCCTCATTGGCTTTTTGGAGCTCTTTTGACATTTTGGTTAGTCAATTCTTTAAGGTGTTATTTTCTTCATTATTTTTTTGGGTTTCCTTTAGCAAGTCATTAACTTGTTTTTCATGGTTTTCTTGCATCATCCTCATTTCTTGTCCAAATTTTTCCTCTACTTCTCTTACTTACTTTTCCAAATCCTTTTTGAGCTCTTCCATGGCCTGAGCCCAATTTATATTTTTTCTTGGAAGCTTTTGATGTAGGCTCTTTGACTTCGTTGACTTCTTCTGGCTTTATGTTTTGGTCTTTTTGTCACCAAAAAAAGGAAACTAGTGCTTGAGTTCGAGTCTGAGTTTGAGTCTGAGTTCATTTTAGCTGCCTGGCCATGTTCCCAGCCAACTACTTGACCCTTGAGCTTTTTTGTCAGGATATGACTGCTTGTAGAGAAGAGAGTCCTTTGTCCCAAGCTTTAGGGTCCAAGCACTGCTGTTTTCAGAGCTATTTGTACTCCACCATCACCCTAGGCTCTGTCACAGCAGTGCTCCTCCTCCCCCGAGAACCGCCAATCAGCACTGCAATACAGATCAGAACAGGGCACAGCAAGAGAATCTGTCTTTGCACTCACTAAGTGCTCCTTGTACTCCTGCTCTGATCTGCTGCTAGATTCTTCCTACTATGTGAACCAGGGACTCTGGAAGCAGCTGATGTTCTGGAAGCAACCTCAGGAGCTTCCTGTTGATGCTATGGCAACCGCTGCACCACTTCCTCCACCCCCAGAGTTGGCGGCCAACTGCTCTGAACTCGATCCTGCAGTTTCCCCCTAAACTGCTCTTTGGCGTTTGTGGGTTGAGAATTCTGGTAACTGCCACAGCTCACTGTTTCATGGCCCCAAGGCCTGTTCTGGCTGGATGACTCAGGGTCTGGTCTGTCCGTGCACAGCCCACACTAGGCATCCCTCTGCTCTCAGCTCTGTGTGATAGACCCTTCCTTGTGATGATCCAGGCTTTATGGAGCTGGAGACCTTTTTCCATCTACTGTTTTATGGGTTCCAGCTCTAGAATTTGTTAAGAGCCATTTTTTACAGGTGTTTGGAGGGATTGGGGTGGGGGGCCTTAAGCAATTCCCTGCTTTTCAGCTGCCATCTTGTCTACACCCCACCAATACTCATTATTACATGATTTCTTTTGCTCCTGGAAGAAATAGCATGTGTGGTGGCTTGGGATCAAAACACTCACAGTTCAAAACAAGTCTTCAGAAATGGAGCTAATGTATTTTAAGATGTGCATTTTTAGCTGTTTTACATTTTGGCCAGTCCTAGAGGACAGCTGATTCCTTGTAAATGGCTCCCATTTGCTCGAGGTGCATGAACATTTCAGGGAGGTAAACAGGGGGAAAAACAGTACAGAGAAGGTAGCCTGTGGAACGAGCAGTGAAAAACTGACGAATTCCTTTTCAGGGAACCGAAAAGACATTGAGAAAGCAGTTACACAGAATGGTAGAGTATTCCATAATGGTGACTGGCATCCAGCACTTTCTGTAAGAGTTGCCGTGGGCTATGGCTGAAGGAGAAGTAACTGTGGTAAAAACAGCCTGAAAAATTGTAGTAAAAATTACCAACATATAAGAACAACTCTAGGGATCTTCCTGCTAAAATCCTTCCCTAAACAGTTCATAAAATGGCTATGTAAGTCAAGTGCTTTATAGACTATAAAGCATTTTTAACAAAAGAAGTTGTTTTATTATCATTATTATTACTGATATAGCCATCGGTTCACTTCTTCCTGAATAATTTTAAGTTTCTCTGTGCATATGATAAAATGATAATATTTTAGTTACATGAATGAGTCATATACATTGAAACTTCTATGTTTTTTTAAAGTACTGGCCATTGGGTAAGCTTAATGAATTAGAAACTTGAAGCAATTATTTGGATAATGCAGAAGATAAAACCCATTTAAATCTAAATGCCCATAAAATAGGGATTCAAATATGTATTTGGGGTTATCTTCTCCTAATCAGCAAATGAAAATGCCTTTGTTTCAGTGCTTATTCTTGAAAAGTCTGCATCACTGAATACTTTAGGTGTTTCAGTCCTTCAAGCAACCCCTCCCTTGCTTATGTTACATTGAAGTATTATGATAGTCCTCTAAACTCCAAGATTGCTATTTTTTTGTCCCCACTGTCTCATTTTCTTCCAACTTATCCCTTAAATATTGGCATACCCCAAGGCTGTGTCCTGAAACAGCTTTTTTCTCTTTTCTCTCTACTCTTTCTCTTAACCATTTCTATATCTACAATTTTATCTATCATTACATGCAATTGCTTGCCATATATGGACCTCTAATTCCTCCTGCATCGCCTCCTATTATTGTACAAGGGCGGGGTGGCTGATTTGGAATCATAGGGCCTAGGGTTAACTCCTACCTATGTCACTTACATGACCTCTGCTCTGAGCCTCATTTTCCTCATATGTAAAGTAAAAAGTGTAGGAATATATGCCATTGAAAATCTTTCTAGCTTTCCATGTCTTCGCTTATATGAATATTCTTCTTCTGTGGACTCTATGCTTATTTTTTTTTTTTGCAATCAACAAACCTTCATTTATTCTCCCTCTCATCCTACGGTATACCCTGGGGGATGGGAGAAAAAAAACAAAATTGTGATAACAAATATGTATAATTAAGCAAAAGACATTCCAACATTGACCATGTCAAAAAATCCCACTGGCTTATTCCCTATGTTTTCCCACCTTGTTACATTTGCTGATATCGTTATCTCAGCTTCTGAGTTTCCCTAGAATCTTTGTTTAAATCCTACCCATTCTTCCAGTCACAGTAAATGTTACCTGTTTCATTAAGCCTTCTCCAGATCTTCTACAAAGATGTAATCTTTCCCTATGTTCTGCCGTAACACTTTGTTCTTTTATGTAGTTATCTCTGTCTACATTGATTATAACAACTTTTGCAAATAAATCTGACTTTATCTTATCTCTCCTACTAAACTTTAAGTTCTTCTAATCAAGAGCCACCTTTTACTGATTCTTCTTTGTGTTTGACAGGCATCTTATCAGGGTACCTTTCTGAGAGTATATACACAATAATTGTTTATTGCAATGATATTTTTTTTTAAATTGTTGAATCTTTACCTCACTTTCCAGCTTAAGATATGGTAAATGACCTTCTTCTGGGGAAGAGAAAAACCTAAGCTTTCTCATGTGTTAAATAGGAAAAACAAAAGCACCACCCTCCCTTCCTCCTTGAGATGCTGCAAAAAAAAAATAATAATTAGACCTTGCCTTGTTTCCCCAGAGAAAAGAGCTGTACATTATTAATATGTTCTCAAAGGCATATGGGTGGAATTATTTTTATACTGAACTTAGAAACAATGCAATTCTCTAAGAACACTAGACCAAGAAAATTGGATATGGCCTAACAAGCAGAGAGAACCCAAAGGTATTATTCGTAACATTTCTTAATATATGAACTATTCAAGCATTTTGGCAATGATCAAATACATTTAAAATGGCTTTCGCAGCTGTCTGAAAGTGTAAATAGCCTCTTGAGTAAATATGCTCTCAAAAGTTACACATGTACAAAATTGAGCTTCTAGCCTAATTTTTAAAGAAAATGTCTCTAGCCTAATATCCATTTATTTTTTGTGCTTTGAAGACTAATTGTGTGCCCAAATATTTATACACATACATACATACTTACACACAATAGTCTAATGAGCATCTACCTACATATCAGAAAAAGCAATTTCAAGCTGTAATTCTGAACAGAGTGCATGATCTTAGTTCATTCTTTTTACCTCTCTTTGAAGAGGGTATACCAAAATCTCCTTTTTTAATGCCATTTTATTTTGCATCTACTTTTGTGTTTACTTTATTTTGTATTTGTTTATACATGCATACACACAAAACCCAATATTTTATAAATAAATGTAAGCTCTTTTAAGTCAAGAATTATTTTTTATTGATTTTAGATTCTGCCTCTCCTTTATATCCTTATATATAGCATAGTGTCTGACACATAGTAGACACTGACAAAAATTGGCATGGATCTATGGCATAGATAACTCTTCAGAAACAACTTCATTTCAGTGAATTTATTTTTATTTAATAGCACTACTTGTTTGTAATCTAAAATGAAGCAAAGAATAAAATTTGCAGCCAAGGCATGTTCCATTCACATGTCTATAATATGATGGCTTCATATAACAAGCAGCTCTTTTTAATCTCCCTCCTTCCTCACAAAGGAGTTTGACTCATAATAAAGAGTAGGAATGGTCAGCCATGTTTTCAAACTGGTAGGCATTTCTTTTGGTCTTGAATTGGAGAAAGGGAAGTGAAGGGAAGTAGGAAGGGGAGTAGAAAAATGAGAAATAAGAAAGGAAGATGATTATGCAACAGGATTTTCAGGGGGTCCTGCTTTTCTTTCTGGCTCTTCATGCTTTGTTAATTTTGGAATGTTGCCAGGGTTGGTTTTTTTTTTTTTGCTTTTGTTTGCTTTTGTTTGGTTTGCATATTTTGTTTTGAAAAGAAAAGCTAATGGGATTAGTAGCATTAATTGTTGTTCTTAGCAGTGACTGTGGCAATAGCAAAGAAATTAAATTTTTAAAGACTATCACATGTGAGAAATCACTAAGGGGAAGAGCTTGGGAGGAGAGCAGGGGTAAGTTTAGGGTAGGAAAATAGGATGTTGTCCAGTTGTGTCTGATACTGGGTGACCCCTTTGAGGATTTTCTTGGCAAAAGTACTGAAATTGTTTGCCATTTCCTTCTCCAGCTTATTTTATAGATTAGTGAGTAGAACACTTAAATAATGAAGCTTCTCTCTATGCATGGGAAAAGACCTTGTCCCTCCTATCATCCAACCCCGCCACCGCTCCTATATTTTTAGAAACTGCTCTTCCGAGAAAGTAGAGACAAGAAATTACATCAGCAGACAAACACCTGTATGGTCCTGTTTTATCTAACTACTACTCCCTTCTTGCTGAATACTAGCCCTTGGTCTCTCGCCTGTTTCTTTTTGGTTTTTGTTCTTTGTTGCTGTGAAAAGATTCCACATTTAGAATGTGAACTCCAAACTCAATTAATGGGAAGAGGAGATGGTAGGGGGTGGGAAACTCTGTGTTAGGGTCTATATAATCTGCTTTGAGGGGTACGCAACAGCCATACATGTGCTGGCATCATCTTGAGCCACGCTGAGGTGTGTCCTTTCTCATGAGAAAGCAATAAACTCTTTTTTGCCTTTTCTCAAGAACGGTCTCTGTCTATTTTTAATGCAAGTAGTGGTCTCTGGCCTATACATTAGGAAGATGAGGCAAACAGGGTTAAGTGCCTTGCTCAGGGTCACACAGTTAGTATCCGAAGCTGGGTTTGAACTCATGATAGATGGGTCTTCCTAACTCCAGGACTAGTGCTCTTTTTATTGAGTAACCTAGCTCCCCTTATACAGAGACAAATCTCATTAACTGGGTTTCAGTTAAAGGAGATCTGACATTTGCAATCTTGGGAAGGTTCCATTGTAACAAAGGCTCAGTTCTTGCACCTATATCCCAGGGACTGATTAAGTTTTTGTGTATATATGTTCCTCTGCTTATTATTTGGTATCAAATATGCCTGGATTGAATATATCTTTTTTACTCCAAATTACTTTCTCTTTTTTTTAATCAATGTCAGCAAATACTTATCCAAAATCAACAATAAGGACAGGAGGAAGGAAAGATGGAAGAAAAGAAATGATTTTTTTAAAGAGTATGTGGCATAGCACAGCCTCCAGATATCTAATTTTAATCACTTACTGTATTGAAATCTGAATTAATTAGAAATGCAGGTGCAAGTGACACCATTATACAAAACTATTTTGAAGAGAATAAAAAATTACTACAGTTTACAATTACAGTTCTGTAAAGTACAATGCATTATTCAAACTATACATCCATCATGTTCATGTCTGTCAGTATGAGGCATGATTACTGAGTTTTATACAAGCTAAAGCAAATAGACACTTTAAAAATCTTTAAATTTTAATCTGTAGCAGTGTCTCTGTATTCTAAGATAATTGATCCAGGAGAAGGAATTTAATTGTATAACTGGGAAAAATAAGCAAACATATTCCTCCCACAACTCATACCATTAGTATTAATTAATTGCAATAGAAATTATGCTATATTGTGATAGATGAAATGATTAAAACTTGGCATTCACTCCTGTCAAAATAGCAATGAGAGGATCTTACAAAAAGTAAATGTTTTTAGTGTCAGTTCATCGATTGATAAGCATTTATTAAGTGCCTATTGTGTACCAGTTACTGTTCTAAGCACTGGGAATACAAAGAAAGACCAAAAATAAAAACTGTGTACTGTCAAAGAGCTCATTGTCTAATGGGAGACAACATAAAACAACTATGTACATAAAAATATATGAAGGATAAATTTGAAACAATCCAAAGAGAGGTAAGTGAAGAGCTAGTATTCTAGACATGGAGAACATCCAGTCAAAATGACTTGAATAGGGAGATGGAATGTCTGGTGTAATGAACTTACAATCAGAGGTTGTTCATGTAATCCTTTGAGAAAGAGAATACAGGTATTATCCCATTTATATATAAGGAAACTGAGGCTCTGAGAGGTTAAGAAATAATTTGTATTTCAAATTTCACATATAGAACTTAAATGCAGCTTTCTTGACTCCAAGAAGATTGTTTTCTTCTACAACAACACATTGATTGGCCCGCACCATTAGCAAGCCATACCCCCTCTTCCGAACAGCATTTCCTAAAGATTCATTATTTTTCTCTGTAAATTTTCTGCTTCAATATATCTCTGGTTTGTTCCTTTAACTCAATTTCCCCATGTAAAAATCATGGAAGCATGTGCTCAAGGGTTCTGCCTTGAAATCCAAATCTACACTAATAATGACTTTGAATTTGAGCTGTCCTTTTCTCTTACAGACACACACTATAAGAGATGTTCAGGAAATAACTACATATATAACCTTAAAGAAACTGGAATTGCTCTTCAGGGGGTTATTCAGAATGTTCTGGAATAGAATAGGGGTGGGCTAGAGTCAAGTTAGAATTCCGAATGCTATTCTTAGAGAAACTTCAGAGATCATTTGGTTACAACCACAAATAGTAGCTAAACTAGGATCAAAGCCTGTCTCTTGATTCCTAGTCTAGATTCACACTATAGCATATTACTTCCCTAAAATGCCATTCCTAAAACATGCTTCAACATATTGATATGAGTAGTTAGATAAAACTTGCTATGTCAATGATACCTTGAAAATTAGACTTGTCTGAACTTTAGAAGTAAGGCTTATTAGGATTAGGTCAGTAACTATTGTAACCTGCACTTTATTCAGAATTCAAACAACATTGCATTTGAAGTAATGTTTATGTATTTATTTATTTGTTTGTTTAACTGAACTATTTTTTATGAGAAACAGTCAAACAATTATCAAACTAGTTGACAGAGTCAATATAACTCAACCCATTTTCCCTCTATCCCTTCTAAATTTTCCAAATATTTACATCTTGTCTCTTTTCCCAGAGATTTTACTATTATAATAAGGGGAAATAATGGGATCATAAAAATAATCATACTTCAAAACAATTTCAGTCCCATGGGAGAGTAATAAACAAATTGCTTTGCGGGGTGGAAGGAAAAAGGTTAGAGGAAATTATACCGTATTTGAAGTCATTGAATATGGGCTCAAATTACTGCATCTTCTTTGACCTTTGCTAAAAACTTCTCTGGGTCACTACGTGGTGTAGTGGATAGAACCTTGGGCTCCTCTTCATGAGGTCAGATCTGGACTCAAACATTTACGATCTGTGTCACCTTGGGTATGCCATTTAACCCTGCTTGCCTCAGTTCCTCATCTGTAAAATGAGCTGGAGAAGGAAATTTCAAACCACCCAGTATCTTAGCCAGGAAAATATCCCAGAATGGGATTATGGAGAGGCAAACATGACTGAGTGCAAGAGTCTTTCTGGACATCTGTTTCTTTATTTTTAAAATAGAACTATTTGTTCTGAGTCCCCTTTCATTTTCAAGTTAATGATTGCAGTCCTATCTCTCCTATCTTTTTGAAATTTTCCGAGGGCATTTTGTACATTTCTTCTATCTTCTTCATAGTTCATTTTATCTTATATATATCTGCGTAAGTTATATCTTCCCAAGAGAATGTAAGCTTCTTGTTGTCAGGCAATGTCTTTTTCATTTGTTTGTTTTTTTTATTAATCTTGATATGCTAAAGACTAGCACAGCATAGTAAGCACTTAATATATGTAATTTTGAAATAAAATTGAGGGGAAATAATCAAATAAGATTGCATTGGAGATGGACTTTGAAGAATTAGTAAGATTTTGGTAGGTAGAGATGCGATAGAAGTGATGGAGAGCCAGGCGGAAGACTATAGTGTACAATGATAGAGATGATTCTGGGGCACTGAAAGCTGTTAAAGTAAACCGTGAAAATTGTATGCTTGCTTTGATTTAGTGTTTGTACTTTTTTGCGAAACTTGTGATTTCCTTGGTTTAGGGAACTATTAGTAAGGAAAATTCAATCTCCGATGCAGATAAACCACTCTTTTTCAACTTAAAGACAATAAAAGCCATGTGAGATTGAAGGTTAAGTGACTGAATCAGAGTTACTCAGCCAGCATGTGTCAGTGAAAGAGCATAAAACCAGATCTTTCTGAAAGCCAACTGTAACAGCAAGGCACTAAACACAACATCAACGATAATCATAGATATGCCTATGTAGTTCCGTATCACACAGTATGAAAAACTCTCCATATAGAAGGTGGAAGAAGTAAAACATTTATTCAGACATCAGATAATCATATCCCATAACCAGGCCATCTGCTCCCACAACCAGTGTACCCATTTCATCATAACAGCAAGGAACTTAAAACACAATATCACAGCGTGAAACCTTACCATCCCACAATCTCTCTGACCCCCTGCTGGGGTGTTCCCACAAAACTCATAGTATAGCTATCACAGCTCAACTTTCTTTACTTCAGCTCCATCATTACCACCATTAGCAGCCATAATGGTTCTTTCAGCATTTCCTGTGACACAACTTCCTTTTCCTGTTAGTAAGATCTTCCCACCACGTATGACTTAGGCCTTCTGTGACATAAACAGGCCACATGGCTTATTAATGGGTGGGAAAGGTCTTCAAATCTAAATTGCTATTACATCAACTGAAATCAAAAGACGAATCCATACATCCATTCTAACTCGGTTAAGGGTATTTTATTCAATTCTATCAGTTTGGAGATTAATGCTACATTTAAAGTATAAATAGAGATGCTCAGGTACTCATGATATGTCATTCTCTTTTCATTTTAAATAAATGGAAAGCATATTGTAATATTTTCCAGAGGACATAACAGACAATTCTTTATAGCCTTTAGAATATTCATTTCTATTAATTTCATCAATCAAAGTATAAATATGCTTCTCAGCTGCAATCATTGATGCATCAAAATTTAAAGGAATTTAAAATTGGTACATAAGGAGTTCATGGAGATGGAAAATCTTCCTGCTTAATTCTCTGTTTGCTAGACCAGGGTGCCTTTCCACTTGGACAAACAAGTACTTTTCTTGCATTTTGTTACACATGATCTTTAAAAAAAAGAAAAATGAAAGGAAACTAAAAGAAAACTAGAAGAAAAGAGAAGAGAGGGGAATAAAATGTTCCAGTTGGTAAATATTTTTGAATTATAACAGTTTGATCAAAGCAGTATACAAATGGTAGATGCCTTTTTCAGTCAAAAGAAAAATTCTCTGACTCCCATGAATTTTTCCATGAACAATTCTAAAGGGCAGAAACACTGCACATAAATTTTGTTCCTGGGGCAGACAATATTTAAACACCCATACTGTAACACTTCACTTAGATTACTAGGCTATATTATAATGCATCATTACAGTATATTCAACAGGGAAAATGTATTTAAGCAAGAACCAGTGCCCTTCACATTCTAGAAAATTTGGTATTATTTCTCTAGGTCAATTCTTCCACTGAAATTTGCCTAACATATTTTACACTCTGTAATATTACAACCTGGGCATTACCCTCACTTGACTACTTCTAAGGTAACATATATGTGTTCAAGTAATGTGATTGAATGAAATCATTAAAGTGTTTTTGTTTGTATGCATGTCTGTGTATGTAAAAGAGAAAGAAGTAGGGAAAAAACTGATTTTAGATTATGGTCTTTCAAGTCATCTGACTTAAAGTCAAATCCTGCATGTATGATACCACCTGGGTGACGTTGTGCAAGTACCTTAATCATTTAGCCTTTCTCGGTCTGTTTTCTCATCTGTAAAATGAGAATTGGCGTAGATGACCTCTGAGATCCCTTCCAAATCTAAATACTTGTTCCCTAAGAATATGTATATACATATTCATACATGTACGTACACATACGTATGTGTAGTATAAGTATGTATATGTATAATTTATATGCACATGTGTGTATTGGTGCCTAATACAATAAGCCTACATTACTTTATGTATGAGTTTCCAAGTAGGTTCACAGCTAGGTGTCACAGTAGATAGCCTTTGGGGTGGAAGTCAGAAAGCTCTGACTTCAAATCTGGCCTCAGCCACTACTAGCTGTGTGACACTGGGCAAGCCACTTCTCCCTGTTTGCCTCAGTTTCTTTATCTGTAAAAATGATCTGGACAGGGAAATTGCAAACCACAAGAGTAACATTGCCAAGAAAACCCCAAATGGGGTCACGAATAGTCTGACCGTAAAGAAAAACAACTGAAGAATAACAACATTCCAGGGAGGTCTCACATTAAAAAAAACCAAACAAACATGTTACATTGTTGAAATTCAACCTCTAAAGTTTCTTTCCATTGGTTCTAAAGGCTTCTCAATATTTAGAAGTGCTAGGTTACAAGTGCAAATGCCCTTGAGAAGTATAAAACATTATTCATACCAATTTTACCCTTTCCATATTTCTAATGTCTGATCTCTTCTCTTTTGACAAGTTTGCCACCTCGGTTCATGTCCGTCAAAAACCGGCTTTTCTGTTTTCCATCTCATTCTTCTCAAATCTATCCTCTCCAGCTGCCAAATATTATTTTTTTCATAAAGCTGTCCTATCATGCCCAAGTCTTCATTGAGTGTACATATCCTCTAAGACAAAATGCACACTTCTCACTTTGGGATTTAAAATATTTCATGATCAGGCTCCAGGCTACCTTTCTAGGTATATTATTTCATTTAGTACACTCAACCTTTCTGCTGTCAGGACGTATTGTCTGTTCCCCAAATGAATGTTGTGTCTTCTGTCTTGTGCAAACTCTTTCCTAAGTCTGTAATAAACTTTCACCTCACTTTTACCTCTAGAATCCTTACTTTCAGTTAAGAATTAGTTGATTTCACCTTTGTTTATGCATAAAGAAATGTATAGCCCTGAGAAAGTCACAATCTCCCAGAACCTATTTGTAATCTGTAAAATAAGAGAGTCAAACTATATGGTCTCTGTAATCCCTTCCAAATCTATCTATGAGGCTATGTCCTTGCACCATGTCTTACTGGAAGACTTTTAATTTCTCATATAGTTATTGCTATGTGTTTATGTATGTATGTGTGTATACATATATAAAATTATATATGTATGTTTCCTCCTGTTTAATACACACACATGTGTATCTATTTAAGAAAATGCTAGTTAAATGTCAGTTATTATTTGTCAGTTCTCAATATAATTTCCTTTTTTCCCTTTTACCTTAGGGATAAATCCTCTACTTTTCTGCCTTAATGCTTTGAATGTAAAAAGCACTGTTCCTTGACAAACCTACCATTTCGAGGAGGACCATAGCTTTTGTCTTCCCCATTTATTTCACTTTAGAGTGGCTTTTACTTCTCAAAAAGAAGGCATTAGTAGTCTCCCTAAAATAAAAATTTCTCTGATGTTTCCCTAGTCTAACTGCATCATTTTAACTAGAAAATGAAGAATTTCGTTTAGATGACCTCTAAGATCCCTTTCATCTCTCAATCTATGCTTCCATAATGCTATACCTTTCCTTTATACCAAGGAAAGAATGATTTTTCTTTTCCTCTGAGGATATTTTCTTTTTCATATAATCAAAGAATCTTAGAAGTTGAAGGGTCATGAGAGACCATCAAGTGTGAGTCATCTTAAAAGAGAAATATTTTTTGAATTATCCTTAGCAAGTAGTAATCTAGTCTCTAGTAAATGGGAATTGATTTCTTCCTTCATCAACCTATTTCACTTTAGACAGGTCTAATTGCTAGCAAGGTTTTCCTGATACTAAGCCAAAGTCTGCACCTCTGCAACTTCTCATCATTTTCATTCTCCTTTTCTGACTAAACATCTGCATTTCCTTTTGCCATCATCTGAACATCATGGTTTTCAGTCTACTCATCGTTAAAATGGTGCTATTCTGGATTAATTCCATTTTATCAATATCCTGCCTAAAATGTGGTACTTAGAAGGGAGGATGTTACTCCAGATGTGATCTAACCACAGAAGAACACAGCAATACTATTATATCCCCTATTTGGTGTCATATGTTTTCTTCATATAACCTAATATCACATAAGTGTTATTGTTTGTCATGTCGTCATGTTGACTCCAATTAAGACCACATTTTTTTCAAACTCCAAGTCTATCCAGTATGAATTTCTATCTACCTATGTCTTCTTTTGTAACAATGAAAAAATATTGATTTTTTTCAGGTTATATAATACCTATATTTTCCAGTATTTTCTTTCTCCTTTCTCCTCTCTGATAGCCATCTTCTAAAAAGATTATTCTTTCAGCAAAACTAACAAGCACATTGAAAAAGCAGACTGACATTGCACACAGTTTTCCACATGCGTTTTCCTTTACTCTTTTAACAACAATAACAATGAAATTAAAAGAGTAAAGATATATTCCATATATCTTCTTTGGGGCCAGATATGGTCAATGTAATTTCACAGTATGCTATTTTATTACTTTAGTGTTCTCCTTAACCAAAATGCAGGACTATATTTAATCCCATTAAATTTCACCTTATCACATATGACTCATCATTTTTACCTATTGAAAATTTTTAGAATCTCTATTCTTTCACCCAACATATTTTCGTACTCTGTGTTAGCTTAGGCCTAACTCAGGCTACTCTACTGACTGACTTTGGATAAAAAAGAATATGTCCTTCAGCATAGCTTAGTTAAAAAAAGGAGATTTATTTAGCCATAAAAGGAAACTTTATTCAACAAGGGTATACGTTGAGAACAACTAAAATTGGTTCAGCTGAGAGAGGCTCAGATCAATTTGCCCATGATGATCAACCAGCCAAACATCAGTGTCCTCCTGGAACTTTTGTGGCTGCTTTGTACTGAGGTGACCAGAAATAAGTGATACCAACAGTCTATGTCTTTAGACTCCTGAGCTAACCTAGTTTCAAATGTAGTTATTGACACTTTTTAAGGAGAACAAACAAACAAACAAAAACCAGCTTAATCTTCATGAGGCAAAGATTGGGATATTGCTCTAAACATACCCTTCCAGTTTTATGTCATTCACGAATTTGATAAGCATACCAATAGGGCAGCTAGGTGATGCAGTGAGCAGAGCACCAGCCCCGGAGTCAGGAGAACTTTAGTTCAAATTCGGATTCACACACTTGACACACTTACTAGCTTTGTAACCTTGGGCAAGTCATTTAATCCCAATTGCCTTGCCTTCCCCCCTCCAAAAAGAAAATGAAAGATAAGCATACCATTTATACATTCATTGAACTCATTCATAATGATTGCAAAAAAGCATAGAAATAATAATTTCCATGAAAGTCCATTAGAAACTCCACCTAGGATTATCTCAACCCTTTAGTTATGACTTTTTTAGTTCAATCAGTAGTTTAGTATTTTTCAAATACACTGAACTTTACCATTGTCAATTCTATACCTCTTCATCTTGTCCACAAGGATATCATAAAGACTACATAATGTATTCCATTAAGGGAGTATATCTTGGTTTGCTGAAATTAAATTACTCTCTTTCCATGGCATTCCCATGATTTACAAGTCCAGGAACGCAGACAAAAAGAAGAAATAAAACTAGTCTGGCATGATCTGTTCTAAGCAATCATTGTTTATCTTTCTGTGCCTGTTGACTCCTATTTCTTTTTTTTTCAGATCACAGATTGTGGAAAGAAATGGAAGAAAGGAAAGAAAGGAAATTTAAAAGCTTTGAGCATACAAATAACATTTTTATTCCATATTTTCTTGTCCTTTTTATTACAATTGGCATGTATGAATAATTCCCATCTCCATTAATACTTTAAACAGTATTGAAGTTAGTTTATTATTTTTTCTTTTACTTTGTAATGTTTTCATTTGAACGTATTATCTTTTTAATTTTAGACTGATGTCATTTTTTGTATTGATACATTTTCATATTATATTTATTTCTGAATTTACTACTCACTGCTCTCCTTGCTGAAGCCTTCTTTCATAACAATATCTTAAATTAAAAATCAGTACAATAATACCAGCCAAGACATGAACCACATCTAACAGTATATGAAGTGTTCTATACCCATAATCTTCCAACACGGCAATTAATTCAATGTGTTTTCTTCAACTCTTGCAACTGAATTTTATCTTTCTTATTATGGCATCTTTCATTGTACTTTCTGTTTAAATTGTGTATAGTTTTTTCCGTGGTTCTTATTCGCTAGCAGCTCATAACTTTTCCCAAGTTTCTGTGAGTTATTTATTGTTTCTTCTGGTACCATAATATGATATTATATTCACATACTCAAATTTGTTTAGCAACCTCCCAATTCATGTGCAATTTCTATTATTCCAAAAAGACTTGTTTGTTAAGAATAGTGCCTTGAACATAGCAGGTACTTAATAACTGTGACCGTTGATTTGGTTCAATTTGATTAGAAGACATAATGACTTCTGGACATTTGAAAGTATACTTGAACAAAACAGTAGGTATTAATGTTAAAATAGATATTCTATATAAGATCAGAAATTTGGAGCTTAAAGAGAAATTAGAGACCACTTAATTCTACCTTCTCATTTTGCCAAAAAAGAAATGAGCCACAAAGGAATTGGGTCACTTGTTCAACATCGTATAGTTTATAAATGGAGAACCCCATTCCTCTAGCTCCAAGTTCAGCATAATTGGATAGGAAATTCAATGAAAAGTGGAAAAAATGTAAGAATCTTTATCCATTCCTAATTATAGTAGCCCAAATTTTCTACACAATTCATTTAGTTATGTCATATTGATCAAAGTTAATATGGCTTTATTTAAATCATTAATTAGTAAAAATAACTTTAATATATTTTCTCAAGTTAAGAAAAAAACAAATGTTATATCCAGGGAGTTGTGATTTTTTGAAGTGAATTGCTCACTTAAGTTTCCGACAGACTTTTCTAGTCAATTTGAAGGAAATTTGAGCAATTCAGCTAAAAGAGGCTATTTTGTCTGAATTACCTTAGTAGTCTTGTCCGCATAGAACATGTCTTAGAGACTCAGAACTGTACAAAATATCAAAACAATAAAGACAAATACTAAAAGTCACTGCAAAACTTGGATTAGAAAACCTGGAATCCCACTCTGAATATGTTTATGTGTGTCCAATGTTCTTTAAAGAATGATTTGAATCAAGGCATTACTCCTCTGCAATTGATAATAACCTGAAATCATGCTAATCTCTGACACAGCAGGTTTTTGATAGCTCTGTAAAAAATAGAACATGATTACTTCAGGCAAGGTGACAGGGATAATCACCTCCTATAATTCATGTTTAATACTTGAATGCCAGGGAGGAATCATTATGCCCTTGGCCCAAAATTCTTAACCACACCATATCAGCCACCCTCATAAAAATATTTGTGAAAATTGCTAGTTACTCCTGTTAAAAGAGACTACATTGGATTTTTGTCAGCTTTTTCAAATGTTATAATTGGACTAATGCTCTAGCTGCTCATGTACAACACACAGTGCCCTTACTGGGGAAACACGCCATGGCAGCCTAGGATTCTGATGAGACATTTCACTTACATGACTTGTCAAGGCAATTGACACCCAATGAGGATGAATATAAGTAAAATGATTTACATGATGATGCACATTAATATTTCTGTTTGAAAAGCATGGTTTATACTAAAAGAGGATTTGATTATGTTGTAGTCAGTAACATCACTGACAAAGTTATTTAACTGAGGATTTTTTCTCCATGAAATCACTGTAAGGGGAGTAAATCTAATGTTACTCCCGGGCCCTGATTTTAAATATGTAAAATGAATATAACTAACATAATTTATTTATTGTTTCTCTTTAGGTTGAATACATTGAATGAATCAGATGTGTGTTTTTTTTCTTGTGTTATATTCATTAGTTGCATAAATTTTATAACTTAAACAGGAAGAAACACACTGAAAGCTGACTAACATTTCTTCAAGTGAATTCAATAAGGCTATTCTGTGGCACCATTAAAAATAAAGTAGTGCTGTCCAGAAAACTGGGGTTCAAATGCTCTTCTAGAACATAATAGATATGGAACTAAGGATAAATTGCAGCCTCTTTGAGCTTCACTTTTGTGTAAGACAGAGATAAAATAGCATCTATTTTATGTGACGGTAGTGAGAATGGATTTCTATCTATTTACAGTATGATATTATATATAGACATGTATCTTTGTAAACGTTAAAGCACTATAGAAATTCTAGCAATTATTTTTTATTATTTATATGGAAGAATGCAATGAACAAGGACATCTGTGTCTTCTAATATTAACCTAATCAGATGAGCTGTATGCCAGACTCATATTAGTGAAGTAGCATACACTTTGGGAAAAAAACATGTATGATTAACCCAAGTTTATTCCACATATAACTTGCTTGTATGTAGTTCTTTGAATGTTGTCTCCCCTATTAGTCTATGAGTTCTTTGAGAGCTGTTACTGTTTTTATTTTGTCTTTCAGTGTATCCTCACTGCTTATTTAGCATACTGTTTAGCAGATAGTAAGACAAAGGGAATAAGTATTTAGATGCTGTTGTTGTTCAGTTATTTCAGTCATGTCTGACTCTTTGTGACCCTATTTAGGGTTGTATTAGTAAAGATCCTGTGCGGTTTGCTGTTTCCTCTTCCAGATTATTTTACAATTGAGGAATTGAAGTAAACAGAATTAATTGACTTGCCCAGGGTCACATGGCTTGTGAGTTTCTGAGGGCAGATTATTACTCAGGTCTTGCTGATTTCAGGTTTAGTGCCCAATCTATTGTGCCATGTAAGGCATTTAATTATCAAAAGGCCTTTTTTGGTTTCATGAAGCTAATTTTCCTCATAGTGTGAATGCCCACTAGATAAATTAATGTATCTTTCTGGGTAAATTTTTGTCTCCTTTATTATGACCTCTCGGATGGGAAGAGAATTGGGCCATATTGGGGAGCTAATTTGACTTGACAGACTTGTATGGTCCTTGCTTAAGCATTTCATTTTCCAAGAACAGTTTTCCAAAAATCCTATAGGTATTCTTAAAATCTGTAATATTCTCATCTACTTGTTAGTTTATTGATGACATACTGCATGAATTATTTTTCTAATATAATCTTGGAAACTGAGAGTGAGTCATAGAGAAAACAATATGAAGTTTATAAAAGCATTTCAATTAATTAAAGATGCTTCCCTGCAGTCCAGTTAAGTTTCTTCTGAACATGAGCCTTCTTGCTGAACCTCAACTTATTCACCAAACACTGTTCAACAACTGGAAATCATTTTTAATCAACTCTTTCAGGTACACATTTAACAAGGACATTACCTTGCACTCCCACCATTTCCAAGATTGTTTCAACTGGTGTCAACTTCAATCAAATAAGTGTTTCAATCAAAGAGAAGTTTGATAAAACAAAGCAAGAAAAACTTCCCCAGTTTTTAGTACCTAAGATACTGTTGGAGAATCATGACTACTGCTCTGAACATTTTTAATCTACCTGAACTAGTTACTAGGTGTTTTATGATCATATTCCAAAGCAAAAACTATTTTAAAGCAATAAAAAGAAGAGAGAAATGAAGCCAAAAAGAAAAGAGAGTAGTTATAAAGACGCAAAAGCAATTAGTTCTGTGTTATCTTAGATTTTAAAATAATTTTGAATCCATACATATACTGAAATTACATATTCTGAAATATTGAATTCTGGGAGTTTGTGTGAAGAACACATATCACTGTGTTGTGATTTTGAACATAGATTTCATCTAAACAAAACTCAGAATTTAGGATTTATTGTAACACCTACATTCAAATTAGGAAGAAAATTAAAATTCTATTTCATTAAGAGAGAAAATGAAGAGAGAGATAAGAGTATTCATTTACATAGTGTAAAACTCTATAAATATTATCTCATTTAATCCTCACCTCAATGCTGAGATGTAGCTCATATTGGTATCTTCATTCTGTAGTTGAAGACATTTCAGCAAACAGAAATTAACTCACTCGCTTAAAGTCATACAATAAGTAAATGTCTGAAGCTGGATGTGAACTCAAATCTTCTTTACTCCAAGTCCAACATTATCAATTGTGTTATCACCTTCCTCTAAGAATTGTTCTTTGTATATAGAAAAATTCCCCATAACTGTGATGATTTCTGGTTATTACTAATGTGTCCCTTCATCTGTAGGGCTTCATTGTGAGAAACATTTCTTCCACCACTATTTCACATATATAGGACTTCTAAGATATGTACATATCCCCAAAGAAGGTGTATCTGTTTGAACTGGATTTCACAAAAACATCTTAGAGCCAAAATGTCCAATGCTAAATTCAGTTTCTTTCATCCTAAATTCTTCCCTCTTTTGAACTTTGTTATTTCTGTAGGAGTCCACTACCACCTTTCTAGTCACCTATATTCTCAAGCTCCATGCCATGCTCAGCTCCTATCCATTGTGTGTGTGTTATAATCAGATAACAACTATTTTCTACCTATGAAATATCTATCACATCTGTTTCTACCTATATAATATCTCTCCCTTTCTCTCCACTCACACAGCCAGCACACTGGTTCACTTACACTCTCATGGCCACTAAGAGAATCTCTAATAGTATAAATTACCAATGAGTTGCTAATCTTCATTAGCTAAAGAGGTTTCTACACCTAGAGTCCATATGGACCAGTGACTACATCCTGTTCCTATCTCATCACTCTATGCAATATATAATATAAAGAAGATTAAAGAAAACCATGTCATTAAATAGATTTAACTTTATAATGACTTGGTGAGTTCTGATAACTTTATACCCACTTAAAATATTTTAATGTCCCAATGGTTTTGCCCCAACTAACCTGTCATTTTAGCAACTTTATGAAGTATAGAGTACGTGACAGTATCTTAAAAGCAAATTCAGTCACAGTTTAAGGTAGCATCGTGGTCAGTATAATTTCTACTTGTCCTTAAAAAATGAATAAATCACGTGGTTTTTTGTGGTAGAAAAGAGAAAATAAAGTAAAAGGTCACATTACTTAAAATGAGAATGTTTCTGAAAATGTAGACCTAACAACATAGTTATAGGATGTTTTTATTTTAAAGGTTTTTTTAAAAATTTTTTCAGATGTTCACCACTTCTGCAATCTCTTCAAAGTACAGGTGCTGGCTTTACTACTATATTTGATCTGACAAGGAAAGGTGAAATTTAAATGACTACTTTATTCCTATTTGACTGAAATAATGATTATCTGTAGATTACCACCCTCCACCACACATCCTTCTTTTTATAATTCACTCATACATTTTTTATTGTTTTACAGACACTTTCTTTTAGAATTTGTAGAAAGAAAAATAATTGAGATGATGACTTTAATACACTGCTATTTACAATCTGGGGAGCACAATTTTTTGCCTCTGTAATATCCTTAACCGGACTTTCTTTTTAAAGATAAAGTGATGGTAAAAAGGTGATTTTAAACATTTCTTTTACTGAATCTACTGAATTTACTGAATTATTGGCATATGGAGCACCTGGTGAGGAATTTCCTCTACACATATGAACCTCTCTTAACTTTACGATTTTACAGAATTTCATATGTCACTGAGAAGTTGAGTGTATGGCCTTGGGTCACAAAGATACTATGTGTCAGAAGTAGGACTTAATGAAAACCCTGCCTTTACGGCTAGATCTCTGTCCATTATACAACACTGGATTTCAAAGATACTATATTTTTTCATGTAGTGGTGCAGTTAGAATTTGCCATGACCATTTTAACTCTTGGCTTTCATGAGTTCTCTGTGAGAGCAAATATTACACTCTACTGTTTCTATTCCCTTCCATGGAGAATGTTCTAATTATCTTGTTTCTAATCCCTTTCTCCTTTCCCCCACATGAATAATAATGGATAGAAAATGAAACGGCAGATCTACAGCAATCTATATCATAACGACACTTCCTAGGTGGAAATTTTCTTAGGTTTAGACATGAAAAATAAACGTTAATTTAATTTTTAGTCTTATTACCTCCATACAAACACAGGAAGGAATGAGGTTGAAGGAAGAAGACATATCTAGTGGAGAATATTTTCTCCTTAAATTATGTCCAATAGTCAGTCATCATGAGTGTGAAAGACCTACTCCATCATAGTTTCATAAGTGAGTGTTTAAAATATGAGCCAGGTGTAAAAAATCCAACATTCTAGATCTTTCTTGGATGTTACTTGTGTTTGCATTTAATCTTGCTGTATTTCTTTGAAGACAGTAAGACCAATTTGACTCACCTGAAACACTAGTTGTCATGAGATCATAGATTCAGAGCTAGAAGACACTTTAGGGTTTATTGAGTCTAATTCCTTCATTTTGTACTTGGGCAAACAAGCGCAGAAAGTTTTGGTGATTTGCTCAGGGTCATACAGGTTGTAATTGTCTGAGAAAGGATTTGAAAGAAGGTCATACTGACTCCAAAGTCCAATGTCATTTCCTTTCTATACCACATTGCCTCTCACACAATAATTCATATTCCTGAAAAGAAGTTCTGAAAGTTTACAGGACACATGTTGAATATATTCTTAATAAATGATATGATGTCCAATATTTTAAAGAAATGACCACCTATAGTATCACTATAAGTTATCCTATATAAGTGCATTGTAATCAAATAGGGCAATATTGAAATAAATCCTAAAGACTCCTAAATTTAATGATAGAGGAGAACTTAGATATTTATCTAAACCGATCCCTTCAATTACAGTTGAAGAAAACAAATGAAATTAAATGATTCGGTCAAGATCCAAAAGGCAAAGAGGCAAATCATTTCTTCTGAGTCCAAGCCCAGCATTCTTTCCAATGTATCACATCTCTTCAGTGTTTCCAATTATATTTAATTTCACTAATGGGACACTTCTCTCCCCTGATGCAGACCACAATCATTACACATCTCACTAGATAGTAGTCTAAGTAGTGTGATGCTATGTCTGATCTTATTCATGAGTTGGGAGGGAGGAGCAGACCAATGAAGGAACACATAGATAAATGAATAAATATATTTTGAAAATTACCAATTTGTTTCCAATGAATCACTCCTCAATTAGATAGACCAGTCTTGAAATAACCATCAATTTCTGTAACTATACTTGAATTGTTCCTGGCTTTGCAAATCTGTCTTAGGTTTGCACTATAGTGACATAGTTATCCATGTTTGTATGATTACTGTATTAGGATGTATATGTTACAAATTCATTATCTGCCTTAGGAACTCTGCCTTGGTTTCTGTGAAATAAACTAGGAACACAAAGGAATATTTTTAAAAAGAAATGTGATATTCAGAAGAACTGTGAAGAGTTTTAAAAAGGCATAGCAATTTCATGGACATTATGGAACACTTGAGGACTTCTCCAGACACTGTAGATCTACACTCTTTCTCAATGTTAATTTTTATGTAGCAAAAAAAAGTAGCTTTAGAGAGAAATCTGTTAATTTCCCTTTGAAACAAAGAGTTATTTTTTTCTTTTCTTGTTGAATACAGTTCAAACTCCAGGCATTCATCATAACTGGAACAATACAGATACCAATGTCCTCCAAATAATCTTTGCTCCATCCAAATTAGATAATTTGTCTTAAGCCTAACACATATTTTCTTTCCCTATCTCCATGCCTTTACTTATTCTATTCTCTATTCCCTGTCTCATGGCTGCTTCTGATACTTTGTACTTATTATTTCATGATTCTTTCATGATCTCAGGTGAATGATTATTCTGAGTTAAAAGTGAATTGATGACATTATTAGTTTTGAAAGATTGAATGGTTGTTGCCATTTGTTCTTGAAGAGGACCAAAATCACATCATTATATGTCAGAGTCAAGTCACAGTGTGTCTGACTATGGTTGATCAGACCGATATAAACTCAGAATACTCTACCACAGGTCAGATACGAATAGTCCATATGAACATTTGGAGTGGATTTCCTAAATTTGCACACCTCATGTTTCTTTAGAGCTACTTCAATTCTGTTTTACTCATAGAGCACATCACCTTCTCTGATGAGGGCATGACGTACTGTATGTCCTGTGCCAGTGTCTCCCATGTCACACAATCAGTTCCAGAGTTCTTAAGAGAGACCTGGAGAATGTCCTTGTATCACTTTTTCTGACCACCATGTAAGCACATAACTTATGTGAGTTCTCCATAAGATAGTCTTTTTGGAAAGTGTATATTTGGTATTCAAACGACATAGCTGGGCCATAAGTGTTGCACTCTCTGTATAGAGTTTGAGTGCTTGGCAGTTTAGTTTGAGAAAGAGTCTCTATGTCTGGTATGTTATCCTGCCAGTTTCTTCAGAATCTTCCTATGACAATTCAAATGGAAGCAATTCAGTTTCCTGGGATGGCACTGGTATACTGTCCAGGTTTCCCAAGTATACAACAAGGAAATCAGCACAACAACTCTGTAGACCTTCAGTTTTGTAGTCAGCCTATTACCTCTTCCCTCTCTCACTTTCCTTTGAAGCCTCCCAAACAATGAGATAGTTCTGGCAATGCAAGCATCAAACTCATTTTCAACGTGTACATCCCTGGAAAGTAGGTAGGTGAATGTCTCCACAGCATTCACAAAGAAGAAATCATGCACCAACACTCCCTCCACTTTAGTGTTGGCTTGTAGCCTTTTCAAATTGAAGAACTTACCATGAGCATGGTAGCTGATCTTCATGCCATATTCTTCCTCACTGAAGGAGTTTGACATATAGCTGAAAACATCATGCTGCAAAACATGAGAGCAGACTTCCAGGAGCCAAGATGGCAGAGTAAGCAGCAAACTACTGCAATTCTCCCATACTGTCCTCCAAAGAACCACAAGATAGATCCCCAAAACAAAGCGCAAAACAGCCTAACCAGTAAAAAGACAGTATGAAACAATCTTTTAACCTATGAAGCTTGGAGAATCACCAAGAAAGATTCATCTCACTTGGGTGGAAGGGAAGTACAGCCCAAGATGGGAAGTATTCCAACAAGCCAGAAGCAAGCACCATATCAGGAGAACAGCAGGAGATACTGGAACAAGAGAGCAAAATAAGCATTGAAAGAACTCACCTATCAGCTCAGGAAAGAGATCTCAAAATAAAAACTCCAAGGAACATTCTAGCAGAATTTCAGAGCTATTGGGTCAAGGAAAAAATACTACAAGTGGCCAGAAAAAAGCAATTGAAATATTGGAGAGTCCTGAAGATTACATCACTAAGCACAAATAAAAGGAATATATATATATATATGTATATATATATATACATACATACATACATACATACACAGAGGGTATGAGTTAAGGTGAATTTGAGGGAATGACATAAAAAATTAAGGGATAAGAAAGAGAAGTGCAAAGGGTGCAGAAGGAAGGGAGAGGTAGACTGGGGTAAATTATCTCACATGAAGAGGCAAGAAACACCTATTACAGTTGAAGGGAAGATGGAAGTATGGACAATGGGCATTGCTTGAACTTTACTCTCATCGGTATTGGCTCAATGTGGTGTTAATGTGATTAAAGATCTTCCCTACCCATTTAAAAGATCTCAGATGGAGCTGGTTAAGGGAAGCTTAATTAGGGGAGGCTTGTTTCTAGGCAGGCCCACACCCCTTTGCTAATTAGGTGCAAAGCCCTCAGTCCCTAAGAAGGGGATAGATAGATAGATAGTTAGACATAGATATAGATCTATATCCTGAGGGTAGCCATTAAGCTGAGAGACAACTGCTAGAGGGGGTGGGGAGAGAGAGAGAGAGAGAGAGAGAGAGAGAGAGAGAGAGAGAGAGAGATGGGGAGATAGAGAGACACAGAGACGCAGACGCAGAGATGGAGAGACAGAACTGCAAGGGCTCTGAGAACTGCAAGGGCTTTCAGAACCACAAGCATCCAGAAATGTGGGAGGACAAGATACAGGCAAGCAGACAGATAGGAATCGTGAGTGCGTGTTTATGGGAAGGCCCTAGCAGAGGGGAAGGTTATGGAATGGCTTGCCTCCTTGCTGTTATATTGTGTTTTAATTTCCTTGCTGTTGCACTGAAGTGGACTTACTGGTTTTGAGACTTCATTCTCTGGTGTCTTAAAAAAATGTTTTACTTCTGCCTTCTACATAAAAAGTCTCTTACATTTTGTGATTCTGAGCTATACAGGCATATTCATGGTCACCATCGATATTATGAACCTTGCCTTACTGATACATTCAAAGAGGGAATAATGCACGGAATCATTTGAATATAGAAATCTATCTTACACGACAGGAAAGTAGGAGAGGAGGAGATTAAGTAGAGTGGAATGGGGTAGATCAACAGAAGGAATGGCAGATCAAGGAAAGTGGTAGAAAGAAGCAAAACACTAGTGAGATGGAAAAGGGCGAAGGAGAGAGAGGGTATGCAGGAGGAAGAATAGGATTGAGGGAAACACAAAGGTAGTAATCATAACTGTGAAAATGGAAGTGGATAGCAGAGTAGATAAAAATCCAGAACACTACAATGTATTACTTACAAGAAACACACTTGAAAGAGAGAGACACATAGTGTAAAGGTAAGTGGCTGGAGCATACCGTATTATGTATTATGTTTCCCCTGAAATTAAAAAAAAAACAGGGGTAGCAACCCTGTATATGTGTGTGTGTATATGTGTGTGTGTGTGTGTCCATATATACCTAATTAAAAGAGGTAAGGAAGGAAACTACATCTTGCTATAAAGCAATCAAATTGGAAGGGAAAGGGATAGCCTAAATGTCAGGTCTAAGGGGAGGGGAAGAATTCATGACCAAATAAGAGATAGAGAGAATGATGAAATGCAGAATAAATAATTCTGATCGTATTAAATTGAAAAGCTCTTGCACAAACAAAACGATGCAACCAAGAGGAGATGGAAAGCAGAAAGCTGGGAAACAATTTTTACGCTAAATGTCTCTGATAAAGGCCTTTTTTTTTCAAATCTATAGAGAACTGAATCAGAATTATGAAAATACAAGTCATTACCCAATTGATAAATGGTCAAAGTATATGAACAGGTAGTTTTTAGATGAAAAAATAGAAGCTATCTGTAGGCATATGAAGAAATGTTCTAAATCCCTTTTGATTAGATAAATGAAAATTAAAACAACTGTGAAATACTGCCTCACACAAATCAGATTGGTTAATGTGATAAAAAAGGAAATTGATAAACATTGGCAAGGATGTGGGAAAATTGGGATACTAATGCCCTATTGGTAGAGATATGAACTGATCCAACCACTCTGGAGAGCAATTTGGAATTTGCCCAAGAGGCAATAAAACTGTGCATACCGTTTGATCTACCAATACCACTACTAGTTTCTGTATCCCAAAGAGATCATAAAAAGGGCAAAAGGACCTACATGTGCAAAAACATTTATAGCAGCCCTTTTCATAGTTGCAAACTTTTTGAAATTGAGGGGGTACTCATCAATTGGGGAATGACTGAACAAAGTATGGAATATGAGTCCAATGGAATGCTATTGTGCAACAACAAATGATAAACAAGCATATTTCAGAAAAATCTGGAAAGACTTGTACAAACTGATGCTAAGTGAAATGATAAGAACTAGAAAAACATTGTAAGTAGAATCAGCAATATTGTGTGATGATCAACTATAAATGATTCAGATCTTCTCAGTAACACAATGGTACTAGACAAGTACAAATGACTCTTGAAGAAAATGCTATCCATATCCAGATAGAGAGTTGCTGGACACAGAGTGCAGGTCAAAGTATATTTTTTCACATATTTATTCTTTCTTATGGTTTTATTTCCTACTGATCTATTTCTTCTTCCACAACTGTGACAAATATGGAAATATGTTTTACGT
>CM053627.1:175164271-175185011 GCA_028646595.1 Phalanger gymnotis
TCTCAGTAACACAATGGTACTAGACAAGTACAAATGACTCTTGAAGAAAATGCTATCCATATCCAGATAGAGAGTTGCTGGACACAGAGTGCAGGTCAAAGTATATTTTTTCACATATTTATTCTTTCTTATGGTTTTATTTCCTACTGATCTATTTCTTCTTCCACAACTGTGACAAATATGGAAATATGTTTTACGTATTAGCACATATATAAACTATATCAAATTACCAGCCATTTTCAGAAGAGGGAAGGGGAGGGAGGGAGGGAGAGAGAAACATTTGGAACTCAAAATCTTGTCTAAATGAATGGTAATTTTTTTTCTTGATATGTAATTAGGGAAAAATAAAATACTATTTAATTAAAAAAAACATTCAAGGAAAAAAAAAACAGGAACAAGCACACATCCTTGTTTTACTCCACTGGCGATTGGAAAATCATTATCTACCATCCAGAACCTGAGCAAGCTTGCCATTGTGAAATTGACACAATACTGATTAATTTCTCTGGGCAACCAAATTTTGACATAATTTTCCGTAAGCCTTCACAACTGACAGTATTAAAGGCCTTGGTCAGATCTTCAAATGTGTACTAACCTCTGTTCTGTTCCTGACATTTTTCCTAGAGGTCTCAGGCAGAAAACACCGTATCGAACATTCCTCAGCCCTTTCTGAAGGCACACTGGCTCTCAGGTAAATGACCGTTTTCTATGTGAAGGACAAGTCTATTAAACAGGACTTTGGAAAAAATCTTGCCAACAATGATTAAGTCTAGAGAGATCTTTCTCCCCTTGGTGATTGTCATAGAACAATCTATTTGCATCACCTGTATAGAGATGGTCAATGGAAGCATCTTTGAACTCCTGGGAGATAACGTCTTCTTGCCATATAACTCAGGAAATTTCAGTCAGCATTTTTTATGAGCAATGGATGCCCTAACTTGTAACTCTGAGTGTGAATAAAATCAACACCAAGTACTTTGCCACATGAAAGGAGTCTAATGGTATGCAAAGCCTCTTCTTCAGTGGAACTTTGGCAAGAGAGGGATTGACTTCAGCCTGAGATAAATGGTCAGTGGCTTCAGCATTGATTGATGACAGTCTATTAAGAAAACTATGGAAGTGTTCAGCCCTTCTCTCTAGGATCATGCCTTATTACTAATCAATATGGCTCAACCAGCACTGAGTAGTTGAAATGCACCATAGGCTTTTGGCACATAAATATCCTTCAGAGCATGATAAAAACACTTTGGATTGTAATTATCATCATAAAACTGAATTTTATCTGCTTTCTTCCTGAGCCAAGAATCCTACATCTCCCTAAGCTTCACTTGTATTTTACTTTTGATGGAATTAAATGCTGCCTTCTTACAGATGGTAAACCCTGCTGGTAAATTCTGTGGAGTTCTCGTTTTGTATTCAGCAGCTTCTGAATTTCCCAATTATTTTCATCAAAACAGTCTTGACATTTGTGAGTCTTCCGACACAGATGAGTAAAGGCAGTGTTGTACACCAAATCTCTGAAAGCCACACACTCCTTTTCTCTTCTACTGTCGCCAACTGTGTATTGGCTCAACTTTCCTTCCAAGATAGCAACAAACTATTCACACTCCAAGAAGCTCTCCAATCTGTTGACATTAATTTTGCTGGTAGCCATTTTGCCTTGGGGCTGGCCCTTTTGTTGAATGTGAATATTTAACCAGGAGAGGTTAAATCTATTATCAGTGCAGCACTCTACACCACACATCACCTTTATTACTCTCCCATCCTGTCTGTTTCTTTTCCTTACACTCAAATTATCTGTTATATGGCAGTGTTTGCTGTGAGGATGCATCCATAAAGTTTTATTGCATTTAGATAGATGGAGACAGTGTTGGTGACAAGAAGGTCATGGGATGCACAAGTCTTCAGTAATAAATGACTATTACTGTTGCTATTTCCAACTCCATTCCTCCTAAGCACTCCCTGCCATGTCTGGTAGTATGAGCTTACTCTAGCATTAAAATCATCTAGAATTATAAGCTTGTCCTATTTTGGTAATTGCTGATAAGGATCTCCAAGTCTTCATAAAATCTTTCTTCGACTTCATCAGGGTTCATCATGGCAGAAGCATGGTCACTGATGATGGTAGCATGACATTTTCCTGTGAATGGCAATAGCATTGTCATGAGTCCCTCAACCACTCTTTTTTGTAGGCATACAAATCTGTTGACTAGATTAATTTTGTTTGAAAAACCCAAACCAGCTTCACAGCCTATTAATTCACATAGGAATTAATTAAATTAAATTAATTAAATATTGGATATAGGAATCTATCTTGCCCTACAAGAAAGTAAGGGGAAAGGAGATGGGGTGGGGGGTGGTGTCGCAAATGTGAAAGACAAGATATATGGTCAAGAGGTACATTGTTGCCCATTGAAAATAAAACAAAATAACAAAGCAAAAACAAAACAAAACAAAAACCCCTAAATGTAGAAGGAAAAATCTCAATGGATTGAATGATCTATTATATATTCCTGGGAATACATGGACAATAATCACAAGATAAAAACTTGAAGAAGGATTAAATCTACATTGATAGAGATGCCATTCACCTTGTAGGAATAATGGATGCATCACAATATCATGGTTTTTACTTCAGTCTCCCTGCTTTTGTGCTTACTATCCACTAGTTCTGGAACACATGCTTTTCTTACCTGTGCTTTCCAGAGTCTTTCTCTTCCTTTAAAACACACTCCAAACATCATCTTCTGCCTGAAACTTTTATTGATTCCTTCAAATGCTAATATACTCTGTTTCAACCTACTTTATATTTAATTATTTCTACATACTTTTTTAGTCTGCTTACATTAGCATGTAAAGGCATTGTGAGTAGTGATTCTTTCATTCTTTGTACCTATATCCTCAACTCCTAGTATATTGCCTGACATATAGTAGGATTTCATAAATTCTTGTCGATTGAGTGACTGATAGATTTATAAAGAACATATAGCTATTTTCTGCTATAATGCATAGTTTTATTTTTTTAATAATTAGCCATGTCACCTAATCGGTAACATTAAGAGGTGGCAGTTATGTCAAGATGGATACCAGACCAATGAAGTTGCTAATATTAATCCTAAGAATGATGACAGAAGAAGTTAGTGATGGTATGGAATCCAGGCATGAAAGAAAGCCCAGTATGACTTCTTTTACAAGTCACAAATCCAGGGAGAAAGATTACTACGACCTTCTAGTCCATAAACTATCAGAATACCAGTGACTATACCTAAAACAAAATCAGTACACTTTGCATGCAAGCAAAAATGCTAAAAAGCAAGATAAACTATACTTAATTAAAGCATACTGGTATTTTTATTTTTCTCCTTCAAAAAATAATATCTCCAAATAGAGTGGATCCTTGCCATTTGAATTTATAATTAGAGATAAGTTGATTGTACTCTAGATAAAGCTTAGTTCATCATTTAGCTTCATTGCAACCCTTAGAAAATGTATATGCAGTAGAAGGACCTCAAACCTGGCCCACAAAAGTCAAAACAGTCAATGGCTAATGAAGTCAACTATATCAATAAAGACTAGGTTCCAGCAAGTCTTGCCAAGCAGGAAAGACTCTGAGTTTAGGACCAATGATAGACTTGAAGTATATTATCCAGTAACCAGGCTACTTAAACTCTGAGATGTTTATCATTAGGTTGGTTGTCCAATAAAGACATTTTGAAGAGAATTTTGCAAAAAAAATGTATGAACTCATAAAGGGATTGCACTTTGCATTTGTGAAATGAGAGGTCACACTGATAAAATCAGAGGTATTTGAAGTACAGAAGTAATATTCACAAAAACTCAAAATAACCTTTTTTAAAAAATAATTTATGTACAAATGAATCACATATCCACACATATATCAATTTACATGTTACTTCCATTTATCACTTTACTTTTGGTAAGGTGAAGGAACTACATGGCAGGAATGTGTTGTGTTTTCATGGAATGATGCTTTCTTATATGATACAAAACTTTTCAAATACTTTAAATAATGGAAAGGTATTTTGTTCCCCTCCCCCAAAATCATCTTTAAGAAAGATAAAGCAGGTTTAGTTAAATCAATATAATTTAGATGCCAATAATTCGACATTTGTTATAATTTATGCAGGGACAAACGTAAATTTGACCTTTGCTTTAGCTATAATGAGAGGATTTGCTAAGCATATGAATAGCATAAACAAAATTACAGGAGACATGTTAAAAGTGTCTAAGGGAATTGGTTTTAAAGGATTTTAAGACCTTTAATTGTTAGGTTAATTATGAATCATTCTTAGTATTCATTAAAGCAGCTCCCCATGGATATCGACCAAACAACATTGTATTAGCTAAAGTTCACTGTATGTACCTTAAAATAAGGAAACCATAGTTTATATGTAGTTCATAATTCACTTTGTTCTTCACCAATTACCTGCCTACAACACTTGCCTTACAGAGACTCATACTAATTAGCTGTCTGCTCTTGATAAAAAATTGTAACCTCTCTGGATTTCAGGTCTGTCTTCTGGAAAAAAAAAAAAGAATAAAAGCATATGCTGTATCATAGCTAAAGTTTCATCTAGTTTAAAAAATCATTTTTTTTTACTTTTAGAAAATCTGAATTTAACATTCATTGGATCATATCTATATTATTAATTTCAACAAATATAGAAGCTAATGAGTACATAAATTTAAAGCAGCCACCCTGCTTCCTAATATACTCCACAAAGAACTTTTTCCTCAGCTCCCAGACTTCATTTTCTCTTCTTTCTTTATAACTCCTGTCCTTGGGTTTTTGATGACTCTTTGGAGTCATATCCATTGAGCTTAAGGTTATTGGCTTTACACTTACAGGAACCTATGAGCTGATAGAGAATTACATTAAAATTAGGAAAGCAGGGAAAGAACAGGAAAGGGAGAAGAAAAAAAATTAACAAAGTTTTCTTACTAAAATGAATTTTCATTTGTTATTATTAAGCAGGCTCCAAAGGTAATTATAAAAGAAGAGTCCCAAAAATGTTTAGCAAAATAAGAAGCTCTTTGGAATGTGTATAATTTTCTAAAGTGACTGTTCAAGGAAAAATGATCCCTCAAATGCATAAGTTCTGGCATTTTCATTGAAAACAAAGTAACAATAAATCTGGTTTGTTACTTTCCTTCTCCTTTGGTGCCCACAAACATCCTCATCTTCCCTATCCAAAAACAAAAACAAAATTAAATGAAACAAACACAAATACCAATAAAACTCCAATTCTTCAACCTGACACACACCATCTTTTCTCCACTTTACCAATAAAGGTCTATAAAATAGAAGTTCTCAAATATTTTGGTCTCAGAATGCTTTTACTCTCTTAAAAATGTGCATCACCCAATGAACTTTAGTTTATGTAGATTATATATATATATATGTGTGTGTGTGTGTGTGTGTGTACTAATATTTACTGTATTATAAATTTTTTAAATGTCTGCGTATCGTTATGAAAATAGTTTTGACCTCATGGACTTGTTGTCAGCCACTGCTATTTTGGTGGATATCATTTCTACTCTCACAACCATCTACATGACCACCACATGTCCTGGCCATAGGCACATCATCTATACCATTTTACCAATTCTACTGATCTCATAGTCCTTGTGGTGACAAGCAAGTGATAAAACAGCAGGTGCATGTACACTTGGAACTATATTCACAACTGTACACACAGGTGGCCCAGACCACAGGGTCATCTTCTCCCTGGAAGCAACAGTGTGTTCAACATCACCTTGGGTGTCAGAGCAGCCTTGTAGCGATCATACCACTCACCTTCTAATGTGAGGAAGGGGCTAGACAAGATTCCCTAATAATTGTCTGCTTACCCAACCCTGGACCAACTTCTGTGGCAGATGGGCATGCCACTCAGCAGCTGAAACAAGCACAAAATTTAAATAAAGTTCTGAAAAGATGATTCCCCTCACCACCAGTACATGGAGTGTGTTTCCTTATAGACAAACAAAATCCAGCATGCCTGAAAGACGATTAACTCTTGTTGTGAGAGAACTCAATGAGTATCATATCCCAATAACAGTCCTGAGTGAAAAAAAGCTGGCAAATTAAGGCAATCTTACCAAAGTCAAAGCTGGATACATATTTTTTTTTCTTGGAGTGCCCACATTGAAGTACCCTGTATATTTTATTTCCCAGTTGGGTATAAAACATTTTTGAGCATCTATTTTTAGATTTTTGATTTTCAAATTTTTTCCCTTCTTCCTTCCCTGCCTACCATCCTTGAGAAAGCAATTAATTCAATATAGGCCACATATGTATCATTACGCAAAACTCTTCCATGATATTTATGTTGTGAAAAAGTAACTATATTTCCTTCCATCCTATCCTATCCCCCCAATTAAATGTTCTCCCTTGTCTTCATCCTTTTTCAACAGTGTTTGCTTTTGATTACCTCCTCCCCCAATCTGCTCTCCCTTCTTTCATTTCCCCCCTCTCTTATACTGTTCCCCCCTACTTTCCGGTAGAGTAAGATGCCCAATTGAGTGTGTATGTTATTCCCTCCTTAAGACAAGTATGATGATAGCAAGATTCACTCATTCCCTTTCACCTGCCCTTTCTTCCCTCCCATTATAACTCCTTTTTTGCCACTTTTATGTGAGATAATTTATCCCATTCTATCTCTCCCTTTCTCCTTCTCCAAATATATTTCTCTCTCACCCTTTAATTTTATTTTTTTAGATATCATCCCTTCATATTCAACTCACCCTGTTTCCTCTGTCTATACAAACGTATATTCATTTCAACTACCCTAATACCGAGAAAGGTCTCACCCAGTTACAAATATCAACTTTCCATGTAGGAATGTAAACATAACAGTTCAACTTTAGTAAGGTCCTTATGATTTTTTTTTTGTTTATGTTTTCATACTTCTCTTTATTCTTGTATTTGACAGTCAAATTTTTCTATTCAGCTCTGGTCTTTCATCTTGAAAGCTTGAAAGTCCTCGATTTCATTAAAAATCCATGTTTTGCCCTGAAATGTAGTACTCGGTTTTGCTGGATAGGTAATTCTTGTCTTTAATCCTAGATCCTTTGACGCCAGAATATCATATTCCAAGCCCTTCAATCTCTTAATGTAGAAGCTGCTAGATCTTGTGTTATCTTGATTGTCTTTCCAAATTACTTGAATTGTTTCTTTCTGGTTGCTTACAATATTTTCTCCTTGACTTGGGAACTCAGGAATTTGGCTACATTATTCCTAGGAGTTTTCATTTTGGCATCTTTTCCAAGAGGTGATCAATGCATTCTTTCAATTTCCATTTTACCCTCTGGTTATAGAAAATCAGGGTAGTTTTTCTTGATATTTTCTTGAAAGATGATGTCTAGGCTCTTTTTTCTATCATGGCTTTCAGGTAGTCCAATAATTTTTAAATTATCTCTCCTAGATCTATTCTCCAGGTCGACAGTTTTTCTAATGAGATACTTCATATTGTCTTCTATTTTTTTTCATTCTTTTGGTTCTGTTTTATAATTTCTTGATTTCTCATAAAGTCACTAGCTTCCACTTGCTCCATTCTAATTTTTAAGGTAGTATTTTCTTCAGTGGTCTTTTGGACATCCATTTCCATTTGGCTAGTTCTGTCTTTTAAGACATTCTTCTCCTCATTGGCTTTTTGGATCTCTTTTGCCATTTGGGTTAGTCTATTTTTAAGATGTTATTTTCTTCAGTATTTTTTGGATCTCCTTTAGCAAGTTGTTGACTCATTTTTCATGATTTTCTTGCATCACTCTCATTTCCCAGTTTCTCCTATACTTCTCTTTTTTGATTTTCCAAATCCTTTTGAGCTCTTCCATGGCCTGAGACCAATTTCTGTTTTTCTTGGTAATTTTGCATTTAGGATATCTGACTTTGTTGACTTCTTCTGGTTGTATGCTTTGATCATCTTTGCCACCACAAAAAAGATTCTATAACCTGAGTCCCTTTATGGTGCTTGCTCATATTCCCAGCCAATTACTTGACTTTTGAACTTTTTTGTCAAGGTATGATTGTTGTCAGAGTGAAGAGTGCTTTGTCCCAAGCTTCAGGGATTTTCACTGCTGTTTTCAGAGCTACTTCTACTCCACAGGCACCACAAGCTCTGCCACATCAGTGCTCCTCCTCCCCCAAAAACTGCCAACCAGGACCACAACCCAGATCCAAGCTGGGCACAGCAAGAGAAACATGCTTCTGCACCAGCAAAGTGCACCTTGCACTCTTGTTACGATATGCTGCTTGATTCCTCCCACCATGTGTGCCAGGGGCTCCAGAAGCAGATGCAGCTGGAGATCTGGAAGCAGCCACCAGAGCTTCCTACTGCTGATACCTGCCACCTCCAGGGCTGGGGCTGTACCATTCACTTCTCTCCCCTGACTAGAGCAGTTTTCCCACTGACCTTCTCCCTTGTCTTTGGCATTTGTTGGTTGAGAAGTCTAGTAACTGCCACAGTTCAGTGATTCATGGCCTTGATTCCTGCTCTGCACAATCTACCCCCAGCCTGGTCTGTCCTCACATCCCATGGTGGGATGTGCTCCACTCCCAGTATGGTGCAATAGACCCTTCCCAGTAACCATCCAGGCTATCTTGGGCTGGACACTTGTTTCCATCTGTTGTTTCATGTGTTCTGTAGCTCTAGAATTTCTTAAGACTCATTTTTACAGGTGGTTGGATGGATTTGGGTGAGAGCTTAAGCCTGTCCCTATTTTCCAACTGTCATCTTAGCTCCACCCCCTGTTTGTTACTTTTTAAAGGCTTGATTTATCTTAGTTGCTTGTGCAATTCTTTGACCTTTGTGTATTTTTATTAATAAGCATTTTTAGAGATATAAATCATGTTCTAAAAACAGCTTCAGCTATATCCTACCAGTTTTATTATGTTGCTATGTGGCTCCCATGTACTTTGATAAAGTTACCAACTGTTTCCATGGGTTATTCTTTATCCTAAACATTTCTTACTTTCATTTAAGTCTAAATCTTTCAGATTACCATTGCTAATTATTTTTAATCAAACTATGATCAGTGAAAATGAGTTATGTATGTATGTATGTATATATGCCCTAGTATACATTGCATTTTTAAAGATGCTATGCAAAGCTGAGGAATATAAATTTAATTCCCACTTAATTGTCATAATAGGACTTCTATAGCTAACTTTTCCAAAATTCAGATCTTTCATTTCTTTTAAATTTTTTTGCTGGCTTCTAAGTCTGGAAGAAGGGATATTAAAGTCATTTTATTGTCTATTTTTCCTTATGATTAAACTATTTTTCATTTAGATACTTAGATACTATTCCATTTATTTCTTAGAATGAAATTTAATCATCTATGATACCTTAAAACATTGCCTTTTTGGGACCATGATAGTGATCTCTTCTTTTTTGATCTGAAGCATAATAGATTATAATACAGCCTGCCATGTTAACTCTTTGTGAATTTTATTTTTCAAATGTGTTTGATTTAATCATATCATTAGATTCTGTGTTCTAACCTATTCTGCCACACTTCTAAATTTTATGAGTGAATTCATCCCATTCAGATTCACAGTTATGATTGTTATATTTTGCCAACTATCATATGCTATTGTAATATAATCTCTCTTTTCCACCTGTCTCTTTTAATTACAAACAAGATAAAGGTCATGAAAGGAAAGGAAGTAATAACTATCTATCTAATTATCTATCTGTCCATCCATCCATCCATCTATCTCTTTGTGTTTTTCTATCTTAATAATAAACTCCAAAATAGATATTCAGAGTGGTCTGTCTTTATGTTACTTTGACTCTATGACTTTTCCTTTACTCCAATTTATTTTATTTAAAATAGTTGAACTTTGTTTTGCTTGCTATCATTCTGTCTTTAATTCCATCATCCCATAACCATTCTTCTTCTGTCCCTGCTGTTAGGTATTTCTTTAAAAGTTTCACATATACTTATACTAAATTCTCTCTCTCTCTCTCTCTCTCTCTCTCTCTCTCTCTCTCTCTCTCTCTCTGTCATCAGAATGCTTGAAAATCCTCTGTTCAAGGAATGAGCAAACTATAGTGTGAAGTCCAAATGTGGCCCCTTATAAAATGTTAACCAAAAACAAAACAAAGAAACAAAAACTTCTGAGCTCCTGTACCATGCAAGAATAGGTTGTGAGCATCATTTGGCTCCCTGTCCTCAGTTTGCTGATCCTTCTATTCTATTCTATTACAGAAGCATATTTTTCCCTATGGAATTATACTTAGTTTGGAAGGCTAATTTCTGCTTTGTTACAGACATTTTCCCCTTGTCTTTTCATATAGCATATCCCAAGATTTATTTTCCTTTATAGTAGTTGTTTCTAAGTGTTAATCAAAGTTCTTTGATAACCTTTCAGAAATGTAATTAATTGTGAGTAATAAGTTTACTTATAGCTATCATAAAATTTTATTTATTGTTTTATCATTTATAAATAAAATTTAAAAATATTCCTAGACTGTGAGGTTTCATGTTTTACCCCATGTTTAATCTGTTGTATATTTTTCTTGAAGGCATAGGTTTTTGGTGGCAATAAATACTTTTATAATCATTGAAAACTCAACAGCATCCTATATATGCTGCAATGCAATATGTCTTTCCTATTTAATTCAAAGAAGATCTTGTGATCCTTCTATCCATTTTCTTATTTTGGCAATCCCATAAACCAATTTGTGTTTCAGTTTCTTCATATGTGAAATGAGTAATTTTGACTAAATGGTCTTGTGGTCCCTTCCGTCTCTAAGTCTTTAAATATATGAAACTATTCTTATATCATTACATGAAAAATTTGGACTGCTACATTTCAGAAAATAACTTTTTAAATGTAACTCCATTGATTACTAATATTTTTATTGAGGTGATTTGGTAGTATAGAGACTGTGTACTTGCAAACAGAGCTCAAGCTTTCCTCTTTCTTTTTTCTCTGCAATGAAAAGACACTTCCAGGTGGCCATTTGTGTTTTTCCATGTGACTAATGGCAGAGAAGCAAAAATGTAGGGAGAGACAGGTGGCCACCAATAGCCACTTGCTACTTGCTTCTGTTATTAACATTTATTCAATGCAAACATGTGACAGATTTTGGAAAATTGAGAGGTAAAAACTCTGCTTTACAGTCAGAACAGAAAGCAAAAGTAAAATAAAACAAGATTGTTCTGGGAACCTGAAACTCTAGGAATTGTTATTATTGGTCTGGGCAACTCATTTCAATCTCTGCCTTGCTGCTATTTTTTTTTTCCAGAAATAATCCTGGCTGTTACTAAACAAGCAATATCTTCGATAAATCTTTCCCATAACCTCAAGTCTGAAAGTTGGTTTGGGGAGACAGACATAAAAATCATTCTAAAATAGAGAAGAGTTTGACATTTACGTGGCATTATTTTTTTCAGTTAGATATTTCATATTTTCTTCTATTTTTCACTCTTTTCACATTGTTTCTTGTTTCTTGATGACTCATGAAGTCATTAGCTTCTACTTGCTCAAATATGATTTTTATGGACTTATTTTCTTTAGTGAATTTCTATATCTAATTTTCCATTTGGCCAATTCTACTTTTTAAGGAGTTCTCTTAAATAAATATTTTTGACTCATTTACCAAGCTGCTAACTCTCTTTTCATAATTTTATTGTATTATTCTAATTTATTTATCCAAGGTTTTTTTAACCTCTTATTTGATTAAAAAAAACAACTTTTTGAGCTCTTCCACAATTTTTTTTGACCTGTAACCAATTCACATTGTTCTTGGAGGCACTGCATATAGCTGCTTTAATTTCATTTTTTTTCTGTGTTTGTGTCTTCAGCTTCCCTGTAATCATAGTAACTTTCCATACTCATTTTCTTTCTGTGGTTCTTGATGTTTCCTCATTTTTCCAGACTATTTCTTGACTTCTAACTTGATGTCAAATTCCAGCTCTGCTCCTGGGAATAATGAGATCCCATCCCAAGCTTCAGATTTTTCCAAGCTGCTCTTTTCAGAACTAGGTCTGGGGGTCTGTAAGTTTTCAGTTTTTTCAAAGGTGACGAGATCTAAAGAGACATGTGATCACTGTTCAACTAGACCGACAAGGAAAATATATCAAGGAGGGATAATTTAAGAATTACTGACTATGAGAAAGCAGAGCCAAGATGCCAGCTTTAAAACAGAGACTTTCTTAAACTTTTCCCTAAATCCCTCCAAAACCTGCGAAAATGTCTCTAAACAAATTCTAGAGCTATAGAACCCATGCAATAACAAAGGGAAACAAGTCTCCAGCCCAAGACAGCCTGAATGGTCACAGGGAAGGGTCTGTTGCACTGTGCTGAGAACAGAGTGCAGCCCAAAGTGGGTGGTACTATGACAGACCAGGTAGACAGGGCAGAGAAGACCTCAGGGCCCTGAATTACTGAGCTATGGCAGTTACCAGACTTCTCAACCCACAAACACCAAAGACAACAGAGGAGGTCAGTGGGAAAACTGCTAGATCTGGGTAAGGAAAGTGAGCCATCCAGCCCCAGTCATGGGGCAGGGGAGGTGGCTGCAGTGGCACCAGTGGCAGCAGCAGCAGCAGAAATAGGAACAGCAATGGCATCAGTACAGTGGCTGCTTCCATTCTCAGGCTCACACTGTGGGAGGAATCAAGCAGCTGATCAGAGAGACAGTGCAGAGATTGCTTTTCCAGGGCTGAGGAGAGGTTCTCTTGTTTGTCGTGCTTGGATCAGGGTCACAGTTCTCATTGGTGGTTCTTGGAGGAGGATAAGTGCTGCTGTGGCAGAGCTTGTGGTGGCTGTGGAGAAGGAGTCCTTTTGGTAGGTACACAGTAGAAAAGAGTGCCTCACATCCCAGACCAGACCAGAGGCCAGGAAAGGAATACCATACCACCTTAGAATAGAAGTAGCTCTGAAAACAGCAGTGCAAAACCCCTAAAGCTTGGGACAAAGCACTCTTCACTCTGAAAGCAGCTATATCCTGACAAAAAGCTCAAATGTCAAGTAATTGGCCGGGAATATGATCAAGCAGAGAAAAAGGACTCAGACTGCAGAATCTTTCTTTTTGACAAAGAAGATCAATACATAAAGCCAGAAGAAGTCAACAAAGTCAAACATCCTACATGCAAAGCCTCCAAAAAATAGGAATCGATCTCTGGCCATAGAAAAGCTCAAAAAGGATTTGGAAAATCAAGTAAGAGAAATAGAGGAAAAATTGGGAATAGAATTAAGAGCGATGCAAGAAAATCACGAAAAACAAGTCGAAGACTTGCTAAAGGAGATCCAAAAAATATAGAAGAAAATAACACCCTAAAAACTAGACTAATCCACATGGCAAAAGAGCTCCAAAAATCTAATGAGGAGAAAATGCCTTGAAAGGCAGAATTAGCCAAATGTAAAAGGAGGTCCAAAAGACTACTGAAGAAAATACTACCTTCAAAATTAGAATGGAGCAAGTGGAAGCTAGTGACTTTATGAGAAATCAAGAAATTATAAAACAGAACCAAAGGAATGAAAATTGGAAGACAATTGGAAATTGGAAATTGGAAAGCCATGATCATAAAAGAACCTCGACATTATTTTTCAAGAAATTATCAAGGAAAACTGCCCTTATATTCTAGAACCAGAGGGCAAAATTGAAATTGAAACAATCCAGTGATGGCCTCTTGAAAAAGATTCCAAACTGAAAACTTCTAGGGATATTGTAGCTAAATTCCAGAATTACCAGGTCAAGGAGAAAATAGTGGAAGCAGCCAGAAAGGAACAACTCGAGTACTGTGGAAACACAATCAGGATAACACAAAATCTAGCAGCTTTTACATTAAGGAATAGAAGAGTTTGGAATATGATATTCTGGAGGTCAAAGGAGCTATGATTAAAAACAAGAATTACCTACCCTGCAAAACTGACTATAATGCTCCAAGGCAAAATATGGATTTTCAATAAAATAGAGGACTTTCAAGCATGCTCAAAGAAAAGACCAGAGATGAATAGAAAATGTGACTTTCAAATGCAAGAATCAAGAGACACCTGAAAATATAAAAAAGAAAGAGAAATCATGAGGGACTTATTAAGGTTGAACTATTTTATTTACATTCCCATGTGGAAAATTCATGTGTGTAACTCATTAGACCTTTCTCTGTATTAGAGTAGTTCAAAGGGATATGTGTGTGTGCATGTGTGTGTGTGTACATACATATATATATAGTATATATACATATATATGTATATGTATGTGTATATGTATATATGTGTGTATAGATATAGATACATAGATATATACAGGGTGTCCACAAAATCTGTATGCAATTTAAAATTGTTGTAACTTTGTAACTATATGTGATAGAAAGAATCTATAAGAAGCATTAGAAAGCTTTGTGTATCTAGCTTATTTTTGTCATTAGAAATTTTATGTTTATTTTATTTTTATTTTTAGAAATTCCATTTAAAATTACTTACATTTCAGGATTACTGTTGACCCATGACTTCACTACAAGAGAAAGTAAATTGTGTTCTTTGATTGGCTAAACTAAAATATGCCATGGCTGTCAAAAGTCTACCATTTCCTTGGCCTCCATACTCACCAGATTTGACTTCATTGAATTTCTTTTCGTGGGGACATGTGAAAACTAATGTTTATTCCACCAAACCTCTCTCTAGAGAAGACTTGCAAGCTAGGATAAGTGATGTGATTGCTGGCATTACTGAAAATCAGCTTGAAAATGTTTTCCACAAACCAGAGAATCATCATATCCTTTGTATTATTAATAATGATGGACATACTGAAAATTAATGAGACCAATAAGAAAATTGTGTTTCTTCTTTATTTTGCTTTTTACAGATTCTTTCCATCACATATGTTTACAAAATTACAACTATTTTAAATTGCACATGGACTTTATGGATATCCTGTATAAATGCACACATACATATACCCTGTATAAATACACACATACATACATATCTACATACATCCATACATATATACATATATGGATATGTATATATGTATGTATGTGTGTGTGTGTATATATGGAGAGAGAGAGAGAGAGAGCACAGGGTTAGTTGAATATGAAATGATATCTGAAAAAATAAAATTAAGACATGAGAGACCAATATAATGGGAAAAGGACAAAATTATCTCATGTAAAAGTGGCAAAAAAGCCATTGTAATGGAAGGAATGTAGGTGAAAGGGAATGAGTCAATCTTGTTTTCATCAGATTTGTCTTACAGAAGGAATAACATATACACTAAATTGGGTATCTTACCCTACTGGAAAGTAAGGAGGAATGGGATGGGGGCAGGGAATGAATGAAAGGAGGACATATTGGGGAAAGAGGTAATCAAAAGCAAACAGTTTTGAAAAGGGACAGGGTTAAAGGAGAAAATTGAATTAATGGGAGATGGAATACAATGGAGGAAAATATAATCTTTAAAATATGACTGTTATGGAAGTGCTTTGCAAAATGATACATGTGTGGCCTATGTTGAATTGCTTGCCTTCTCAAAGAGGGTGGGTGGGGAGGGAAGAAGGGAGATAATTTGGAACTCAAAGTTCTAAAAAGCAAATACTGAAAAAAAAATTTACATGAAACTGGGAAATAAGATATATAGGCAATGAGGTATAGAAATCTATCTTGCCCTACAAGAAAGTAAGGGGAACCGGGATGGGGGGAAGTGAGATGACAAAAGGGCAGGCAGACTGGAGAAAGGGACAGTCAGAATATATGCAATCTTGGGGAGGGCGTGGGTAGAAATAGGGAGACAACTTGTTACTCTAAATCTTGTGGAAATCAATGTTCAAAATTAAAATATTAAATAATAAAAGAAAAGATACAAGAAAAAAGAAAAGGGACAGGGTCAAGGAATAAAAGAGAATAAAGGGGGGCAGTATAGGATGGAAGGAAATATAGTTAATCTTTCACAACATGACTATTATGGAAGTGTTTTGCATAATGATGCATTCTGGCCTATATTGATTTGCTTGCCTTTTAAAGGAGAGTCGGTAGGGAGGGAAGAAGGGAGAGAATATGGAATTCAGAGGTCTAAAAACAAAACTTTAAAAAAAGTTGCTTTTGGGTAGCACAGTGAGTACATACCAGCCCTGGAGTCAGGAGAACCTGAGTTCAAATATGACCTTAGACACTTGACACGTGTACTAACTGTGTGACCTTGGAAAGTCATGTAACCCCAATTACCCTGACCCTCCAAAAACTAAACAAAACAAAAACAAAAACAAACAAACAAAAAACATTTGTTTTACATGCAACTGGGAGGAATATATACTGGCAATGGGGTATAGAAATCTATCTTGCCCTACAAGAAATTAAGGGGAAATGGGATACGGGGGCGGGGAGGTTGATAGAAGCTAAGAGAGACTGGAGGAAGGGGCAACCAAGGTTTATTCCATCTTAGGGTGGGGCAGGGTAGAGATGGAGAGAAAATTTGTATCTCAAAAATCCTTGGAAATCAATGTTGAAAACTAAAAATATTAAATAAAAAAAGGAAAAGAAGGGAAGAAAAGAATTACTGGCTACCTTAAAGCCACGATCAAAAAAGGAGCCTAGACCTTGTGTTTCAAGAAATTATCAAGAAAAACTGTCCTGATATCCTAGAACCAGAGAGTAAAATAAGAATTGATAGAATTCACCTATCATCTCCTGAAAAGGATCCCAAAATGAAAACATTCAGGAATATTAGAGGGAGATTTAAGACCTCAATGTAAAGGAGAAAATATTGCAATTAACCAGAAGGAAATATAGAGCACTTTCAAACACTCCAGAGCTAAGTAGAAATGTTGACCTTCTTCAGTAAAAGAACTAAGAGAAGCATAAATATTTAAACATGAAAGAAAAATCATAACAAATTCAAAAATATAAAATTATTTGCCTTCCTACATCAGACAATGATTAGTGTAACTCCTAAGAACTTTATCATTTATCAGGGTAGTTAGAAGGAGTATACATTGACATAAAGCATGGGTGTGAGTTCACTATGATAGGATTATATCTAGAAAAAACAAAGGGTCATGAATATCAGTGGAATCATTGAAAATGATCATAGAAAATCATAGAAAATGGCAAATAAAATATCTTTACAGTACCACACCTCAAACTACGTTAAGAAGCTGTAATCATCAAAATAATGTGGTGCTGGCTAAGAAATGAAGTGGTGGACCAGTGGACTAAATTAGGTACACAGTACAAAGTAGGAAATGACCAAAGTAATCTAGTGCTTCACAAACATAACTAAGATTTGTGGATAAGAAATTTCTGTTTGACAAAAATTGCCGAGAAAACTGAAAAGATATTTGGCAGAAACTAGGTATACTTAAATATATCACAACATATAACTAGTTAAGGTCAAAGGGTGATATGATAAGCAAAGTAGGGAAGCATAGAATAATTTAACTCTCAGGTTTATGGATAAGGAACGACTATGTGACCAAACAAGAAATAGAGAGCCTTACAAAATGTAAAATGGATAACATTGATTATGTCAAATTAAAATGTTTTTGCATGCAGCCAATTCTGAAAAAAAAAATTAAAAGGGGAACAGGAAATTGGGGAAAATTATTATAGCAAGTTTCTCTGATAAAGGCCTCATTTCTCAAGTATACAGAGAGCTGTGTTGAATTTTCAAGAATATGAATCATTCCCCAACTGACAAATAATCAAGTGATATCAACAGGCAGTTTTTAGACAAAGAAATCAAAATTATCTATAGCCATATAAAGATTCTCCAAATTATCATTAATTAGAGAAATCTAAATTAAAATAACTCTGAGGTAACATCTCACACCTATCAGTATAATGTGACAAAAAAGGAAAACAACAAATATTAGAGGGCACATGGGAAAATTACGGCACTTATGCAGTGTTGGTGGACTCATGAACTGATCCAAGAATTTCGGAGAGTAATTTGAAGCTATGACCAAAGGGCTAAAAATTAATGCATAATCTTGGCTCAGCAGTACCACTATTAGGTATACCCCACAAAGAGATTAAAAAAAAACAGGGAAAGGACCTATGTGTACCAAAAAAAAAAAAATATTGTAGCTCTTTTTGTGGTGGGAAAGAATCGGAAGTGGAAGGGGTGTCCATCAATTGGCTTATGGCTGAATAAGTTATATTGTGGTTGTGATGGAGTGTTACTGTGCTATAAGAAAGGATAAGTAAGATGCTCTCAGAAAAAAAAAACAACATGGAAAAAGACTCATATGAATTAATGCAAAGTGAAATGAACAGAATTAAGGGAATATTGTATGCAATAACAGCAATATTGTATGATAATCAACTGTGAAGGATTTAGCTAGTCTTATCAATACAGTGATCCAAAGCATTTTTGAAGGACTTATGATGAAAACTGATGTCTACGTCCAGAGAATGAACTGCTGGAGTCTAAATGCAAATTGAAGCATAGTTTTAAAACTTTCTTATTCTTATTTTTATTGGTATTTTCCTTTGTAACAAGGCTTATATGGGAGTATTCTGAATGACTTCACATGTATAACCTATGTGGTATTGCTTGCCATCTCAGTGTGGAGTAAAGGGAGGGAGGGAGTGAGAGAATTTGGAACTCAAAATTTAAAAGAAAAACATGAACATTAAAATTTGTTTTGACATGTATTGGAGGAATAATATAGTATTATTTAAAAAATAAAATAAAGCTTGTCAGACTCTTCTCATATTGGGTAATTCATGGTGCACTTGCCCACATGTACCCCGAGTGATTTTTGGGTGGTCATAACTGGCTGAAGTTGGATGTAGTGATCCTTTTCCCAGGCTTAGTGAGGTGCTGCATTGACCCACAAGGTCCTGATATCTTGTCCTGCTGACCTGTCCCACTTCCTGTGTTACTCATTTCTCTGGGCCACCACTGGGAGTTCAGGGCCTGTTTTTCCTGGTACCAAAAACTCACAACTTTGGAGCTTTGGTGCTTTCAGATTCAGCTCCAGTCTTTTGCTTCTGAACAGTTGTGGCCAAACTGGCTATTGAGGCCTGAACAAACTTCCACAGCCTTAAGCTAGGGTATACTTGGCATTTGAAAGAGAGATGGGAGATCAAGGTACAGAGGTAGGTTTTTATGTGACTTTGTTGTGACCTTGGGTCACTGCAGCCTTGCAACCTCACTGCTGGTCCAATGGGAGGTGGGAAAGAGGTGCTGAGTCAGTTCAGATTCACTGAGCCTCATCAGTTCCTTTCTGGGGAGTGTGAATGGGAGAGTTACATTCTTTTGGATTTTGGGTTGTCTTGACCATGGATTCCACTTAAGTTGCTTTATCTTTGGTGTTTTAAGAGGTTTGAAGAAGGGTAGTGAAAAAGAAAACAACTAAGTCCATATATATCATATATATATATATGTGTGTGTGTGTGTATGTATGTGTACATATATATATGCACATATATACACACATACATACAAATATACGTTTATGTGTACACATGTGTATGTATGTGTATATGTGTATGTGTGTATTTAATACATACATGCATACACATGCACACATATATATATACACATATGTATGCATGTGTGAGTGTTCCATTTTAATTATATGCAATACATATTTTGCTCCTCCTTCCCATAAATATATGATCCTTAAAGTCAGAGACCATTTCATTGTTGTCTTTGTATCTCTAAAATCTAGCCTAGTGCCTAAGTTCATCATAGGCACTTAATGAATTGCTGTTTATTAATTGATTGACTTTGTAATACATCTATAAATTTAAAATTAACTACTGGACATGGATATGTCTTTGAATGTGATTTATGTAAACTGATATAACATTGAGGATTCAGGTATTTCTACGTTTGACTCACTTCTCAGAATATTCCGAATGACTTAGAATCCCACATTCTGACTCACAAAGTTGGCAAGATTTCATCAGCTGGATTTTGTGTCCCTGGCAAGGTGTTCACTGCTTTTCCTATAATCCATCTATTAAATTAAAAAGCATTATCCTTCAAAGACCTCTTTATAACTATATCTGAACATTAATTATGCAGAACATCTCCCCACAGTCTTTGATACTGTCACAAAGAAATCTTAGGAACTACTGGGTAAAACCCATTTAAATTATTTAGCAACTTAGGCTTGTCTCTTTGTTTCCTCTAGAGTCTATCAGGTATAGAAGCAATGTGGATATAATTTCCTTTATTGGTATTGTCCGTTTCAAATCAATTGTGGTTGACAAGTCTCACTCTTAGAGCTATTGTGGCTCCAGGACACCATGTGAAGAATAATGGCAATAATTATTGTTTGTGATAGAACTATAGCTTTCTGATGTAACATAACTAACACCTTTAGGCTATATTTTACTACCTCTCAAACCATGATATTAGGGGTATAGTGGAGTGCATTAAATAGAAGTTGAAATATTCGTTTCCCTTGTACTTCAAAATTGCATGTTAATATTTAAAATGTTAACTGGATTTAAGATTTGGAAGACATGTATTGTGTCTACATTTACAAATATATCTTCATATATACATTCATACATGTGTTATATATTATATATGTTATATATAAATACATGTGCTGCATGTACTCATATAATACATATACACATATGAGTTGCATGTGTGTATACACACATACGTATAAACACACAAGTATTCTTCCATCTGGGAATCTAGGACAACTGAGTTTGACTATGCGTGTATCCTGCCACTTGCTAGGCAAATCCTTTTAAAGAGTGATGATTCTGGAAGATGGCAGCTGGGAAGCAGTGACTGGC
>CM053627.1:175191354-175207220 GCA_028646595.1 Phalanger gymnotis
TTAAAACAAACTACTTTCACTTCTACCTGCACTCTTCTTTATTCTCTTCCCCGACTACCTACAGACAACTCTTACTATTGAGTTTAATTTGGATTCTATTCCTTTTTTTCTATAAAGTCTTTATTTTTATATATTGTGAATAATTGACTTTTCTAGCAGTCCAAAGGAAATTGCACAATTACTAAAATATGCTTGTCTGGATCCGTGAAGTAACACAGCATTTACAAATGTTTTCCCAGAAGAAAATCCTGGAAATGAAAAAAAAAAAATCACAGAGATAACCAAATGTTTTGGTAAGCAAAATGAGCTCTTAGCATTCAGTTCAACTAAGTGCCCTTGAAGAGTTTGGCCTTTGTTTCTTTGATTAGATTTGGGTGCCCTTGGTGCCTCCTTGCCTCAGGGGAGGGCCTAGTTTACACATGAGTTTGAGTGACATGTCTGGGACAGCAGAGGCTTTTAGACCACGTGGGTTTAAATCGCCTCTATGTGAGAATTCTAGGTCACCTGGGTGAGTCCCATGTGTGACTCACCCCTGACCCTGAAAAAGATATAAAACCAGGGGTTGGTTTTCTCTTCTTCAGAGCTCTTGCCCACAGCAGTGGTGGCACAAGTGACTCTGGGCCAGCCCTCGTTATGAGCTCCTGGGTTGAACCTAAATGTTGGTAACTATGAATCTGTATTTGGTCTGTCTGTCAAAGTCTGTAATTTGTTTACGGTTCTCACTTGCGGTGGTGCTGATGTGGAGACCCTGGGTAGCTGTAAATAAGAGCACTCCAGCTTGTAACCCAGATGTTGAGACTTTGTTAAACTCTGGTAACTTTATTGGCATTTGAATCAGACAAGGTCTGTCTGTCGATGTTTGTTCTTTGTATTTTGCTCTGAAGTTCAGGGTGCTGGTCTTTTTCCCTGAACTAAGGGAATGATATTTGTATGCTGAATTAAAGTAACCTTGTCAACTCCTTGATGTTGCTTTCATTACTGAAGCAGGTCAAAAGAACCTGTGCTTTTGCAGCATGCTGGTAGTGCTCTTGTTGTTGGGTTTGTGTTGTTCTTTCACCCCCACAACAGCTGCTAGCCAGATTGTTGAAATACCAAACTCTATTATCATATGATCCAATTTCATATTTCCAGGTACAAGATTAATTAATTAAAATATGAATAAATTTTAGCTTTTAGAAATCCTAATAAAGTTTTAGAATTTCTTTACTTTTTACTAGTTCCCTGTACCTCATCTATCTATGAGGAAATATGTCAAAACAGTAAGTTCTCCAAAGTCAGGATTGTGAAATAGAAAATTGATACTCTACTTTCTTTTGCATTATTTGTTAATCATCAATTGAGTATTGTATCTACTCAGTTTATCATTATCTATGGATCAGATTTGAACTTGATTGTATAGGCCACAGTAGCAGACTTTGTAAGAGTTTAACTTCCCTATTCTTATGAACTGCAGACTGAAGAAAAAGATTCAAAATCTGTGAGCTTTTGCTGACTTAGGTGGTTGTAAGTCAACCTGGCAATAGGATGTTTGTTTACTAGGAGACTTTCTAGGTGATATTAGTCAATTTTCTATTTTTCCTGTTGCCATGGGTTCTGGAAATCCTCTTTCTGCATCAAGTCAAACATACCCCCCATCTTTGTATCAGAGCAATCATAAGTTTGGTTTGCATCACTAGACCTTATATAACTAACTGTAAGGTTGTTTTCCTTAGAAAAGCAGATCAACGAACCTATACTAGAAGCTCTTCTGTTTGCTAGTATTATTGGTCTTCACCTCCACAGCATCTCCTAGCAACATTGTTGTTACAAAAATGGCATAGTCAGTACGATAAAAGAGTTGATGTGCCTGTCAAAGTAGTCCTTGGCTATTGAAGGGCCTTGGATCCCATTTATTGGCCATTGCTAGCCTTCTTAGCCTTGCTTGGAGCTTTGTGCATCAGTTTCTTTTATCTCATATTTTTATTCTGACAGAATTAAATATAACTATTTGAAATTCATGATAACTGCCACATGTTTTCAACCTTTAACAACCTAACCCCTTCATATTATTTTGTGGAATATATTAAAAACACAACCAATTTCCTTAGCTTTCTAATTATATTGCTCATTATGGTATATCATGCCACCCCTCCCATGACTATTAAAGGTGTTAACTAGGTAGATCTGATGTGACAGATAATTAATATGACCCTCCTTCTCTTTTTGGAATTTGGTAATAAGGAAGTTAAGCAGCTGCACTTAAGTACTTTATGGAATGTTATTTGTCTGTGTGATTCTAAAGGGATTTTAACTGGCTTTTTTAATGGAGGCATGGAAACTTACCTTGTATTGGTAATTAAGGTGAGATTTTTTTACTGTTTTCTCTTTTGGAGCACTTAAGTAATCAAGTGTCTTTGATGAGTCTGGCCTTTGTTTCTTTGATTAAATAGGGAGTCTTTGATGACCTTCTTATGTGAAGGGGAAAGCCTAGTTCACATAGGTTTGAGTCCCATGCCCATTGACCTTGAACAAGGTATATAAACTCAGAGGTTAGCATTTTGTTTGGGGGGTCTCACTCACTGGAAGAGTGTTATGTGATTTGACCAGAGGAGACTCTGGGTAACCATTGTTAAGGAGCATGAAACCCCAGATGTTGGTGTTTCCCTGATAACTGTGTACTGAGATGTTGGACAGAAAGATAGAAGACTGTCTACTGGTTTGTGTTATTTGATCTGTTGATATTTTCTGTTTATAATTTCTGTTTTTATTTGCTCTGAAGTTCAGTTTGCTGGCTTTCCTCCCTGAACTAAGTGAATAATATATGTAAGTTTGATTAAAGTGAGATTCTTATCCCCTTAAGATTGCTTTCCTTAGAAAAGCAGATTAAAGAACCTGTGCTGGAAGCTCTTCTGTGAGCTAGTGTTATTGATGTTCACCTCCACAGCAACACTGCTGTTACAAAAATGGCATAGTCAGTGGGATAAAAGAATCAAACTAATAGTATATTTTAAATTTTATTTTACCTACTTAATTTGAGGACTGCAGAAAATTACTTTAATCAACATTATATTCTGAGGATCATTTTTTAAAAAACATTTACTTTCTTAAAACTTTAGGTTTTTTGAAGTATTTTGCTGATGGTTCATATATATGTTAATTTTTTGTCTAGATTTTTTTTTAACAATTTACAATCTACCATTTAACCACTTAAAAACTTGAAGTCTAGTAGATTTTGTAGGAAACAGTTAAAAGCATATATGAAATTAATTTTCTGCCTCTCTAACTTACAATTAATAATCATTCTCCACATTGTCATTTTGTTGATATCTTCTCGTCTAATTAATGGGAAATAGATGTCCTATTCCAGATAGACATTTGGCAGAAATAGAACCCCGAAGTGAGAAATTCCTTTGAACAATATCTGAGAGTTGAATAGTCATATGGACAGAGAAATCTAAAACATCTAAAGTTCTTCATCAATCTTCTGTATATTTTGATAGGCAGTAGGGGAGACTTTGAAAGCTTTGCCATGAAGTAGTATGTCCTTTATAGCCGTTTTTTTTTTTTTTTACTTTTCAAAATTCTCATTTTTTTTCCAGTTGCGAACTTATTCTGGTGTCTTCCATTTTAGCTGTCTGTAATTTAATTTCAGCCCATGATATATAATGCTGATCTCATTGATTCTGCTAATGTGTCCTTTCTAGTTGTTTCAACTGCTTAGATTCTTGGTTCTTAGTTGTTAGAGTTGTTTTGAGATCATCTTGTTCCATTTTCACAATAGTTTCTTAAGTTACCAAACATTCAACTATTTTGGCTTCGATTCCATTATCCTCTGCTTGTCTATAATCCTGAAATTCAATAAATTCAGCAAAATTCTTCAGTCTCTGATTCTGGTTGGGCATATATGTAGTGTCTTAAGTGTTTATTTCATTCACCAGGGGGTAGGCTTTGTCCTGCAACAGAGTAGTTTTATGTTCATATGCTGAGAAGAGCTGACACAGCTCCCCAAAGTACCTTTTCACATTGGAGACCACATCAAGCAAAGTGTTCTCTGGGCAGCCTGGCTTTTTGACTCCTCTTCAGCATATCACCTTACATACTTCCCAGGACCCCAGGTTGGAGCCTTCAGTGAGGCCTGACATGGAGCCTCAGTGGCACACACTGGGACACTGGCACACACTGAGCCCAAGCTGGATTCTCTTCTTTTAATAGTACTTTTAGATACATTATTTCACCTTTACTCTTAAGTTTATTGAGACAGAAAAGGCAATATAATACTTTCTCCATTTTTATAAATAAGGAAATTAAGGCTGAGATATATTAAATGGGTGGCCCAAGATCACACATTTATCAGGAAAGGCTTCATAATATAGCTCCTCTGAGTTGTGATCTAGTGCTCTTCCCAACTGATTCCCAATTCTAGGACTGTGGAATGAACTCAAGAGACCTCCTCCCAGATGAGCATTCTGGAAGCCTCACAAGCCAATGTACCATATAGTATTCTGAAACACTACTTTTATTTTCTTTCATTCTGATTCTTTTCAAAGCAACAATAGAACTTCAATTATATAGCTTATTTATATATTATGTATATTTATCCATTATTTTCTTAAGGCTTTAGTCCAAAACATATTCACCATAGTTCATATCAGTAAAAAAAAAAGAGCAAAATTCCAATAAATACTTGTAAACTCTAAAGTATTAGTGAAGCAAAAGTAAGAAGAGAGATCAGTGTTTGATTGTATGAAATGTAATACTTTTCATGATAGCTTTTGTATTTAAAAACTCAAGGTCGTTTGATATTCTTAAAATTTGCTTTTCCAAAAGTTTGATCTTTGATTGTACACTTAGTCTTCAGTACTATAGGCTTAAAATATGATTATGTTGGGCAGAGCTCTTGTGTCCTTTGATGAGTTTTCTCTTATAATTCCTGCCTCCTAATTAGCCTGTGCCAAATTTAAGATGCACTCCTCCTTTGCCCAGAGTCAAATATAGTACACCTGAAAACTACACTTAGTAAAGTAACTTTTTTGTTTTTACCAGTTTTTCTACTTAATTTTTTAACATCTTTATTCTTTGGGTGTTTCACATGGGAGATAATAAATAACATACTCTAACATTTTTGGTTAACTGGATTATTGTCTAATAGACAATTTTATGTAAATAGCCAGAATATTAACAACAACAATAGTAATCCAACATACATTGAATGCAAAGTTGTTTTTATTAAAGAGACTGTGCATCTTCCAAGAGCCAAGATGGCAGAGTAAGCTATAAATCACCATAACTCTTTCACATTCATCTCCAAACAGCCATAAAATAGTGTCCCCAAACAAATTTTGAACCAGCAGAACCCGCAAAAAGACAGGATGAAACAATCCTTCAGCCCAAGAGACTTGGAAGATCAGCAAGAAAGGTCTATCTCCCTTTGGCAAAAAGGGAGTTCAGTCCAGGACAGGAAGCATTTTAGCCAGCCAGCAGCAAACCCCACCTCAGCAAACCAGCAGGAAATGCCAACACGAGGACCCCTACATGCCTCAGCATAACCAGAGTAATGGGCAGATTCCAGCTCCAAGAACCACCACTTGATTCAGCATAACTCTGGGCAAACAGGCTTCCTCCAGGTGCCAGACCTCCGCATTCTTCAGTGTAGCCTTGGAGAAACACATTAACACCCCAACACCCTTAGCATACTCCAGAAACCACCAGTAGGACCCCAGCTCAGCTCCAGGTAAACCGTCCGACCCCCAGGTCCTCCAGCAGCACAATTCAGATTATATGAGGTGATGGGAAGTTTTATGTGGAAAATTCAGGACCAGTGACTTGCCAGCTAGAAAGAAGAGAAAAGTAGAAAAGACTAAGTGATCAATGAAGGTTATGCAAGGAAAGGGTAGAGACTCTGCAAAACACCGCTGCATTCTATAGAAATTTAGCACCTACTGCATACATAGCAAGATATGACTATATGACTAACTAGAATTATATTTCACAACTTTACTATTTTTCATTGATCATAAATTCCAATTCTATAGTTATAGAGCCTTGAGATCCTTCAAAAGAACCTTGAAAACTCAATCAAGACTTCTTAAGACATGAAAGGTGATAAGCAGACTGAGCAAGAAATAAGGAATTACTATTAAAAATGAAGAAAAGCAGTGATGAAATAAAAGAAACAAAGACAAGGACCACTAATGTCTTTCATACAATAAATCATATCGTAAGGAGGCAATACCTAAAGCATGAGCCACTTTCTTGCTTATAAATGCATAAAATGATTCCTGGTAGGTTCAAAACCACTAGGCCAAGGCCAGGATGAATGGAAATGTAAGAATCCTAGAAGTTTGGACTGAAGTCAGCCCATTAAGAATTGAGCAGCTTCAGCCACTGAAGCTTAAAGATGAAGACCTCCTGTTAGTGATGTAACAAGAGAAAAAGCCGGCCATTGGAGAGAAGCCCTAAAAAAGCCCTAAATAGAAGCTGGAGACTACTATACTGTTCAGATCTACTTTTTTTAAAGTTTCAAATTGCTTTCCAGAGTGGAAAAGATGAATTTCTTCTTACCTCGAAATCCAAGAACATAATAAAACTATTGTATTCCTGTAAGAGAAATAGGAAATCAATCTCACTTATTGCTTTAGAATGATCATTTCTACATAAGGTTAAATAAGTTCTGCTTTATATTAATAGTTTAGAATGGAAGGTATTTATGAGATTACACTATCTCTATCTGCCAGTCATTAACAGGTCCAGATTTGATTGGTTTATCTTTGTTGAAAAAAAAATTATAAGAAGGTCTTGATTTCTGAAAGAAACCGAGGCAAAAGGGATATGCGTTTCTAAAAGTGAGTGTAAAGAAATGACACAGAATGGCTAAGGGTCTTAATTATGGAAGAGGTAAGGAAAGGATGAAAACTAAAAATCCTCATCTAGAGAAGGAGGAAAAGGAAGAAAAAATATAGACGGAAGAGAACAAGGAGGAGGAGATACTTCTAGGGTTTTAAGTGTTGCAAGTTTTCAGTTTTTCAAGGTAGTATGATTTAAGGACAGGTGTTTGCTGCTCTCCTGGACTGTGTTCTGGTCTGTGAGTGACCACAAGCACTTTACTCTGTCTGGGAAATGTGAGGAGGTCCCCACTCCACTGTAGTTGCAAGCCCTGGTGTGCTAGTGTTCCTCTTCACCCTGAGACTGCCACCCAGGACTGTGTCCTGGATCTGAGTATGGGCAAAGCAAGAGAGTCCTGCCTCAGTAATCTCCTTCTGACCATTTGTTTGACCCTTTACCATTAGCGGGTTGAGAGCTCTAGAAGCAACTGCTCCTGCTGCTGCTGTTTCAGTCACCTCCAAGGCCTGCTCCTGGTTTGCTGGTGTGGGGGCAGGGGCTGTGCTGGTGCAGCCTGCATTGGACTGTGATTGACTAGATGTGGCAGACTTTTTCTGGAGACCTTCTAGGTTGTCTTTGGTGTCTTTGGGCTAAGAGGTCTGGAAGCCTCTGCTGCTACTACTGATTCATTTACCCTGCAGCCTGTTCCTGGTTTAGTGAGACCCAGTCTGTACTAGTGTGGCCTGTGCTGCACTGTACTCCTCTCTAATCCTCATGCAGCAGACCTTTCCTTCCAACCTTCTAAGTTGTTTTGGGGTGGGAAATTGTTTCACTGTCTTTTTGTGGGTTTTGCCACTCCAGAATTTTTTTAGAGCATTTATATAAAGATATTTAGTGGGGCTCACGAGTGAACTCAGGGGAGTCCCTGCTTTCCTCCACCATCTTGGCTCTGCCTAGAGAATTTTTTCAAAAAAGAACTAGGGTCTAATAAATGTATTTAGTGTCAGGGAAAAAGCTTGCTTCAAAACTTATTAAAATTTCATTTTTTATTACTTTGTGGCTCAGGAATTTTAATGTTTTTAGGTATTCATTTGAATTAAAATAATTGTGCCATCATTTTGTTTTTCTTCTTTTGCTGGTTAAATGGATACACAATAATAAAGTTTGCTTCAATGCCAGCATATGAACTGTTTACTAAGTATACTATTTAATATTATCATTGAAATTTAATGAAATTGGGTGATATTCTCTTTTGTGATACCTATAACCCATTTGTTGTTAAGTAACCAACATATCTCAAATATACCCCCCACCCTTTCTCCTCTGACACTACCACCATTCCAATGCAGGCCCTCATCATCTCATGCCTTGATTATTACAATATCCTGCTATTGTTGGGTTTGCCTGTTTCAAGTCTCTCCACAATTCAATCTATCCTCTATTGAGTCACCAAAGTCTTCCTGAAACATAGGTCCAATCATGAGCCTGTTCTATTCAATCAACTTGAGTGCCTTCCTATTACCTCTTAGATGAAATAGAAAATGCTCTGTTTGACTTTCCAAACACTACACAACCTGACCTGCTCTTACTTTTCCATGTATTCTTCATTCCAGTGACTTTGACTTCTTTGCTATTCATTGAATGAAACATTGAATCTCTCATCTCTTGGCATTTTCTGGCTGTTCCCCATGCATGGAAAGCTCTCTTTCCTCTTCGTCTGCCTACTGACCTCCCTGGCTTCCTCTAAGTCCCAAATGAAATCCAACTTTATACAGGAAGTCTTCTCTAACCACTCTGACTTCTAATGTCTTTGCTAATTATTTCTCATTTGTTGTATATATCTATATCTATATCTATATCTATATCTATATCTATATCTATATCTATATCTATATCTATATCTATATCTATATCTATATCTATATCTATCTGTCTGTCTGTCTGTCTATCTATCTATCTATCTATCTATCTATCTATCTATCTATCTATCTATCTATCTATCTATCTATCTACATGGGAGAGAGAGTATGCTTGCTTTGCATATATTTATTTGAATAATGTCTCCTCCGTAGGATTATAAGCTCCTGGAGAGCAGGTACCGTCATTTGTCTCTTATTGTATCCCCAATACTTAGTCCATTGCCTGACATATAGTTGATACTTCATAAATGTTTATTTTGAATGATTGCAGTAAAATTGCTCCAGGCATACTTTCTTAGGGAAAGCAACAGTAATGCAAGTTTAGTTAGCAGCTTTACTGGAGTATTTCTGTAGATAAAGTTGTTTATTGCTTTTTTTTAAGTGTAAGAATATAGTTCTCATAAAAACTAATCAAATACATACATATGTGTATATGTATGTGTATGTATGCATACATACAAGGATATTTTGAAGGAAAACATAGACTATAAAATGTATATGAGTGTCTAAAACAAGTGGTACCATCAATTATCATTGTTATGTATAGAGATGAACCAGATTTGTTGATATGACCAATATGCCGCCACATCCACACTCTTTGCTTGCCTTTGTCTGAAAATGTATTTTTTTAATTCTACCCTTCTGTTCTCAAAACTGAATACATGCCATGAAGACTATGAAAACCAATTTTAAGAACAACTGTGTGCCTATAGTGGGTACTGTAAATCATACATATAATGAATAATATGCATACAAAAATGAATAATATATATCCCTTGCTATCAATCTAGTTAGGGAGAAGAGAACAGACACACAAACATGGAAAGTTATAGAACACAACTCAGTTCAACAAGAGTTTCTGTTTATTTGTTGGTTTTATTTTATTTCAAGCTTCTTTTCAGAAGTCCTGAGGAAACAAATAGAAATGGGATGTTATTTTCCATGTGCATACAAAATTAAAATTTTAGAGATAAATACTAAGCAACTGTATTATAGAAAGAGAATTAAAAACTGAAAATGAAAAAAGGCCCTCATGTAGACATTGGCCAGGAAGTTGCATTTGGAAGCTGAGTAGAAATTCTAGGGAGTGAAGGGAAAGAGGAAGTATGTTTTAGATATAGAGAGCAATCTCTACAAACAGGTACCAAAGGCAGCTTTGCAACATATCCTGAAGGAAATGAGAAATGAATATTAGAAATAACAAGAAACAACAATGACTTTGGGGTGGGTGTGCTTTTTTCTTTTTCTTTTTTCATTTACTAATGATTTCCCTGTGTAAATAGAAACTCACAGATGCAGAAGATAAATTGTAAACAGCTAGAAAGTAATAGAAATCTTTTGTTAAAAAAGCTAGAATGTTCTTTTCTCTTTGCATTTGCTTTCAGGCAACTGGATATGTCTACAAATTCATTCAAGAGCATATTAAATTTCCTGAGTCATTGTTATATTTTTATCTCTCTTTCTCTCTCCTTCTCTTTCTCTGTAGGTGTGTGTATACACACATATATACATACATATATACCCACACAATACACATGTGTATACATAAATATGTATATGCTCACATTGTATACGCATGTGTATATGTATACATATTATATACACATGTGCATTACATATGTATATATTTATATGTGTGCGTATATATGTTTATGTGTGTGTATTTTTATAACAAAACACACTAGAATTTGTTTAGGGTTCAGAAAAGAGTCACAATGACAGTTATGGGCTCAATTTTTGAAGAGATTCTGCACTCCTTTCAAAATTTATATTATATGTAGAGCAATGTGGAAGTATACCTAAAATGCTATAAAACCATGCATACCAGTTTATCTAGCAATAACACTACTAGTTCTATATCCCAAAAAAGGGGGAAAAACAAAAAGAAAGAGGACCTATATGTACAAAAACATTTATAGCAGCTCTTTTCTGGTGGCAAAGAATTGGAAATTGAGGAGATGCTCATCATCAGATGATACAGATAAACAGATTGTGGTATGTGATTATGATGGAATACTACTACTAAGAAATGATGGACAAGAGGCTCTCAGAAAAAACCTGGAAAGACTTACATGAACTGATGTAAAATGAACAAAACCAGGAGAACATTGCAAATAGTAACAACAATATTTTAATATGATTGACTGTGAATGACTTAGCTGTTCTCTGATCCAGGGCAACTCTGAAGGAATTATGATGAGACATGTTATCCATTCCCAGAGAAAGAACTGATGGAATCCACATACAGATCAAAATATCCTCTTTATTTTTTGTTACTTTATTTTGTCTTGTTTTTTGTCTACATCTTCTTTTATGAAATGACAGCTACGGAAATATGTTTTGCATGAAAAGACATTAAATTTACCTACATTAAATTGCTTGACCTCTTAATGAGAGGGGTGGTGAGAGAGGGAGAAAAAGAATTTGGAACTCAAAATTTCAAAAAAATGAATGTATAAAATAGTGAAAAATGAAACACTAAACAGCCTAAAAATATAAAGATAGATGTACCAATTAAAACAAAATCTAAAATTTTCTTTTCCTCTCCCTGCCCTCAAATTCTCTGGAAAGCAAAGGAGCCAAAAGATCATCTTGTCTAACTTGTAGTGAAATAGGAGAGTTCTGTGCAACTGTCTTTCAAGCTACCTTCAAGTCCTTCAAGAACAGCAAACCAACCACCACTGAAAACTTCACAAAACCTTTTTGGATATTCTGCAATTAAGACTGTTTATTTTATTAAAATTTGAAAACGTCTATGTAACCTTAATTAGGAAGGCATGGTATGTACTTAGATTGAAATGAGTAAATATACATATTTAACCTACTTTTTGCCTCAGAAAACAATCATATTAAAATTGTCTAAATGAACTTTTAACAAATCTATATTGTAAAGTATGCACAACTTATGCCTGCATAATTCAGATTTGGACTGTGGGAAGCAAATGGACCTTTTGCTCCTTTTAAAATCAAATTAAGTTTCCGGTTTTCACCTTAATTGCTTATTTCTGTATTTCCAATTTATACCTGAACTTCAAAGATGAATTAACTTTGTATATTGTTTTTAAATGATCACACAACCCTCAAAACATTTATATCTATGTAGCCCTTGCTGCACATTTACTTTAAAGCTGTGGAAGCTTGTGTTTATTGTTATTTTTAATTGTAAATGTAAACAATAGCTTGGTGATTGCTATACAATGGCTACTACATTTTGGGAAACTCTAGTACATTAGAGAAATTTTACTTATCATGTTTGACAGTGAGAGAAAAATCTTATAATTCCCATTTGCTCTAAAAAGAAACCCAGCTAGCTTATATAGTCATAATGCTGGCATTTGGTGCTGGGTGATGATGGGAGTTATCCAGGGAAAGACTCTTTATTACTATTGCCTCAAATATGAAATGTAAGAAGTAATTTTCTTCTCTAAAATGCATCTAAATATTATGTGAGGTCAAACATGACAGTAATGCAGCAGTCCTTTCATCTTTACACCCTCCTTTAGTTGCTGCATTTTCTTCATATTGTTATATTTCTTTTATACAATCTTGGGCTTGGGTAATTGGGGAATGCATATTTGTTATTTTACATAACTATTTAAGGTTAAAAGGTGCTTTCTCTGCCACACTCTTATGAGAACTCTATTTTAGAGATAAAGACATTGAGTCTCAGAGGAATAAGGCTGTCTTCCCATGGTCATACAACTCTGATAAGTGTTAAAGAAAAGATTTGAACTTAGTGGTGCCTGAGTTGAATTTCAGGGCTCTTCTCATTATATAGTACTGTGCTAACTCATAGAAACATGGGACTAGGCCTTACCCATCTAATTCTACATATATTAAGCAAAAGTTATTTGATGGTATACTTAATAATATAATGTTATAACAATATCTAACAAATTCTTAATCCAATGCTTTATCAAAGTCTAACATTACTGTGGGTCTTTAAAAGGGAGCTCCAGCAGAGTGTAATTCCTACTGGCCAAAAAATAGTTTTCTAAAATGGGCCCAGGATAGACCGTGTGAATTTTATTTGAGGAACAATAATTGTCTAGATAAGTATAAGGAAGCTCACCTTGGCCTATAGATAATACACAATTTTTGGTTCTTTTGCCATACTGACTCATGAAAGCATCTAATAAAGCATGCAATCTTTATTGATTGAGAGTATATATACAATGATGAAATAATCACAAATATTTTAAGTTATGGAATAAGGTAGCTGATTCGAATTCAATGTTCTTACCACTGTATAATTCTTTAGGAAAATTTTGTTTAATATTCATGAAAAGACATTTAACTATTATGTTCTTTCACCATTATATTATATTTTACGTCTTTGTTCAGTATTATTTTTAGGAAGATGATTGTGAATTTGGGCATTTTATTTGTTTTTATTGTTTGTCGTTATAAATAGACCCATATAAATTTATTAGATTTAGAACTAAAAGGAAATATGAGAGGTAGTTGTTAATTCTAACTTTAAGGACAATATCATCATGTTCACTGAAGGCATAGGGATGAGTGCTATGAAAAATATCTTTATTAGATATCTGGCACCTCATCGGAAATGGCAGGCTAAGTACCTTCATCATATTGTAGCTGTAATATTTGCAAGCAATTTGCTTGTATTGCTAATGAATAGCCATCATCACTGAAAAAGCTGATTTTAGAAAATAGAAGAAATCTCTCTTAATGACACAACAAGAAAATTTAACAAATTATAGTTGATCCATTTCAGCAATATTCAAGGAGTCCATATTCAAGAAGATTCATCAATTCTATGTAAATTGGAAGTAGTTATTTTCTTTAATCAATATCTTTCCTTTTTTTCCCTTTTTTGCAATTATTCATGAATTTAACAGATACTTTTATAGCACTTGAATTGTGCATTGATATCTATTAGTGTCTATTTTCCCTAGTCATTATTCCAAATTTATCTTTTCAATATATCTTTTAAAGAACAAGTAGGAAGAAGTGCTGAAGCTGGAAGTATAGAGAGCAGAATGCAAACCACAGGGAGACTCCTCATTTCTCCAGCCCTGATCCACTGCTGTACCAGGGGTCTGGCAAGGCCTGTATCTGCATCTGTCCTGAATAGGTTAGAGATGCATTTTGAACAGCCCACTTCTAGCAGTACTCCACTCCAGCTGGCCCGTCAGGAGTTCCAGATCAGTGCTCTTTCCCAGGATATCAACACAGCTGCCAAGTTCATTGAGCCTGGGGCCACCACGGTTTGTGTAGCTAGTTCAGGGGCAGGTTTCCGGATAGCATTTGGCAGTTTATTCATCAGCCATGCCAGGAACCAGTCCCTGAAGCAGCAGCTTTTCTCCTATTCCATCCTGGGCTTTGCCCTGTCTGAACCTATGAGGCTCTTCTGTTTGATACTAGCCTTCCTCATCCTCTTTGCCATGTGAGGATCTGTGGAGGGTCATCTGCCTCCATTCCTCTGCTTTGACTCCAGCCCCAAGCCCCTTGCTGGAGTGCTCCAAGCTTTAACATTAAACACCATGTTTCTCTAAAAAAAAAATCAATCAATCAACCAATCAAATAAAGAACAAGTTGCTTTTTCCTCATGTGGGGAGGGGAATGGAATACACACACACATGCACACACACAATATATTTCAATGGCTTAATAGTTTATAATTTCAATAATGTGCTGAAATTATTTCTATTATTCTATTTGCATTACTTTATTCAGGATAGTTGGTACTAAGTGTAATACAATATTTTTATAATATATCAGGCCTAATAGGTAATATTTACACAAAATGTTTATATTTCAAACATTGCACTAAGTATTTTACAATTATTATTTCATTTGACAAGGTTTTATTTATATTTTTATGTTAGATTTGATATATATTATAAAGTACACATTTATGTTGTTATTAAATTATATTAAACAATTTTATATATTTATATATAGCATGTTTTTTTAAAGTGGTTTGCTAGCATTCAGGGGGAGAGGTACATGAAATTTCAATAAAGTATGAAAATTACATGAAATTATGGAGATATTTCAGAGAATGTTGATTTTTTTGCCCTATCTAGTTAATATTTTTTACCGTAGACTGGCTAAATAATATCAAATAGAATTCTAGAGGAAAATTAATTCTCAAAGTAGAATTTTTTTCTTCTAAATGAAATATTTTAAATATAAATTATATATGTATATCACAGTTTATTTTGAACAATATGAATAAAGTATTAAGTGCTCTCTAATGAGTATTATGAAGACAAAAATAACATATGAAACATATATGTATGTATACATATATATGTGTATAATATCATAGAGAAAGATTCTAAAAAGAATCTCTTGAGATATATAAGAATTTTGCTAATTGGTGCTGAATTCTAGAATTTTGTTGGATTGTCCTAATTAAAGCTCCACTTTATCATTAGCAAATGGGAGTAAAACTGCCAAGAAGAGTAAAATAGGAACAAAAAGAAGGAAAATTGAATGAAATTCGCCAAAAGAACACTATAGAGAAAAACCAGTGGAGATATTGAAGAAATGAGAAATAAAAAGAGAACTTAATACAATGCATAAATGTAAAGCATAAATGTTATAAGGGGAAAACATATCATTCAGAGAACTCCACAGGAAATGAATAATATGACTCTAATACTTTGAAGGAGATCTCTTGAAATGAGGACAGAAGTGTGAACACACACACACACACAAATCCAGAGTGTTTTAGATACTCAAAGGGAAGAATTAAGGGAATCAATAATCATAGAAATTATGGAACTTGATGAAATTAAATTCACAAGTATAGAGTAGTGGAAAATTTCAGCAAAATATTAAACATTGAAAATAAACAAAAAAAACCTTCAAAGGTAAATTAAAATACTAAAAACAAATAAGAATATGGTTAAATTATAAGAAAACATGATGAATTTTTGAACTAACATAATTTACCTAGAATACAGAATTAGGAAAGAATATTGAGTATTACTCCCTCCCCCCCCCCCAAAAAAAAAGGAAGAAGAGAGTGAAACAAAGAGCCTGGGCATTATGTTTCAAGAAAAAAATATAAGAAAATCACTCAAAAACACTAGAAACAGGAAAAAAAATTTAGATTGATAAGATTTGTAGACCAACAAAATAGTGAAGCCACAAGCTTATCAAACTATGGTATGG
>CM053627.1:175207720-175236429 GCA_028646595.1 Phalanger gymnotis
GAATGGGGTGAAAGAGGGGATGGCTGATTGGGGAACAAGGCAATCAGAATATATGCCATCTTGGAATGGAGGGAGGGTGGAAATGGGGATAAAATTTGTAATTCAAACTCTTCTAGAAATCAATACTGAAAACTAAAAATATTAAATAAATAAATAATTTAAAAAATTATCAAAAAGAACCAAAGGAATAAAAAATGTATAAAACATAAAATACCTAATGGGTAAAATAACTGACCTGTTAACAGATACAGGAGAGACAGCATGAGCATCATTAGACTACCTGATAGCCTTAACCAAAAGGAAAACCTTAAGAGTATCTTTCCAGAAATTTTTAAGTAAAACTGCCCTGATATCCCAGAACCAAAAGGGAAAATAAGGGTTGAAAGGAACCACAGATCACCTCAGGAAAGAGGTCCCAAAATAAAAATTCTAAGGAACAAAATTTTAGAACTATCAAAACAAGGAAAAAAATACTACAAGTGGCCAGAAAGAAACAATTCAAATATTGGAGAGTCACAAATAGGATTGCACGCAACTTGGAAGCTGCCACATTAAAGGATCAGAGCTCATGGATCATGATATTCCAGAAGGCAAAGGAGCTAGGACTACAACCAATAATCACTTAGGTGGCAAAAATAAACATAATCTTCAAGGGTAAAATGGTCACTCAACAAAATAGAGGGATTTCAAGTTTTCATGAGAAGACCAGAACTAAACCAAAAATACGGCCTCTAATATCAAGAACTAACAGAAGCACAAACAGATGAAAAAGGAAAACATAAGGGATTCAATAGCATTAAACTATTTATATCACTAAACAAGAAGATGATATTTCTAATTCTTGGAATTATATCATTAATAGTAGAGCTAGGAGAAGCATGCATAGACAAACAACACTTGTATGAGTCGAAATTGAAGGACTGACATAAAAATAATTATGAGAAAGATGAATGCAATGAGTGCAGAAGGGAGAGGTAGAACAGGGTAAATTATTTCACATGAGAAGTTGTAAAATACCTATTACACTAGAGGAGAAGATGTGAGGGTACACAATGAGCATTGTTTGACTATTATTCTCATCAGTATTGGCTCAAGCAGGAAATAATATACAGAAACATTTTAACATGGAAATCTATCTTACTCAACAAGGAAGTAGAAGGGGAAGAAATCAAGTAAAAGGTGTAGGTGGCGACTGACAAAAGGGAGGCAGATCTGGAGAGTTGGTAGAAAGAAGGGAAACACTGGTGAGGAAGGAAAGGGTGAAAGGAGAAAGAAGACAAAGAAGGAGAATAGGATGGAGGGAAATACACAGGTAGTAATCATAAGTGTAAATGGAAGTAGATCACAGAATGGATCAAAAAACAAAATCCTACAATATATTGTTCACAAGAAACACATTTGAAGTGAAGAGACACAAACAGAGTTAAGATAAGGGGCTGGAACAGAATCTGTTATGCTTCAGCTGAAGTTAAAAAAAAAAATCAGTGGTAGCCATCCTGACCTCAATGAAAAAGCAAAAATAGACCTAATTAAAAGAGATAAGGAAAGAAGCTACATTTTGCCAAAAGGTACCACATAGACAATGGAACAATATTAAGATTAAACATATATGCAGAAGGTGGCATAGATCAAAGTTCTTAAAGGAGAAGTGAGTTACAAGAAAAAAAATAGCAAAACTAGACTAGTGAGGGTCCTCGACAGTCCCTTCTCAGAACTCAGTAAATACAACCAAAAATTAACAAGAAAAAAAGTAAGGAGGTAAGTAGAATATTAGAAAAGTTACATATGACAGACCTTTAGAGAAAACTTAATGGTTGCAGAAATATACAATTTTCTTTCCATAGCACATGGCACCTACACAAAAAAGACCATGTAATTCAGCATTAAATCCTCAAAATCAAATGTAAAAAGGCAGACACACTAAATTCATTATATTTGGATCACAATACAATAAAAATTATATTCAACAAAGGGTAGGGGAAATACAGGTTAAGAGTTACTTGGAAACTAAATAATCTAATCCTAAATCGTAAGTGAATCAAACAACAATTCATAGAAACGATAACTAATTTCATTAAAGAGAATAACAATAAAAAGAGAACATATCAAAATTTATGGGATGCAGCCAAAGCAGTATGTAGGGGAAAATTTATTTCTCTAAATTCTTACATCAACAAAATGGAAACAGAATAAGTTAAGAAATTGGGCATGCAAATCCAAAAACAAATTAGAAAAAGAACAAATTTAAAATCTTCAATTCGGCAACAAAATGGAAATCCTGAAAATCAAAGCTGTGATTGGTAAGATTGAAATAAACAAACAAAAATATTATTGAACTAATAAAATCTAGGAGTTGGTTTTATTAACAAAACAGGTAATGTAGCTAAACTATTGGTTAATTTAATTTTCAAAAAAGAAGAAGTAAATCAAATATCCAATATCAAAAATGAAAATAGTGAAATCATCACCAATGAAGAAGAAATCAAAGCAATCATTAGGAAACATTTTGCCCAATTATAATCCAATAAATCTGACAATCTGAGCTAAATCTATGAATATTTACAAATATAAATTATCTAGGTTAACAGATCAGGAAATAGAATCCCTAAATAAACCCATCTTAGAAAAATAAATTGAACAAGAAATTAATGACTCCCTATGAAAAAATCCCCAGGGCTAGGTGGCTTCATGAATGAATGCCCATCAATTGGGGAATGGCTGAACAAGTTGTGGTATATGAATATAATGGAATACTATTGTGAAATAAGATGATGAACAGGCAGATTTCAGAAAAAACCTGAAAAAAAACTTGTAGAAACAGAACCTGGAAAACATTGTACATGTTACCAGCAGCATTGTGTGATGATCAACTACAATGATTCAGCTCTTCCAAGATACACAATGACAAGTACAAAGGACTCATGAAGAAAAATGCAGTCCATATTGAGAAAAAGAACAGAGAGATTCTGAAGGCAGATCAAAGCATACTTATTTTTTCGTTTTATTCTTTGTCAAGTTTTTTTTTTCCTTTTGATTTATTTCTTCTTTCACAACTGTGAGTAACATGGTAAAATTTTTACATTATAGCACATGTATAAATTATATCAAATTGCCTACCATTTTCAGAAGAGGGGAGGGAGAAAAATTTGGAAATCAAAACCTAGTGAAAAATAATGGTAAAAATGTTCTTTACATGTAACTGGGGAAAAATAAAATACTATTAAACTTTAAAAAAGAATGAAAAATAGAAGAGAACGTGAAACACCTTGTTAGAAAAACAAATGACCTGGGAAACAGATCAAAGAGAGAGAATATAAGAATTGTCAGAGTACCCGAAAGTTATGATTAAAAAACCCTAGCCACCAAACTTCAAGAAATAGTTAATGGAAATTGCTCTGAAGTTCTGGAACTAGTGGATAAAACAGAAATCTAAAAATCCACTCATCACCACCTGAAAGACATCCCAAAATTAAATCTCATAGTAACATTGTATGTAGGTTTCAAAACTCCCAGGTCAAAGAGAGAATATTACAGCAACTAGAAAGATATAATTTATTGTTGTGAAGCTACAGTCAGGATAACACATGATTTAGAAGCTTCTACATTAAAAAGAAGAAGGGTTTAGAGTGTAATATTCCAAAGAGCAATGTAGCTGGGTTTGCAACCAAGAATAATCTGCCCAAGAAAGCTGGATATAATCCTCCAAGGGAAACAATGAATATTTAATGAAATAAAGAACTTTCAGGTGTTGTTGAGGCAAAGACCAGAACTGAGAAAAAATTCAGCTTACAAGTATTAAGAGAAACATAAGAATTTAAATTTAAAACTCTAATTTTAAGGGATTTAATAAGGTTAAACCATTTACTTTTTCTATGGGAAAATGTTATTTGTAACTGAAAATATTTTCATTACTAGGAGAGATGGAAAGTGTATACACAGATAGAAGGCTTGGGGATGAACTGATTAGGATGGAATCCCCTTAAAAATAAAACTGATGTTGGAAGAGGTAAAATGGATCAAATTATATCATTCAAAATTGGCATGAATGGAAGAATTGTTCCACTGGAGGGAAGGAGAGAGTAGAGGGCGGGCAGTGTAGAAATCTTGTTCTCAATCAAAATTTGGTTAAAGAGGAAATAATATGTACATTTAATAAAGTATAGAAGTATAAACATCTTAACTTACAGAGAAATAGGAGGGCAAAAGTAATGTGAAAAGGGAGAAACTTTTAGAAAGGTGTGTGGATCAGTGTGCCAGTAATTAGAAGTAAATTAGATTTCTGAGGAGGGATAGGGTAAAAAGACAGAAGGAGGGAGGAAAAGAAGGAAATAAGGGGATGATGAAGAAGAGAAGGAGGAGGAAAACAAAGAGGAGGACAAGGAGAGAGAGAGAGAGAGAGAGAGAGAGAGAGAGAGAGAGAGAGAGAGAGAGAGAGAGAATAAACAGATAAACAGTGAGCAAAAACAGAATGGAAGGAAATACACAGCAGTTATTATAATTTTAAATGTAAATAAGATGAACTCACTAATAAAACTGAAACAGATAACAGAATGGATCAAAAGCCACAAGCTGACAATAAGTTTTTTACAAAAAAATACATTTAAAAATGAGACATACGGACATAGAATAAAAATAAAGGGCTGTTGTAAAATTCATTATACTTTAGCTAATATAAAAAAGACAGATGTGGCAATCATGATCTCATACATGATCTCACACATGATCTCAGACAAAGTGAAAGCTAAAATAGATTTAATTAAAAGAAAGAAGTAAGGAAACTGCATTATGTTAAAAGGTGCCATAGATAATGAGGTAATATCAGCATTAAACATATATGTGCCAAATAAATTCAATTTTTTAAAGGAAAAGGTAAATTAATTACAGGTGGAAATAGATAGCAAGAATATAATAATGAAGGATTTCTGTTTTCCCCTCTCACAACTAGATAAATCAACAAACAAAAAAGGAAAGAAAAGAAGTAGATTAATAAAATCTTAGATAAGCTATATGTGATAGCTATTTGGAGAGAACTGAATGGGAACAGAAAGAAACATACCCTAATTCCCTAGTGATACATAGTAGCTTTAAAAAAATTCAACTTATATTAGGCCCCAAAAACTTCATAGTTAAACACAGAAAAACAGAAATATTAAATGTATCCTTTTCAGATCATAATGTAATGAAAATTAAATTAATAAAGAAGCATGAAAACTATCATTAAAAATTAATTGGAGACTAAATTACTTAATCTTAAGGAAAAAGTGGGTTAAAGAAAAATTCATAGAAACAATAAATAAATTTATCAAAGTGACTAATAATGAGACAACATATCAAAACTTATGGGATATAAAAAAAGCAGTAATCAGTGGAAAATTTTTATCTCTAAATGTTTACTTCTAATTACAATGCCATTTCTCTTTCCATTATACTGTTTTGTTACTTGATTTTGAATAATATTGAATAAGAAAACAAAGACATTGGTTGTGATTCATGATGTCACTAGCAAGAATTTCCATTTTATATGAATATCCCTCCTTAGAATTAGTACTCAGTGTGTGAAAGTTTTTGTGACCTCGAAATTAATCACCTTTAAGTTACTAGGGTGGTATCCATGCAGCACTATTTTTAAGATTTTGCCAGTATTCCTTTTAAACCATATATTCTGACTGAAAGCTATAAGTTGATATCAATAAATTCGATTATTTTCAAACCAGTTAGCTGAGTTCTAGTCAAGACCAAATGCACTAGCATCATTCCTAAAAAGATATCATTTCCCTAAGATAAAAAATGTGGAAAAATTTGGAGACATTTTTTCTATTCTATTTTATATATGTGTGTACAATTAAAATATTTGTGTATATATAAAATATCTATACAGTGTGTGATTGTATGGACACATTTCTCATATATTTATTTTATATGAAATAGAATAGAAAATATGTTGCTTATATTTGTGTGTGTATCTATATAAATATGTGCATGTGTACATACACATGTGTATATACACAAACAAGTATGTGTATATATGCATGAACATGTGTGTATATATGTTATTTTTCTCTAAACTCACAGCATAGAAAATACTTTTACCAATGCAGAGGAGCAATTCATTTTTACTATTAGGTCTCAAAGAGTTGATTAGGACTTAGATAAATCAGGTGATATCTGTAGTTACACCGCGAGTATGCTTCAGAAAAAAGAACATGATTATATGTCTTCCTAATTCCAAGACTGGCTCTTCATCCACTAGGCCTTGCTTACTCCCCTTGTTTCAGAATTTACTCATAAACAACTCATTCATGGCTACAAAGGCATTTATAAAATCTGAATACATTGCTTTAGGGATTTAGTTAGGTTTTATCCACAGGTTTCAGAAGAATTGTATAGTCTCTGTTCATGGTACCTCAACTTTTTCATTCCAATCAATGTTCCTTCCTGAAGTCAGGTAGATGACTACTGTGACAGAAAGGTTAAGTTCTGTCATTCTGACTAAGATTTTGGTGACAATGAAAGTTTACTATTTTCCTCTACTTAAAGTTGTGAGAAGAGCATAAATGAAACTCAACTGACAAAAGGTAGGATGTAAATACTAGTTTCTTAGTCTTATTTTTGGTCTGTGCAAAGGCATAAGCTGGTATTTCTTAGCAAAACTGAAACATCCGTTTGAAAAAAAATGTTCATAACAATTTGTGAATTCACCAATTTAAAAGTTATCTTCAATGATAGAGATCACTACAATCCACACGTCCCTAACCTGAATATTGCTCCTTTTCCTCCCACAGAGTCAAAAAGAGGACTCAACCCATTTTTCTGGGGGCCTTCCTTTCATTTTCTTGAATTTATGAGGCTACTAGGATAAATTCAACAGTAGAAACTAGGGAGATTGTTTCAGCTTTGATATTCAACATTTCCTTGGTACCCTCAGTTGCCTCTTCCTTCTGATTGGATGGCAAAGCAAAAAACTCCTCCCCAAGTTTCCTTTTAAAGAAGCCTCATCATTTTCAGGATCTCTTCATTTCCCACTAATTATCAATTATCAATAAATTTGATTATTTTGTTTTTTGAGTCCACAGGCATCATGCCCCCGTGAAGGAAAACCTGTTAGCCCTTCCTCTTTTCAACTTTCTTCTGTGTATTACCTTACCTCACTGGATTATAAGCTGAGGGCATGATTGCCTTTTTCTTGTTTGTATTCCAGTACTTGGCACAGCATCTGGCAGATAGCAGTGACTTAATAAATGTTTATTGACTATTGATTGGTTGTTGACGAATAGTGTAACATGCAAAAAAGGACTCTTCTGTAAAAGTTTGTTTCTTTTTTTAAAAAAATTCTAATATGGGGTGCATAAGTCTGTGTGTGTGTGTGGATATTTGTGTGTGTGTGTGTTTGAGAGAAAGAGAGAGAGAAAAAAAGAGAGAGTATAGTTTACCTATATAATAGGATAAGAAAGTAGATGTTAAAAATAAATATATGCATACATATATTTTATTATCTGTATATGAACATAAACTCATGTATGTTTCTCAGTATATACTCATACACAATTGTATACACACAAATAGACATACATTTTGCATAGTTGATTCAAAATCCTCGAAATTCCAACGCTTGAACTAACTGAAATATTAAACTCATTTCAAATGAAAAGCCTGCCCTTCTTTCTTTCAAGATAATTTAGGAAATGGCAAGATATTATGTCAGTTAAAAGCAGAGGAGGAAAGAATACCCTTAGAAAGAAAAAAAAGGACAATTTTAGTAGCAATCTTACAACAATCTTTTTTTCTGCCTGCCTATTATATTATTACTGGTGTCTATGAGGAACTTCATGACATGTCAATTCAGAGTTGGTTTTTGAGAGTGAAAGAAAGAAGTAGTTCAAATTAACAATGGCAACAAGGCTTCAAAAATGATAATTTCTAATGACACTGTACAAACAGGATAATGTTAATTGATGTTGGGAATTTGAGACAATTTTGATGTCATTTTCTGATAAAGGTGAACAATTTTATTTTACCCCTTTAATGTTACATGCCACCCTAAAATATGAGAAACAATTTTTCTAACATGATTCTCTACTTCTGTACATGGAGTTCACTCTCATTTCAAAGATAACTCTGAAGAGAAAAAAAAAAGAATTTCTAAGCAATAATAAAACAAAGATTTTAGACTTTCTATAGGGAAAAAATAGAAAATTTCACTTGTATTAGATTTGTGCCTATAAGTAAATATTAAATATAGCTTATTTCATCTTGACATTAACATGCCCAAATAGATAGAATTTTTGTCTGGATTACTTGGTGGTTTGTCACTGTTGTGTATGAGATCAGTAAATAGGCAGTGGATGAGAAGAACTTCAGATATCTTTGCAGTGCTATGAAATTCCTCTAAGGAAAACTGTATCCTAGAAATCATTACAACTCAGACAAGAGAAGCACAAGGTATTTATCTGGATCATAAGGAGTAGCTTCCATAATGATGCAAAAAGAGTGCTGGGGAAGAGAGAGATAGGATATCTGGAATATGTCATATAGTTGCCAAAAGAAAGATATAGAATGAAGGCTGCTTTTGTGAGGCAACTGACCATGTCTTGTCTTAGAAGGTAAATATTGCAGAGTTTTCTCAGCTCTTTTAGCTTTATTGTAAGAGGTTCTTCTACCAGTATTAGATTTCTTAGTCATGAGGCAACTTACAAAGCCTTTACCTGATCAGCCCCTGATTGTTTAGCCAAAGGGGCCAGCCATTTAGTTAAACTATCACCCTACAAGTCATTACAGTAGGACTTGAGAGAAGAAAACATTAATAAGAAATCCAAAGTGAAGACATTTACATTGTGTCACAGCAGAAATGTGGAAGAGTCATCAAGTGTAAAAAATGTCAATCTCATCATTATAATATATAGTTTTATAGCTAACTTGGTTACTTTAGATCAATAATACCATTCATTGAAAGAATTATATTAGTTTTGCTTTTTGAAGAAGAAGCAGTGAGGTATAGTAGATGGAGTACCAACCTCAGAGGCAGGAATAAGTGAATAAATTATTGAATGAAAAATCATTTTAAGCATTTACTATATTCAATATGCTATTGCACATAGGAGACTCAAAAAGAAAAATAGGACAGTTCTTGTCAAGGAATTCACATTCTAATCTAGGAAGGCAATCAACATATCAGTTGCAAGTCAGATGGAAAGACCTATTGGTCCTGATGGCACAGTGGAAAGGATACAAGATTCAAATCAAGTTTCTGATATACTAGCTACACAAATCTGGAAGCACTACTTAATCCCTAAAGCACTCTCAAAGACTTTAAGTTGATGAACAGTTGCAGATCTGCATTGTTAGAAAGAGTTTTCTTACCAAGAGTTCCCTCATCAAAGAAATTGTAAGGTTATACCAAAATAAAACAATATAAATTATATATTGGATACAAAAGTAGATTTATAATTCAATTTCCTTACATCTACTCCAATATTCTTTCTAATACATGATATTCATAGTCAGGCACTTTTAATTTTTTCCGTACTAGTACTCTGTTCACTACAGGATAGCACAGAGTATAGTATAATGGAAATAGTATTACCCTCTGAAGAATTCATCTCACCCAAAACTCAGTGTCCCGTACTCAATTCTTGGGGCTCTAATGTATAATTTTAAAGGAAAGAGATAAAGACAAGACCGAAAAATTTCATTGACATAGGGAACTCCCAAATGGAGAGACTCCCTCCTCTGATAAAAGTTGATTTCTTCTCTTAAAATCCTAGTCTTGGAGATTAGTCTAACTGCAGAGGTTCCCAAAGTCGGCAATACCACTCCTTGGAGGGTGTTGGAATGATGGAAGGGGCATTAGTAGCCTCCAGTGAAATTGAATAAAAATAAGTAGGTGGTAGAATCATAAGGAAAGAAGAGAAGAAAATTTTGGAAAAAAATGCTCCTACATGTTTCATCTGTTGTGTAACAGAGTTAAAGTCGTAGTGATTACATTATTTTCCAAATAAACACACAAAATGAAAGTTATACCTGATCAGTGTTCAAGTCTGCCCACAGGTCTGAACAAGCAAGTTTGGCAGGTTATCATGTCACACATCGTTGGGAAGCCCAGCATGTATCTGTAGGGTTATGATACTGTAATGACTTATTTATAATATGATAGTCACAGGATGCAATATTATGTGATCGAAATCTCAATGCATGAAAAAACCCACAAATTTACAATAAATTATTAAATTTAAGAGGTGTCACTTTTTAAAAAATGCAGTTTTTGAAATGACATGAATTTCAAAAAAAGTTGAAGTGTTAAGAAAGTAGATTTCTAGTGGGGCATTGGGTAATTTTAATTGGGGATAATAGGCCAAATAAGTTTGGGAATCTCTGCTCTAGGGCACTGAGAAGTTATGCAACTTGCCCAGAATCACACAGCCAAAACATATCAAAGGCAGCATTTGAACCCAAGGCTTTCTGGTTTGGAGACTAACCCTCCATATACTATGCCATACTGCTTACCCTGCTCTATAAAATGGCAATACTGCTGCAACTACTTAAAGGTAGTGCATTATCTAGGATTTTTTTTGTGATTATTTAAGGAGACTGGACAAGAGTTCTTCTATTTTATCATATACTTCCTTCCTGACCCATTCCCTGCCCCCTGCCTTTAATTCTAGAGCCTACATATACCATAGTGTAGTTTGCAGGGTTGGGCTACATTATCATTATATTTTCTTATAAAAGCAAAATTTGTGAGCAAACCCTAAGATAAAAATGTTTGATATGGAAGAAAAATGGACTTGGTATGGATAGAACCCTGCATTCAAATTGTACCTCTATCACCAACTAAATAAATGACCATGCCCAAGTCATAGGTTCACCATAGATTCAAAGTTGGAAGGGACTTCAGAGCTCATCTAGTTCAACCTCCTCTTTTTATCCCTACAGAAATTAATTATGGAGAGGTTAAAAAACCCATGGTTTGAGCCTCAGTTTCCCAGTCTGTGAAATGGTTGTACCTGCCTGAGGTAGTATTAAACTTTCCAGTACTACATTAATGGTGATTATCATTATTATTTTCATTAATGATCACGTGTTATTAGCTGTATTATATACTCTGTCTTACAACTAACCGTCACTAACACACACACACGCACACACACAAATACACATACTTACCTCTCTGTCCTGGTGAAACAAAAGAAATTTTAATATGCAGATACTCTGGAAAGAACTAGAGGAAGGAAAGTAAGCAGGAAGACAAGAGGGAGACCTCTTTAAGCATGCATTACAGGGAGCTGAAAGCAATTATGGGTAATAAAGGACTACAAGAGAGTATGTGGAGAATAGTGAATGAATAACATGAGCAGGAAGGTTTTTTCAAAGATTATATAAAGTGACAGTGTGTCAAACTCACATATATATAAGATACATATGTATGTATGTGTGTATACTATATGTAGTGAAATTGAGTTAAATTTGTGCATGCTAATTAAAGCAGTCAAGGATATAGAATATACAAGATCTCCTTAAATTTCTTTTATATTTATACAATTATTCATCAAAAAAATACAGGCCAAAATTAAGGAAACCTTTCATCGTTCCGCTGTAATCTTTTTTTGTATTGATATTTAACAAGATTTGTTTAATTACTTTTTTATCGTGACTACATATTTATACTTTCCCTAAACTAATTTAGGTGATTCTATAAGTCTCAAGGCAGAGGTTTGTAAATTACCAGTTTGGAACCACATATAGAATATCCAAGTTCAATGTAACCTTGGTCTTAAAGCAGTTAAAGAAAACTACAGTGTCTCCCTGTGTATTACTTTAGCTGCTGCAGTGATTTAACTTGATTGAACAAATTCATCTCTTAGAGATGGCAGAACTGAAACTGCTTGAAGTCATTTACACTGACAGTGTGGAGATAGAAAAGATCCTTGAATTTCTATTGTGGAAAATGTGCTGTACAAGGAAGTTGCCATCTCGTGAGCTCAGTGAAAAGAAGCTGCTCAGTCAAATTCAGGAAGAGTCTATTCTTTTAAGAGTAAGTATATAAAATGAGGGTCATGATCTCAAGATCAGTCTTTGTCCTCACTGATTTGAGGTAGCTTGAACCTCCCCTAGAGAGGTGGCTTTTGCTGGCTGCTCTATAACATAAAAATTGAAGGTGGCAGCTGAACTAACTGTGTCTCCATTTGTGGCTTACTTCCACATGTTTATATGTCCATCCCACCACTCACCACACAAACACACATAAACTGTTTCTTTTGCCCAGTGTTTGAAAATAGCTAATAGAGTTATTCCACGAACTCCACCACACACCCTGGTGAGGCTAGATCTTTTGAGGTTTACTGGATGAGTTGGAGGCTGCTAAATCTTCCCTCAAATAAATTACCTGAAATAATGGGTAATGCCAAAATTTCACCTCATATACAAGTTTCCCAAGGTCAGCTGTATATCCAGGTACTTGAATGTTTTGGGATTTTTTTTCGAAGAGGCAGGAATCCAGATCTGATTCATGGGTTTAGGGAATTGGCAGTGAGGAAGCTGTCTTCCTCGAAGCAGATCAGCAACTCCACTTTAGTGTGTAGTTCTAGCTAGTGGGCTAAGTTAGGCGTGGCCATAGGTCACACAGTTAGCTTGTGTCAGAGACAAAACTTAAACCAATGTCTTCCTCCTGCTGAACCTAGATCTCTTTCCCCTCAGTCAGACTGTTTCCCCTCATGAAAATTATACTGCTATTAAGCCATTTAAAGATGACTTTTTTGTGTTAAGTTTGAGATATTACACAGTCAATATTCTAACAGGATCTGTGACTTTATTGATGTAGTTTCTTCCTCAAGTGATAGAGATTGGAACCCAGTCATGCCTGCATATTCTGTGTGACTCATTCCTATTTTCCCAAAGGTTAACCATTATGACCTTGCTCACTTTTCATGAATTCTCTAGGACTCTGCAGAACACTAGGTTGTCCATGAAGTTATTCTTCTCACAACATAGAACCACTATTTTTCCATCTTCTGTTTTCATTTTGTTTTTGCGTCATCATTCATTCTTGTCTGTCTCTACAGTTCATAGGATCACAAAATTAGTATTGAAAGGGAACTTATAGGCCTTCAAATCCAATCCCATCATTTTACAGGTGAGGAAACTGAGAGTGATTAAGTGACTTGCTCAAGATCACACAGCCGATGTCTGAGTTGGGATTTTAACCCAGTTCTTCCTAACTTTAGGCCAAGCTCACTATCCATTTTTGTCACCTTGCTGCCGCTGAAGATAAATTGCCCCAGCACTTTAATCAGACATGCAGCTTTCAGCTTTTAATCATGATACAATGAAGGGGTCTTTGTCTCTGACTCCTGTCTTTCTGTATCTTACTTTGTTTCAGTTTCTACTTATCTGTGTCTAGCTTTGCTTTCCCTTTCTCTGTTGGATATCAGAGAAGGTCCTAGGGGTATATAAATGGGGAATGGTTGGAAGGGGATAAGGTTTATATGCATGTTGTGGTCCAGCTGGGTAGGTCACTATGATCTCTTGTGTGGACAGGATGATTAGGAAGAGGATTTTTTTTCTTGGCCTGGGAAGGGCTGCAAATTCTTTAAGTGTCCCAATTTAATTTCTTCTTAACCTCCTAATAATTACTTTTCATGGAATAAAACAAACCAGTGTGCACCTTATTAATTTTATATAAAATCTGTGGCCACTTCTTCAGAGGTGGATAGGGCCACATAATTTCCAGAACACTTGGGCTAATCAATGTGTTATGAAAGCAAGGGGTTCAATGAATAATACACTTATCTTATAGGGTTGGTATTGTGGGATGTCAGGTCAAGTATACACTTTTGAGCCTGGATTTGTTAAAAGGGAGATCAACTTCTTTGTGAATGTTTTCCAGAAAATTTCTGCAACGTGGGTTGCAGACATAGAGGAAACAGAGAGTTTCATCTTCTTTATAGGAGTCCCCTAATAGTAAAATCACAGTCTTTCAAGACTTTGAAGCAGGATATGATGAATGATATTTCTAGCAATGTACATCAATACTTCATGCTTGAAATATGTAGAATTAGTTATTTACCCAGTGACTGAAGATCTTTATAAACATCCAATATATTCTTCAACTTGCCTAATACTTCCAAGTGCTTTTAATTTCAAAAGGAACTTTTAATGTGTTTTTTTTTACAGATTATCGTAATGATTCTCCTTTGTCTCTGTGTAGAGGAAAGTTTACCTGAAGATATTTCTATTACTTTTTTAGTATATTGTATATGTGTCTGTGAGCATATGAATCTTGTTCATGACAATCATAGGCCCAGAAAATATACAAACTCTTTATGTTTGTCTATTCTCCTGTCGCAAGGCAGGGGCAAAATTGCTGAGAAAGTGAGAAAGTGAGGAAGTGAGCTTGGTCAGAGGAATAGGAGAAAGTGGCAGTTTCAGCCTTCTGGCTGCTACGGCTCAAGTATATCAGAGCCATAGCCTTGTGCTGCCCTGCCAAGTTATACAGCTTAAACACCTAAGCCTTTGGCAATTATGCCAGGAATTACTATCTTCTGGGATAGACAGCATGTTTGGGAAATTAGGCAATGATACCAGATTGTCTATTAATTTGCCTAAAAAAAAGAAAAAGAAAACATCTTCCTTGGTAAAGTATTCTTCATTAGTCTTAACTGCAGGAAAGAGTACCTAAAACTCTAATATGTGTACTCTATTCTGTAAACTATAGCTCCAAGCAGTGACATTTCCTCTTATTTCATCCATAGTGGATGTGGAGAGTAGTTTACCAAAAACCAACAGATAAACAAAATATCAGACTGTACAGTGGAAAGCAAGTACCCAAAGGACAATCTTGAGATCAGATTCTGACTCTGCACCTTACTATCTCTGTGATTTTGGGGAAAATCAGTTTAACTTTCCTTGACTTTAGTTTCCTTCTCTGTAGAATAGAATAGATTAGATGACCTCTAAGGCATCTTCCATCTTTAAGCCTGTGAGTTTTCCTCTTCTATGTAGCTAAACGCCAACTAGCAGCAATCATGAAGGGGAACTTTGATACAAAATGTTCCAATGCAGTAAATGATCTGGAAATAATTTCAATTTCATTTTGGAACATTTTCTCCCTCTTGATCCCCAACCCACTCACCTCATCTCCAGAGACTGGCATTCTCTATTATGACTGGCATATAGTAAGGCAAAAATTGGCTTGGATTTAATTTCCTGAGCCCTCAGACTAGAAGACATCCCAAATGTTGTTCTGTGGGTGGAGTGTGGAAAGGTCATAGGATAGTCTGTTTCTTTTTAATTGCTGCAGATGTTTCATAAAGCATAAAATTCACAAGTGGATGATTAAGGATCCCCTACCCTTGAAGGCTGCTACTACATCTCTCCTACCCCCATCTTCTAAAGGCCCAACATATTGAATTCCTTAAAACTGGTCTCTGATGTACTCTTCCAATCCTATGAATGCTTTGTTTTTGTCACTCTTCCTTGCATTCTCTTTTATTGCTCAATTTGAACGGCTCTTAAATGAAAGTGCTTGGGGGTATGAATGCTACTCAGCACACTGTAAAAATCCTTATCTTCATTCACAATTAATGAGATTGCGTAGGATAGAGCACCTTTCTATGAACACCACCCTTCAGTCAGTCAATAAATATTTTTATATACCTATTATGCGCTGAGCAAAAGACAGTTCCTGCTCTCAAGGAGTTGTTCACAGATTAAATGGGGGAGACAACTGGCAAAAAATTATGAACAAATAAGACATACATGATAAATTGGAATTAATTCATGCAGAAAAGGCACTAGCATTAAGAGGAATCAAGAAAGGCTTCTTGCAAAAGATGAAATTTTAACTTGCACTTGAGAGAATCCAGGAAAACCAGGCAGGAGAGAGCTCTGGGTGTTGGTGTCTGCCAATGGAAATGCTGGGAGATGGGGGATGGATGTAAGGAATAGTGAGGAGGCCAATATCACTGGATAACAGTGTAAGTAGAGGTGATTGTAAGAAGACTTGAAAGGAAGAAGTTGAAAATAATGAAGGGATCTGAAGGACAGAGAATTTGATCCTGGATGTGATAGGGATCCTCTCAGAATTTATTAAGTAAATGGTCAGATCTGTGTTTCAGGAAGATCAGCTGGACAGCAGAGTGAAGAATTAACTATGAAAGGGTAAGAGACTTGTTAGAGGGAGACCAACCAGCAGGTCATATCTGATGCCTTTGATCCTATTCCCGTGCTGCTTATTGGATCTTGGGAAAATTGCAAAACCTTGGTGCCTGGTTTCACCATAGATTTATGCTAAATAAACTCACCTGGTCCTTGCAGCAAGACAATCCTTTTATACTTCCCTAATTGCTTCATCAGGCAGCTAGGTAGCACAGAGCATGGAGTGCCAGGCCTGGAGTCAGAGAAACTCTTCTTCCTGAGTTCAAATTCAGCCTCAGATACTTACTAGTTCTGTGACCCTGGGCGAGTCACTTAACTCTGCCTTAGTTTCCTCATCTGTAAAATGAGCTGGAGAAGGAAATGGCAAGCTACTCCAGTATCTTTGACAAGAAAAACCCAAATGTAGCCATAAAGAATCAGTCATTATTGAAATGATTGAATGATAAATTGATTCTCCATTCACTATAGGATCTTTTACAAATATATTTTAACCCTCTTCAAACCTCAAATGACATGCCTTTCTCTCACCTTCTCAGCCTTAGAATGTTGGGTAAGTTTTACATCCTCTATCAGAATATAAGCTCCTGGAGGGCAGAGACTGTGTCACTATTGTATTTATATCCCCAGAACATATCACAGTATCTAGAACACACCTGGTGCTTAATAAATGCTTATTGATTGATTAAACATAACTACATTGTGTTTAGAGTGACTTAATTTTTTAGGGATAGTTAATACTATTCATTACCTTTCTTACCCACTTTTAACAAATGTTTATTAAGTGCCACTCTTCACAGAGCTTTATGCTAGGAAGGGCTAAGTCTGTGAACTCCCTGAGATCAGGACAGTCCATATTGTCTACAGGAGGCATGTGTTCCTATGTATCTTACATTATAATAATGGAATAAAACTCATACATATGTATACAGGTTTTGGTGACCAGATATACAAACGAAATCTATGAATGTTCAGTCCAGTCGACACAAACAAGGTAAAGGAGACAATGATGATCAATCTTGAGCATACCTTTGTCTATATGTTTTGTCCCGTGCTTATTTGGGCATATGAGATTATGGAAGGGGTTTGGAATTGAACTGTGGGTCTTTGGTACTCCCAAACACTTGGAAGGGATTGGGCATGTAGCTTCTACCTGAATGTTGTTGAACTGGGCTAATATTCAGAAGTTCACGTCAGGAGGTACAATAATGTTCATTATAAACTGTAATAAGGTCACCATTGCAAGACCCAAACCTCTTCACTAGAAAATCCCAAAAGATAAATTCAAACCCAGCTATTTAGTTTGGAATGACTCTGCTCTTTGTTATGAAGGTCTTGTTACCCAAGGCAAAGACTGAAGTGAAAGAGCAGACTCTGAAGGGAGCACAATGGATCATCGCTTAAAGGGGAGGGAGTAAAGGAGGGACTATAACAAATATTATTATCATTGCCATTACCTATTTTATTTTCTTGGTTCTGCTTACTTGCAATATGTCGGTTCACACATCTTACCATGATTTCCAAAATCCTCGTAGTTTTTGATTCTTGCGGTGATACAATATTCCATTACCAAAATTCTGTCATCAAAAAAAAAACAAGAAAAATAAACCTTGAAATACCTTTCTTTATTTGTTCCAAATAAATAAAGAAATATGCTTTCATGCCTAAGGTTACTTATTTTTGCTTTATGTGTCTTTGTATACATTTACACACACACAATATATATACATAACAGAATACCTTGCAACTTCGAAATGAAAGAGCATTTAAAAGTCCACTCTTATTGAAGAGACAGAATTCACTATATCCAAGATTTCAACAGAAGCCAAAAAATGTGAACAAAGAAAAGCTTCATAACTAAGTTCCCAGTGGAGCTATATTAGTCAGTAGCCATTGAGGTCTATGTATCCAGCAGAGATCATAAATCCAATGGATGAGCATCAGAAAAGGATGACATACCCAGTGAAGAAAACTGGGGATGAGTCCAGATAGAAGAAAAAGAAGCAGAAGCAGAAATCAATGTCCTAGTATCACTGGAAACATGAGTTGCCCTTCAGCATTATGATCATGTATTACTTACTGGTTCCCCTTTATGTAGCCTGGTATAGCAACAATTTTGCTAGCACCTACTGTGGCTGTGTAAAACAAAAACAACCAGCACATAGAAGGCCTCTAACACAGGTTCTTTGATTTGCTTTACTAAGAAAAGTAATTTTAAGAGGTTAACAATCTTCCTTTAATCACACATACAAATATAACTCACTTAATTCAGGAGGAAAAGCCAGCAACCTGAACTTCGAGCAAATACAAATAAATTGCAAACATACATTATAAACGGACCAAATACAGACCAACATCTGGGTTAGCAAAGCCAGGGGGCAGACAAAATGGCTTGCCCAGAGTCACTCACCACTCTTTCAGGGAGCAGGGGCCCCCAAACCAAACATCTGTGTTTCTTCAAAGCCAGGGGTCTCTTAAGAACGGGTGCCAATAGCCTCCATATCAACGCTCCTCCATGAGTGAGCCCCAGACAAAATGCTAACTTCTGAATTTTTATATTCTGTTCAGGGCTTGAAGGATGCACACCTAATCAGCAAAAGGGGGTTATGCTGGGGCTTTACACGTAGTTATCAAAAAGGTGTGTGCCTGGAGCTCGGCACCTAGTAAGACTTAATCGAAGGCATTTAATTGATTTAGCATTGTAAAACAGTAAAAAAATAGTCCCACTTAACTACCAATACACCTGGCCAAAGGCATTCCTATGTATGTGCCTCTCTATTTGCATTCCCTATATGCATTTTTTCTTTCTACTGATAGTACATTTATTTGTGGGAGAGTGAGCTCTAGAATTCCAAGGGAACTATCTTCTTGCTATTTTTATTAATATGGTGTTTTTTTTAATTGCATCTCTCTCTTTCTCTCTCTCTCTCTCTCTCTCTCTCTCTCTCTTTCTCTCTCAAATCACCCCTGATATACACATCAGGGTATGCTTGTGAATATGGTCTCTGCATAGTTTGTGAACAACAAAGTACCTAAATATAGCTCTGTCTTCTCTGAGGAACCTACTTTGTGAAATGAGAAGCTACACCCAGATACATATAATGGGGCAAATAGATAGTGCAGTAGATAGAAATACTGGGTCTGTAGCCAGGAAGACCTGAGTTTGAATCCTGCCTCAGACATTCATTAATTATATGACTCTGAGAAAATTGCTTCGTCTCAATTGGCTCATTTGTAAAATGGAGATAATGTAATAGCATTTGCCCTACATGGTTGTCATGAGGATCAAATGAGATATTTACAAAATACTTAGTGCAATATCTGGCACATAGTTCATGCCATATAAATGGTAGTTATTGCTATGCTGCTGCTAGTGATGATGATGATGATGCACATTAATGCCTAAGTAGGTTTCTAATAATGGGTACAAAACAAAGTGCTGTATGAGATCAGAGGGGTAAGAGGTTAAAAGTCAAAGGGGTTTTGAGGGGCTCACCTATCAGAAAAAAGATAACTTTTGGATTGGGTTTGAAAGGATGTTTAGAAATTTATCGGGTAAAGAGGAGGCAGAAGAACATTCCAGGCCCTGGGGATATGCTCATTTAAGGTACGGAGACAGGAAATCATAGTGCATGTTAATTGGTAGAGAATAGTCCAATTTGCCTTGAGTGCTAAGTACATGGAGGGAAATTGTATAGCTCTATAGCTTATCTATTTGCTTTTTAAAAATTGTATTGTTAATGCAGACTTAATCTGTAATTTTCCATGCTACTCTCCTTACCTCCCATTGTTTTTATTGATAAAATATTTGCTTGTAAAAAAAAATAAATGAGCAAAACATCAACACAGCAATTTTATTTGACAGACTACACCATATTCACCATCATAATCCAATGAAAGTGGGGAGATGTTTCTTAATTTCTTTTCTGAGGCCAGGTTACATCGATATAGTAATGTAACCTTCAACTTTGGTTTATATGTGGTCAGATCTCTCGTATGGGCACACATACCATCTTCCACTTTATCATAGTCACTACCTATTTTACTTTCCTGGTTTGCCTTACTTTACACTATATCAGCTCACAAAAGTCTTCCCACATATCTCTCAATTACTCATAGTTATTGATTCTTATGGTGATGTAACATTCTATCACATTCCTGTACCACAATTTGTTCATCCATTCTCTATTTAACAAGTATCTGTTTTGTTTCCTTTTTGTTTGTTTTTGTTTTTGCTACTACAAAAATTTCATGAATATTTTTGAATGAATAAGTCCTAACTTTTAACACTGTGGGGCATATACTCAGTAGTTAGTCAGTTGACATTTACTAAATCCTTTCTATGCCACATGTACTATGCTAAGAAGTGTACTGCTCCTTCTTTTTCATCTTACACATCTCCATATTAAATTTTAGAAATTAATTTGACTCAGTAAATTATTCTAGGTATAGCCTTTTAAAAGTTTCATCCAGTTTATATCTTCCTAGTTTTCCAAAGTCATGAAATGCAAAGCATGTGTTTTACCAAGCTAGCCAAACTAGTGCAATCAGTTAATTTACTGAGCATCCTATCTTTTCCAAGAGTCAACAATTCTTGGCATACATGCCAGAGTCCAGTACACACCAAGCTGTATGGCCTGGCTGAAGCTCAGACAAACCCCAGCTGCTGCTGCCTTAAGGTTAATGCTGACAATTTTTTCCTAATTTGGGGGCACTAGAATCATATCTGAAGTGCCTCAATTTGACTTTGGCAAGGATGTTTGAGAGGTGAAAAAACATATTGTTGCTGTTGCCAGGCAATGACAAGGCATGTGTCCCATTCACAGCCTTTGTATTTCCCTCAGTACATTATGGCAATATGTTAATGCATTGCCAGTGTCTCCTTTACTCTATTATTGAAACTGCTAATACCAAAAATGTTAAGTGGTACTTTCCTTGGGACTGATCTATGGAAAATTCTATTTTTATGTACTACTTATTATGTGTACAGGGAGTAAAACAAAGTGTTAGCATGATAAATTTGGAGTTAGGAAGATCTGTACTCTAATCCCACCTCTAACACCTACTATCTGTAGAACCAGAGACAAATCACTTAATCCTCATATTCCTCCATGTAAATCCTGAACACTGACTTGTGAAGATTATGCTTTACCAATGGCTTTTCCATGCCTAGAATGTTCTCCTTCCTTAATTGTCTTTTAGAATCACTGTTTTGTTTTTTTTTCCAAGACTCAATTCAAGTGCTTCCCTCTTCAGGAAGCCATTTCTGGTCCCTCCAGGTTCCCACCTGTAGTTCCCATCTGTACAGGCTTTTCCTTCTAAGCTTACCTCATGTTTGTTTTATATGTTTTTATATACATCTATGCACATAAAATGCATATGATAATTATAACATTGACAAAATTAATTGATAGATGTATGTCAGTTTCCATTGGTTAAGGGATTTTCCACACCAGGAATTCCACATGCTGATGAAATCACACATCCCACAAATATATATATTTGAGCTTACTATCAATCTCTGAACTCTATTCATTGACTCTTCTGGTGAATTTGTCTTCTAATACCATGATTTAAGCTTTTTAGTCCTGGTTTGAAACAATATAGTAGGAGAAAAGGTTGTTGAAATTACACTAAAAAAATTTGCATTCTCTTTTAACGGCTATTTGAACTTAAATAAGTCATTTATTTCATTTTTCTTGGCTTCAATTTCCTCGTGTGCAAAATGCGGGTATTGGAATAAATGAATTCTGATGTCCCATCCAACTCTATGATCTCTATGTCTTTTAAACTACAGAATCATAACTTTAAAGGTGAAAGAAAATTTAGAGTGCATCTAGTCCAAATTTTCTCATTTTTTTTCACACAAGGAAAGTAAAATGACTTGTCCAAAATCACAAAAGTAGTATGATCAGATTCATTTTAATTATAAGCATCCAGGCCACCTTTTGGTAAAAAGTAGGCAAGGAAAAAATGAGTGACTAATTCTCTTTTACTTAATATGAATAATTAACTGAGATTTTTTAACACGTAATAATTGTCTCATTGTTTTCTTGGTGCTATTGTCTTTGTTTGCTCCCACTGATCTTAGCAAGCGGCAGCATCCCATCATTCTGCCCCCAGTGCAACTCTACATTACCCTTCCCATTAAATGCCTATTATGTGTTGCAACATACATCAAGCTATTCTCACAAGAAAGTTTTTCCCTAGAATACTAATAGTGCTGAATAGAAATAACTTATGTAAAAAGAGAGTGACATCAATCCCTTAGTTTAATAGGCTTACAATCACAGAAGAGACTGAAGTTTCAAAGCAAATTCAATCCCCTGATTTTATGACACCTTCACTTTGGACAACTCCCCATCTGAACTATAATTTCCTCATTTGTTGACAATCTTATGGGAAGAAGGTAAGTAGTTTCAGTGTTAAAACCATTTAGAACCTTTAGCTATGCATAACCAGAGGTCTTAGGCTACCTTGGGCCTGCTAGCTCACACTATATTAGAGTTCAATAGGTATGGATGTTTTAGTGCAAACTACCAGCACACTCTCTCCCACTAATTGTCATCATCTTGTGCAGCAACTATGGGTGGCAGAGACCTTGTAAGTATGTACTTTGAATATATATTTATGCAACTGTAATATTTTGCTCTTTGAGGTCAGAGACTATTTCATTGTGGTTTTCATGTCTTTTGCTCCTAGCAGTAGCTAGGTGCCCCAGTTAATAGTGTATTAGGCCTGGAGTCAAGAATATCTGAGTTTAAATCCAACCTCAGACATTTGCTGGCTCTATGACCCTGGGCAACTCAATTAATCTCTATGCCTTTGTTTTCTCAACTGGAAAATGGGAGTAAATATCAGCACCTACTTTTCAGGGTTGTTATAAGGATGAAATGAGATAACATTTACAAAGTACTGACACAGTGCCTGGCACATAGTAGTCACTGTGTAAACAGTTATTTCATTCCCTTCCCCCCATTATGTATACTTCAAATGCTGCTAGTACTGAGTATAAAGAGATAAAATGAAATAGTCCAGTCAGCGCATGAAATTTCTCTCTCTCTGCCTCTCTCTCTGTCTCTCTGTCTCTGTCTCTCTCTCTCTCACTCACTCTCTGCCTCCCTCTTCCCTTCCTCCTTTCCTCCTTTCCTCCCTCCCTCCCTCCATCTCTCTCTCTCTCTCTCTCTCTCTCTCTCTCTCTCTCTCTCTCTCTCCCCATATATGTATATATACATACCTTCATATATACGTGTGTGTATCTTGTGTATCTGTATGTATGTACACACACATATATATGCACAAAATACATTAATAATTTGGGGAATTAGGAAAGGCCTCTTGGTGTCACTTGAACTGAGACTTGAAGGAAGCCTAGGGTTCTAAGAAGCAAAAGTGAAGAGGAAAAACATTTGAAAAGCTTTGGAAATGAATGATAGAATGTCCTTTCCACAGGAAAATATTGGATCCTGTTTTATTAGAGGGAGCAAAGACTCTAGCTGGGAGGAATAGGTCCCATCTGCACAAAACCTTTTCTTCATGGCAACCATGCCTAAATGCTAGGTCAGGTAATAGAGTGCTAGTCTTGGAGTCAGGAAGACCTCAATTCAAGTCTGGCCTCAGACACATATTAGCTATATGACCCTGAGCAAATCACTTAACCTCTGTCTACTTCAGTTTCCCCAACTGTAAAATGGGGATCATAATAGCATCCTTCTCCCAGTGTTGTTGTGAAGCTGAAATGAGATATGTGTAACACTCTTATAATAGTGCATGGCACAAGTAGGTGCTTAATAAATGCTTGTTCCTTCCATCCCTCCCTCAACTCTACCCATGTGGGTAAGTGTATAGAGAACTGTCAGTAAATTTTAAAAAGCCATTCCTTTGGAAAACATGTAGTAGGCCATTTTGATTGCAATGCATAAGAGGGTGTAATATGTACCCTGTAAAGGAGACAGGGGTTAGATTGTAAAGGGTTTTAAATGACAAAAAGAGGAATTTGTATTTCATCCTTAAGGCATTGGAGAGAAATTGAAGCTTCTTGAGCAGGTGAATGAGATGGTCAGAGCTATGATTTAGAAATATCAGTTTGGCAGCTCTGTCAAGGGTCATTTAATAAGCATTTTTAGACATCTACTAAATTTCAAGCTCTGGGCTACGTACTCTGTGGAGACTGGATTGGAAGAGAGAAGGATGGATGAAGGGATGCAAATTAGGAGGCTGTAATGATAGTGTAGGCACGACTAGTCAACACTAGAACGGTGGATATGTGAGTATTGAAGAGTGGACTGAAGTGAGAAATATTGTAAGAGACTGTAGGGCCAATCCAATACTCACAGCAGCTATGACTATTATGAATATGCAAAACCAAAACATTTATTCAAACACCAGAAAGCAAAATCCCAACCCAGAAAGCTAAATCCATCATAGCAGCAAAGAAATCTATGCACATTACCAATGCATGGGGCACTGACATCCACAAGCTTTCCCTCAGTCTAGTCTTCCCACAAACCAAGTTCCCTTATCCAGAAATGTCCCTCTCTCACCCAGGCTAGCTGCTCTGTTCTCTGACTGCCTCCTCTCTCTCCAAGGTGCAACTCCCATCATCTCTTCCCCCAGCTCTGATTTCTGGGGCTCACCTGCTCTCAGTTCAGCTCTACTTCTTCCTGCTCTACCCCTTTGGCAAGCTCCTCCCACTACAGGCTCATGTGACTCAGACTTCCATGTGACTCATCCAGGTCACATGGGCCTGTAAATGGATGGGAAAATCTTCAAATTGTATTAACCTTACAGAGATGAAAATACAAAATTTGACGACTGATTGAATGGGGGAGTGACTTGGGGGTTGTGAGAAAAAGTGGTCAATTTTATGCTGTGTTCTAGAAGTTTGACCCTTTTTTATTTAAAAAGCTTATATTCCCTGAACCCAAATGTCTCTAATTTTCACCAAGGCCTCGGGTGGGACAATTGCCTCCAATTAAACTGGTCCCCTAACTTGGTAGACTTAGAAATCACTATAGTCTGGAATGGTGAGGAAAGGTAGAACCTCACTCAATCCCAGAAAGAGAAGGTGAATATAGTACAGTTATGTAAAATGATTTACAATGAAGCATTTTTAATCAAATCAAAACTCAAACCCAAACCCTCCCACCATCCCTACCTTGTTGATTACTATAGAGGGCCATACCAACCTCCGAGTTCCTCGTGCCTCCCGAACTAGGAGTCTTCCTGATTCCTCACTTATCTCTCAACAGCCTGTTGCCGAGGCTTGTTGATTTTACCTTTTGAACATCTTATGTGCCTTCTTCTCTCTTCTGACATTGCCACTACTCTAGTATCACCGTTATCACCTCATGCCTGGATTACTGCAATAACCTGCTAATAGGTCTGCTTACCTCAATCTCTCTCCACTCTCCAGGTCAGCCTGCTAAAGAGAATATATTACTTGTTGTTGCATGAGGCAGCATGGACTAATACAAGGACAATGGCTATCAAGGTTGAAAGAACTAGATACTTCCTTTAAGGTCTGGGAAAATTTCAAAGAATTACTAGCTGTGTGATTCTGTGCAACTCATTTAACCTCTCTGTGCCTCATTCTTCTTTTTACTAAAATAAAATGTTAGGCCACATAACCACTAATCTGCTTATCAGCTGTCTTATTAGGTTGATTACATTCTTATGAACCTGTGATCCAAAGTCATGTCATATCATGGGAAGTATGCTACAATTTAATGGGTGATTACTATACCTACGGAAATAAACAAGTCAGACATCAAAGGGCATACAATATTTAGTCCCACAAAAACAACCATTCAAACATAGCTGTACAGCAAAAGGTTCAAGGTGATGAAATGTGGAAAGGAGATAGAAGGTCAACATTGATTAGTGTAATAAAATACCAGGAAGTTAAAAAAAGGGGAAGTATATTGTGAAGGCAGGTTTTTTTTAGGTACAATATATAGGCATAATGTTTAGGTCAGGTTTTCATGCATAAAAAATCAATCCAAACGACCTCAATTTCTCTTTGGCGATGTGTTATACATTTGTCCTGAGCTGTGGGCTCTGACTACCAAAATGTTGAAATTAACCTAGCCTGTTGAATATGCTCAAATTGAACAAATGAAAACCACGGCAGACTGAACCTGGGCTAAGTAGACTCCGTTAGCTTAGTAATGAGCTGTGTGTGTCTGTCCTCTGAATACAAGCTGAGCTAAGGTAGAAAATGCTCATTATTACCACGGTAGTTATAGGTTGATAAATTTCTTTAGATTCTCATGAAAACACCCACCAAGATACTGAAGTGTTACAAGGGAGATGAATGTCTTTACATTATGGAAATTATTATTCCTTAAAATATTAAGGTAACTAACTTTCTGTATGTAAATTAGTCCCTTTAGCGCCTTGAAAGAACTTCTTTTCCTGTGACAGAGTTAAAGTGATTTCCAAAATGAAGTGGTTTGTCTTTTCCCTTGACCCAAAACATTACAAATTATCTCAGATTCCCCAGGAAGAAGAGGAGACATCAGAAGTGGAAATGAATTATGAAATTATTTAATTAACTGGGAAGCACAACGTGCTGTCAAGTTTATGTATATATTATGATAAAGCATTTTATACTTGTGATATACTGGGTTGAAAATAAATAATGGATTCTTGCTCTTCCTGCAATCAAGGGAAAACAAATTATTCTAATTTCTCCTTAAGCATACATAAACATCTTATTAGGCTGATATTTTATTAGAATGCTTCTTTATCTCTACATCTAAATAGGTTTGTTCCATTCTTCTATTTTCTGCTAGTAAAGTCACTTAGGTAAAAGATATGGGGAATGGGAATTAGAGAGGTGGGACCAGAAAGAAAAGAAAAAAGAAAAAGCCTCCTACTCAATTGTCCCAGTTTCTCTTTTTTATAGGTGAGGTCTTAAGTAGGTTATTCTTCTCAGCATATAAAGGTTATGAGAGGCTGCTTGTACTTTGACACTAGTTAATTCTAGCCAGCAGATAGAGAACATTTAAATATGAGGAATTAGAACTGAGGCAAGACTGCCATATGTGAAGGAGTAGGAAATGTATTTGTGATGTCACTGATTTGAGAAACTGCAAGATGACAAAATTCCTTCTTTCAGTGCAGATTAGCACCTGATCTGAAACTTGAGCAGTTAAGTGATTTGTCCAGAGAAACAGGGGCAGTATGTTAGCTGTTATTCAATGATCCAGATTTTTGTGGCTCTGAGGCCAGCTTGTGATTCATTAGACCCTTATGCCTCTCTTCTGTAAAGGGGCGTGTCTGGGAGAAGGCTGAGAAAGAATCTTAAAAAAACCAATAAAAGCAGTTTACATTTATATAGCACTTTTTTGGGGAGGAGGGGCAGGCCAATTGTGGTTAAGTGACTAGCCCAAGGTAACACAGCTAGTACATGTGTCAAGTGTCTGAGTATGTAGCACTTTTTAAAAAAGTACCTAATATTAGTTATCTCATTTAAACCTCATAATAATCCTGTAAGATGTGGAAAATAAATATTGTTATGCTCATTTTATAGATAATGAAACTAAGGGCACTACAGTTATATAATTTGCATAGGTTCACTTTACCAAGCAATGGCAGAGCAAGGATTTAAATCTAGGTATTTTGGTTCCATATACAATTCAGTATCCTTTAATGTTTTATTTATCTTGAGCTGCAGTTTCTGGCTATTTCTGTATTATACTTTGTATTCTCTTCTTTCCCTGCCCTTATCCTTTTCTCTTTTGCAGTCATTGCAAGCTCCAGCTTTTTCTAGATTTTACCATTCATGATTTTCCTACAGATCCATGCCACTCTAACTAATCTACCCATTTTTTTTCTATTTTTTATACATCTCTAAATATTTGCAGTTTTTAAAGATCTATGCCCTTATTCCCTTTTTCTCTCTGGAATCATCATTGTTTATGTCATTACAATTTTATTCTTGAGATATCCCACTTTCATTGAGATACCACCTCTTGCGAAAATTTTTGGCCATGATATCCTGCCTATCTTTTCTATTTGTATAAAATATGTGGCCTGAGTAAAAGAGCAGCAGCTTTACTTTTACCCCAACAGAGGTTTGGGCAAGGCCAGAGGTGGCACTGAACTGTCACAGTGAAGAAATGATGTGCAAGAGTCCTTTCTTTCTGGCCTAATCAATATTGGGCTACCAGCTCACTCACTAGGTAGAAAGAAACATTGGTAGCACTGTGTCAGAGAGTCTTCAGCCTTTCTTTCCTGTTTACTCCTTGTGTTGTTAAGCAAAATTGTCTGATTAGCATGGCTTTTGTTTCTTTTGAGTGGAAGTACTTTAAGCTGTTAAGTGCTAAGCCCCAGGCCCAGGGCCCTGTCAGGTGTGAAACCTGTGTGGGTGTGGATTGGTGACTTAGGTGGGGCCAGCTCGGGAACCAATGGTCTCTGGTCATTGAGGTGGGGCTTGAAAACTCGGGAAGCTTGGCTGCGAGGAGGAGTGAGCAGGGAGACAACTTCAGCGGAGGTGGAAGCTGTGGAAGCCAGAAGCTGCGGAGGCAGGAAGCTGCGGAAACAGGGCTTACCTGAGT
>CM053627.1:175236929-175252702 GCA_028646595.1 Phalanger gymnotis
CTTTCCCTCGCAAACCCATCCAAACCCAGTTTTCTGTGCCTTTTTTTTTCAAAGGCTCATGAACAGACACTTTTAAGGAAGTGATCTGCTCTTATCTCTCATTCCCTCTCACTACTATTTCAAAATCACACTATATAGAGAAATCATTTTACCAGCTTCCTTAGCCAATCATGACTTGAAATCCAAGTGAAAGCTTTTTATTTTTTATTGTTTTTTTTTTCTTTATAACAACAGATCCATCTCAACTCTAGAGAAAACACACTATTTCAAGGGCAGAGCTGAGACTGTGGAGAAAAGGCAGGAAGTTGCCTGAGCTCTCTCTTGTTTCCCTCAGAAACAATATTAAATCAAGCCTCTAAAAAACAATGGAGGGATAGGATCCACAAAATCTGGAGGGAAACAATTTTCCTACACAAGATAACTTAGCAGGACTTCAGGAAAGGTCTGTCTAACTGGGGTAAAAGAGGAGTGCAGCCCAGCACAGGTGATGTCAAGGCAAGTCGAGAGAGGCTCTTAGGCATAGTGCAGATAAGCAACTGAGGCTCCACAGTCCTGGCTCAGTAGGCCAGTGGCATAGCTGTGAAGCTTCCAGCTCCAGTGCAGCAACCAACCTGCCAGCCCCAGAACCCCAGACACAAAAGGCAGAACAAGGCTGGGCCACTCCATCACTGTGAACAAGTCACCAACGCCAACATTCCTACACAGAAAGCCAATGATCAGAACCCTGGCCCACAGCACAAAATGCTTGGGATGGTGCTTCCTGTACCCCAAGAGCAGAGCTCAAATTTAGAAGTCATGAAATAAGCTAGAAAATAAGTGGAAAATACAAAAAAGCCCTCTCCACAGAAAGCTACTATGGCATTAGAGAAGATCAAAACCCAAACTCAGGAGAGGACGAAAACGTCTACACGTGAAGAAGCCTTAAAGAGGAACACGAATTGTCCTCAAGCCCAAAAATTCCTCTTGGAAGAGCTCAAAAAGGATTTTAAAAATAAAATAAGAGAGGTAGAAGAAAAATTTAGAAAAGAAGTGAGTTATCTAAAAGTATCAGGGAAAAAGAATCAATAACATGGAAAAGGAAGCAAAACATTGACTGCAGAAAACAACTCCTTAAAAAATAGAATTGGCCAAATGGAAAAAAAAATCCACCAAAGAAAACAATTTTGTTTTTGCAGGGGGGGAAGGCAGGGCAATTGGGGTTAAATGACTTGCCCAAGGTCACATAGCTAGTAAGTAGGTGTGTTAAGTTTCTGACAGTATATTTGAACTCAGGTACTCCTGACTCCAGGGCCCATGCTCTATTTGCTCTGCCACCTAGCTGCCCCTAAAACAACTTCTTAAAAAGTAGAATTGGCCAAATGGAAAAGCAGGTACAAAAGCTAACTAAAGAAATTGGTTCTTTAAAAATTAGAATTAAGAAACTGGAAGCTAGGTGGTGCAGGGAGTAGAGTAGGGCCCTGGAGTCAGGAGTACCTGAGTTCAAATCCAGCCTCAGACAGTCAACACATTTGCTAGAATTAAGCAAGTGGAAGCTAATGGCTTTATAAGAAATCAAGAATCATTGAATCGAGGTTTAAAAAATAGGGGCAGAATAAGTAATATCTACCTAAAACCATCAGCAAGCATTATATGTAATGGGGATAAGCTAGAATATTTCCAATAAGAATGGGAGTGAAACAAAGATATCCATTATCATCACTGTTATTGTAGAAACATTAGCTTTAGCAATAAGAGAAGAAAAAAATGAAGGAATTAAAATAGGCAAAGAAGAAACTAAGCGATCATTTTCTGTAGATGATATGATGAAATATTAGGGAATCCTGGAGAATCAAGTGAAAAAAAACTACTTGAAATAATAACAATTTTAGCAAATAAACCCAAATAAATCACTATCGTTTTTATATATTCCAAACAAAGCCTAATAGCAAGAGATAGAAAGAGAAATTCCATTTAAAGTTACTGTAAACATTGTAGAATATTTGGGAGTCTACCTGCCAAATCAAAACACGATTACAAAATATTTTTCACACAAATAAAGTCCAATATAAATAATTGGAAAAATATCATTTGCTCATGAGTATGCTGGGCTCTAATATAATAAAAATGGCAATTCTACCTAAATTAATTTGCTTCTTCAGTGCCATACCAATCAAAAGAACTATCAGGTCCAGGAAAAAACTGCAAGCAGCCAGAAAGAAACAATTCAAATATCAAGGAGACACAGTCAGGATTACAAGAATTTGGCAGCTCCTACATTTAAGGATCATAGTACTTGGAATAATGTATTCTGGAAGGCAAAGAAGCTTGGATTAAAATGAAGAATCCATTACCCAGAAAAATTGAGCATAAGTTTTCAGGGGGAAAGATGGATATTCAATAAAATAGGAGTCTTTCAAAATTTTCTGGTAAAAATAGTAGAACTCAATACAAAATTTGATTTTCAAATGCAAGACTCAAGAGAAGCATAAAAAAATGATGAACAGGCATATTTCAGAAAAACCTGGAAAGACTTACATAAACTGATGCTGAGTGAAATGAGCAGAAGCAAGAAAACATTGTACACAGTAACAGCAACATTATGTGATGATCACCTATGATAGTAATGGCTCTTCTCAGCAATTCAACAATACATGAAAATTCCAAAAGATGCATGATGGAAAACGCTATCCATATTCAGAGAAAGACATATAGAGTCTGAATGTTGATTGACGTATACTACTTTTAATTTTTTTTTGTTTTTTCCCCTTTTATTCGGTTTCTTCTTTCACAACATGACCAATATTGAAATGTCTGATATGATTGAAGTGTATAACCTATATTAGATTTTTTGCTGTCTTGGGGAGATGGAGTGGAAGGGAAGGAAGGAGAAAAATTTCAAACTCAAAATCTTATAAAAATGAATGTTGAATACTATTTTTATGTGTAATTGGAAAAATACCATTAAAAACTCCATCTCTTACTCTCTATTTATTTATCCATTTGTCTATATCTATCTTTCTCTATCCATCGATTTGTGTGTATATTATTTTTATATTTGTCCAAATCTTTAAAGTTGTATAGATATAATATATAGATATAAATATCTACATGCGTAGATAGATATCTAGATGCATTGATATCTATACAACTTTGAAGACTTAGGCAGATATAAATTAATTGATATATTAATTTGATTAATTATTGATTGATAACAAGTTCAAAAGCAAATCAAAGACAATTCAATTAAGATAAATTAATTCCTAAAATTAGTTGTGTTTATAAGTATTATGTAATATACGTATGTACACACATATATATGTATGTATACATGTTGATATATATATAATGTACAGTTATATTGTTTAACTTATTTCCCCTATTCAAATCATAAATTCCTTAAAGATAGGAACATGTTTTCTTACTTCTTTGCATGCCTATTTTTCAATGAGTGCAGAAAATACAGTATTGTAGACACTATGCATTCAAAAACCAACCTTTTATTAGTTGAGGTATAGAAGAACTTACAGAATATAAAAGCTACTGCAGGAAATTCTGCTCTCTTGCAAAACTTATGCAAGTAGAACTTCTAGCTTTCTATAACCCTTCATAAAGATAGAATTATATACCCTTGAACTCTGCTTATTCCATTCACTCAAACGTTGCTTGATGATGCAATCTGGCAGAATTTAGGTAATGGTTCATTTTTCTTTATTTTCTTATCTTTTGTCAGAGATAATGATTTACCAATTTGTGTGATAAAATGTCATTCCAAACATCTTGTAAGAAATTATTCCCACCCTTTCTCAAAATCCTAGAGTTAAAAAAAGAATATGGCAAATCAGTTTTTATTGCTTTGAAATTCCTCCTTGACAGGTGAATGGAATTAATTAATTTGTCTATAGCAATTGGATGAGGAAGTGAAATCTTCAGAAGTAGAATGCATGGATTCATATACTAGCCTTGTGCATCATAATAGCTAAAATGTCTTACTTTCTAAGGAATGAGATAGTAAGGAAAATACTCATTAGGACTTAAGATATTGCATATATTTCTCGCCTTCAGGGGTTAGAAATCCACAGCAGGTTCTTTCTTCAACTGTAATAGATTTAGGCTGCTGGAAATATTGCAGGGGGAAAAACACAGTAGGAAAACAGCAGTAGAGAAATGTGTTCCCATTTTTAAGGCTGTAATGAGTTGTAATGGAGGTTTGCAGAACTTATTAAATGTCTCACTTCTTCCCTATCCACTTTCTCCTGGAATACAATAGAAGACTTTCACTTGAGCTCCTGTATCTTTGGAAATTAGCAGGCTACAAGATAACCCTAGTGATAGACAGTCTTGTCAGTAATTTTGGCAGAGGCTATTGTCAAGTACATTTAGTGACCTGGCTGAACAGAAGTATTTAATGAAATTTTCGATGACACGTAATCCTTTTCATTAAAGAAATACAAAGAATCCCAGACACAGCATGGTGATAGTGAAACCTCTAAAACTTCCAGTTATCCAAAGACCTTTGCAAGAAAGTTCTAACAAGTAGCAATGAACACACTTTCCTTCTCCAATGTGCAAATAAGTAAAACATTAACAATAATGAAGATTGTGGCATAGCATAGTAGACAGAACACTCATCTCCTAGTCAAATAGAGATTAATTCATCTCTGACTTTACACACAGAAGTTATATGACAGTGGGAAATTCATTTTGAAAAGTCCCATAAAACTCTCTAAGATAACAAATTACAGGCATGTTCTGATTCTTATCAGCAAAGAGAGTTTATACTTGGAGATTGCTTTATGCTACTAAAATCACAGTCCCAGACCAAAACCAAATCAAAACAAAAGTAAGCATTTTAACAAGTAATTTTGTTTAGATTGTAGTAGCTCTGTTTCGAGATTGAATTTTGATAATTTCCAATGGTTTTTAGGAATAAAACTCTTAAGAAAAAATCCACATAATATTTCAAAAATGGCCATGAAATGTTAAAATTCAAAGATAATTTTAAAAATTCAATATATTCTTTATAATTGAACCATTAATCCCAGAAGGTATACAAAGATTAATGACACAATCCTTGACTTCATGAACCTTACAAAATAGAAAAAAGAGAAAAGACATGACAACAAATAAATAAAATAAAACAATATAAGAATGAAACAAAAAGATAAAAACCAAATTGCTGCAAACATTCAGAGGAGAGAGACCACTTCTAAGCCATGAAAAAATGAAAGTTTAAAGGAAAAGGTCACATTTGAGCAGTCTTTAAGAAGGTTTAGGATTTCAATAGATTTATGAAAGGGGGAGAAGATGAACAACAAAGAGTGAAACCAGAAATAAGAGGCTAGGGATTTTATAGAAACAGTGAAAGATAAAAAGTTCAAGGAAGAAAATAAATGATTAACTAATGAGGAAACAAATAAATGAAAGAATAAGTAAAAGATAGTTAGCTCACAAGTCTATAAAGCAGCAGAATGATTCATAAAAACAGTAGGAAAAATCAATAAAAAAAGCTGACAGAAACTTCACAATGACATTTGAAAATCATGCTTCACAGTCTCAAACTGCGTTCCAGGCATCTCAACAATTATGGATTTCAGAAGTACACACTGATATGAATAGTCCAACCACATGTACCTTCCTCCTTTCCTTTTTTATTCTTTTCTCCCAAATGCTTTTTTTCCAATCGTTGTCTTGGTTATACTTAGCATTCTTTACCCAAAAATACTTCAAAGATTCTCTCTGATTAATCTCTCTCTTCCTTCAAAGTATATACACAGATATTTATAATCTGTATAGCCCTTCCCAAGTGCATCTCTTTGCTCTATGGTGCCAAGTTGCCCAGGGCAAAAGTGAATAAAACATCTTTGATCAAAAGAGTTATACACATGAAGCTGATATTTGCACATTGACTTTTAATAATGCTGCTTCTGGTTTTAGATCTAGTGGTGCTAATCTTTTTCTCTCCTTTCTGGCCTCACCTTTATTTTGCCCCTAGTTGGTGTAGAAGAATAATTGAGACCATACATTGCTACTATTATTATTATTATTTGTATTATTAAATTTGCAATGACAGCAGCAGTAGACTTATGATCTATATAACTTTGTTTTGAAAGGCACTTATGAGAAAACACATTTTGTGGTGAAATTATGTTACAAAGCAAAACAATACTTAATTATAATAATTTTTAAAGAAAAATATTTAGCATAACCTTAAGAGGCCTAAAATATCAATAAGTTGTGGGAATTTCAAAAATATATCTGAAATAATATTTAATTTCCAATGAATGATAATTATCTGAAAAATATAGTTTTCCATATTTCTTTATCATAATGTGTAAGTTCCTTTGAATGCCTGTGAACAAATAGCAAAATATATTTTACTTTCAATATGATGCTAGTTTTAAAAGACAATATTTTCATTTACAGTTATTTAAATGTATCCACGCTAATCAATGGCAATAATAGCTCACTTCTATAAAAAGATATCAGCAAATATTAGCTACTTTTTTTATTTCAACTGTTAGCATCATAGATGACACCTTGAATGAAATAGCCTTTTTTTTAAATGAAGTTAAGACTATAACTGGGGCAATAAAGAATTTGTTTCCTATATTTTTTAGTCTTCTAAATACATTTTTAAATGGTAAGCCTTTCTACTGACATGAAGAAAACTTTAAAAATGCTCAAGAATTTTAAATACCTCCATTTTCGAGCTAGGCTCCTTTTGTAATACCTGTGAGAGTCAATGGATGATGTGTAAGTTACCTAATTGTTACCTAGGCATTATAACAGCTACTTGCTCTCTAGGTTAATTTGTTCACTCTAACTTGCTTTTATGCTAACAGGTCTAGATTGGCAGGAGAGTAGAGGAGAGAACATAACCTAATTAAGCTCAAATTTCCTAAGAGTCCTAGGGTAAGCCACACTGAGGCAAAAGCATTGAAGTCATTTATGACTCTAGCTCACAAGTCCAAACCAATGAATTTTAATTCCATAAACAGCCTTTCACAATGTAACACCCTCATATGTTACATCCACATGTTACATCCCCACATTAAGCCAATGGTGTGCTAGGGAATATTTAATAAATAGCCCTCTGAAAAATCAAGGAGCACATTTAATTAACAACTAATCACAGGCATGTAGGTAGAACAGTAAATAAAATACTGGACTTAGAGTCGGGAAGACCTGAGTTCAAATCCAACTTCATACTGGTCATACTTACTAGCTATGTTACCCTGGGCAAGTCACTTAACCTCTATTTGTCCCATTTCCCTCAACTATAAAAAGTGGATGGTAACCAAATTTACTTCAAAGAGTTGTTGTGAGAATCAAATGAGACTATAACATAATATAGTAGGTTTTATACAAATGCTTATTCCTTTTCTTACTCCCATTTAATGTATATTTTAAGGACATTTTCTCTCTCATTTTCTTAGCCTAGAAAATCATCAAGAATGTAATAAATCAATCTGTTGTTTGAAATATTTTTATTTTTTTTGTTTTTAATTAAATTATTTTTAGTTTGCAACGATCATTTCAACAAGATTTTGAGTTCCAAATTTCTCTCCATCTCTCCCATTCCCCTTAATCCAAGATGTCATTGTTCCTATTACCCCCTTCTTCCAGTCTGCCCTCCCTTCTCTCACCTACCTTCTTATCCCCTTCCCCTTACTTTGTTGTCAGGAAAGATAGTTTTCTATACCCCACAGCTTGTATATCTTATTTCCCAGTGACATGTAAAAATAATTTTTAACATTTATTTTTAAAACTTTGAGTTTCAAATTCTCTCTCTTCTTCCCTCCACACTCACCTTCACTAAGAAGCAATGTAATTCAATATAGGTTATACAAGTACAGTTATGCAAAATACTTCCATAATAGTCATGTTGGGACTATATTTTCCTCCATTCTATCTCACTCTCCATTTATTGTATTTTCTCCTTTGACCTTGTCCCTTTTCAAAAGTGTTTGCTTCTGAACACCCCCTCCCCCAATTTGCCCTCCCTTATATTATCCCCCCTCTTATTCCCTTACCCTATTCTTTCCTTCAAAGTAAGATACCCAATTGAGTGTGTATGTTATTCCCTCTTTAAGTGAAATCTGATGAGAGTAAGGTTCACTCATTTCCTTTTGCCTGCCCTTTCTTCCTCTCCATTGTAACAACTTTTTCTTGCCCCTTTTATGTGAGATAAGTTACCCCATTCTATCTATACTTTTCTCCTCCTCCCTATATATTCCTCTCTCACACAGTAATTTTATTTTACTTTTTTTTGGATATCATTCCTTCACATTCAACTCACCCTGTGCCCTCTATCTATCTATCTATCTATCTATCTATCTATCTATCTATCTATCTATCTATCTATCTATCTGTCTGTCTGTCTGTCTGTCTGTCTGTCTGTCTGTCTGTCTGTCTGTCTGTCTGTCTGTCTATCTATTTTTCTATCTATCTATCTATCTATCTATCTATCTATCTATCTATCTATCTATCTATTTTTCTATCTATCTATCTATCTATCTATCTATCTATCTATCTATCTATCTATCTATTCCCTTTAACAGCCCTAAATCTGAGAAAGGTCTGATGAGCTATAAATATCACCTTTCCAAGTAGGAATGTAAACAGTCAAACTTTAATACATCTCTGATGATTTCTCTTTCCTGTTTCTCTTTTCTTGTTTCTATGGTTCTTGTATTGGAAAGCCAAATTTTCTATTTGGCTCTGTTCTTTTAATCAAAATTACTTGAAAGTCCTCTATTTCATTGAAAATCCATTTTTTCCCTGAAGTACTATAGTCAGTTTTGCTGAGTACGTGATTCTTGGTTTTAATCCTAGCTCCTTTGACCTCCAGAATATCCTATTCCAAGCCTTTTGATCCCTTAATGTAGAAGCTACTAGATCTTGTGTTATCCTTATTGTGTTTCCACAATACTCAATTTTTTTTTTCTATGGCTACTTACAATATTATTTCCTTGACCTGGGAACTCTGGAATTTGGCCACAATATTCCTAAGAGTTTTACTTTTGGGAACTTTTTCAAGAGGCAATTGATGGATCCTTTCAATTTCTATTTTACCATCTGATTCGATATTATCAGGGTAGTTTTCCTTCATAGTTTTTTGAAAGATGATGTCTAGGTTATTTTTTTAGCATAGCTTTCAGGTAGTCCAATCATTTTTAAATTATCTCTCCTGGATCTATTTTCCAGGTCAATGGTTTTTCCACTGAGCTATTTTATGTTGTTTTCTATTTTTTCATTCTTTTCATTCTGTTTATAATTTCTTGATTTCTCATAAAGTCATTAGATTTTATTTGCTCCATTCTAATTTGTAAGGAATATTTTCTTCAGTGACCTTTTGGGCCTCCTTTTCCACTTGGCTAATTCTTCTTTTTAAGGCATTATTCTCCTCATTGGCCTTTGCACCTCTTCTGCCATTTTGGTTACTCTATATTTTAAGGTATTACTTTCTTCATTAATTGGGTTAAGGCATTCTTTAACAAGCTGTTGACTTGTTTTTCATTATTTTCTTGCATCACTCTCATTTCTCTTCTCAATGTTTCCTCTATTTCTCTTATTTGGTTTTCAAAATCCTTTTTGAACTCTTCCATGGCCTGCAACCAATTCATATTTTTCTTGGAGACTTTTGATGTAGGAGCTTTGACTTTATTGTCTTCTTCTGGTTGTATGTTTTAATCTTCTTTGTGACCAAAGTAAAATTCTGTAGTCTGAGTTTTTTATTCCACCGTTTGCTCATTTTCCAACCAAATTATGTGACTTTTGAGTCCCGAGTCAAGGTAAGACTCTGCTTCCACAATAGAGAGTGCACTCACCCAAGCTTCAGGAGTTTTGAGCAACTATTTTTAGAGATACTTCTAGGCACCTGTAAATTTTCAGTTCTTCTAAGGTGGAATGAAGAAAGAGAGGTATTTACTCCTTTTGTGGGCTGTGCTCTGGTCTGTGAGTGACCTCAAGCACTCTTTTCTGCCCTAGAACTGTGAGGAGGATTCACTCTCCACAGTTGCCACAAGGTGTTCCACACCAGCACTCCTCCTTACCCCAAGACCAAGAACAGGACTGCAACACAGATTCAAGCAGGGCAAAGCAAGAGAATACTGCCTTAGCACCAGCAAAGAGATCCCTTCAATCTCCCTCTGATCATCCACTTGATGCCCCCCCCCCACTATCAGTGGAGCTCCAGAAGAAGCTACCACTTCTGCTACTGCTGCTGAAACGACCAACACTGCCACCTCCACTGCCCTGGGACTGGGGCTAGCCGTGCTCTTCTCTCACCCATGTCAAACAGAGTTTTCCCACTGAAATTATATGTTGTCTTTTGCATTTGTGAGTTGAGAAGTCTGGAAAGCACCACAAGTTCCAGTGATTCAGTCCCCTGAGGCCTGCTCCAGCCTTGTCTGTGTTGGAGTGGACTATGCTGGCTATGTTCCACTCCCAGCCAGGTGTGACAGACGTTTCCTGTGGCACTTCCAGGTTATCTTTGGCTGGAAGTGTGTTTCACTCTGTCATTCTGTGGTTTGTGTAGCTATAGAATTTGTTTAGAGTCATTTTTCTAGCTATTTGTAGGGGTTTGTGTGTGAGCTCAAGCAAGTCCCTGCTTTTACTCCATCATCTTGGCTCTGCCCCTTGTGATTTGTAACATTTGCCAGTTTCCTATGCTTTACATTGTAACACATAGCCAAAGCATTTATAGTTTTTAAGCACCAACATTTCCTTAACAATAAGACAAAATAAGAATGGCTAGGTGGCATAATGGATAGAGGAAACACCTGGAGTCAGGGAGACTCATCGACCTGAGTTCAAATCGGATCTCAGACACTTACTAGCTGTGTGGCCTCAGGGAAGTCATTTAACCCTGTTTGTCTCAGTTTTCTCATCTGTAAAATGACCTGGAGAAGGAAATGGGAAACCACTCTAGTATCTATGCCAAAAAAATCCCCAAAAGGGGTTATGAAGAGTCGACCATGGCTGAAAACAACATATCAATAACAACAACAATAAGGAAAAATAAAGGAATAAAGCATCAGATACTCATGTATGAATGAAAAAGCATACATAAGTACATAAATCTCACACGTAAACCTGGGTTATAGTCTCCCACAATAGACTTAATATCTAAAATATAATTATTGTTCTTATTGACCATTCTAGCTCTCAAGTCCATACCAATATATTCTGGTTGCATAACCAGCCCCTCATAATGTAACATCCTCACATAGCACTTAATCCAGTGAGGTTCTAGGAAACATTCAATAATTCTGTCTCTGGAGTCAAGGTGGTGGAACCAAGATGGCAGAGTAAAAGCAGGGGCTTGTTTGACCTATCCCCCAAATTCCTCCAAATACCTGTAAAAAAATGACTCTAAACAAATTCTAGAGCTATAGAACCCACAAAATGACAGAGTAAAACAAGTCTCCAGCTGAAGGTGGCCTGGATGGGCACTGAAAAAGAGTCTATTGCACCATTCTGGGACTAGAACAAAGTTCAATGTGGACCATGCCAACACAGACCAGGCCTGAGCAGACCCAACACAGCAGTCCTCAGGTCACTGAATCACTGAGCTGTGGCAGTTTCCAGACTTCTCAACCAAAAAACGCCAAAGACAACTGTACAGGTCAGTGAGAAAACTCTGTTGCACATGAGTGAGAGAAGGGCCCCAGGGCAGTAGAGGTCACAGCTGCTTCTGGAGCTCCAGGCCCACAGACACTGGGTGAAATCAAGCAGCTGATCAGAGCAGGAGTTCAGGGATCTCTTTGGTGGTGCTGAGGCACAATTCTCTTCTTTGCAGCACTTGCATCTTTTTCACAGTCCTTGGTGGTGGTCCTGGAGTGAGGAGCATTGGTATGGCACAGCTTGTGGTGGCTATGGAGGAGTCCTTCTAGCAGTTCCAAGGCAGAAAAGAGTGCTTGAGTTCACTCACAGACGAGAGCACAGGCCAGTAGAGGAGTAAACACCTCTCCTTGAATCATACAACCTCAGAAGAACTGAAAATTTACAGGTGCCTGCAAGTAGGCTGGGAAACAGTAATGAAAATAATTCATTAAAAATTAGAATGGAACAAATGGAAGCTAATTACTTTATGAGAAATCAAGAAATTATAAAACAGAATCAAATAAATAAAAAAATAAAGAAAACAATGTGAAATATCTCAGTTGAAAAAACATTGACCTGGAAAATAGATCCAGGAGAGGTCATTTAAAAATTATTGGACTACCTCAAAGCCATGATAAAACAAAAAAGCTTAGACATCACCTTTCAATAAACTATCAAGGAAAACTACCCTTAGGTTCTAGTACCAGGAGGGTAAAATAGAACTTGAAAGAATCTACCAATAACCTCTTGAAACAGATCCCCAAAGGAAAACTCCTAGGAATGTTGTAGCCAAATTCCAGAGTTCCTAGGTGAAGGAGAAAATATTTCCAGCTGCTAGAAAGAAATATTTCGAGTACCGTGGAAACACAATGAGGTTAACACAAGATCTAGCAGTTTCTACATTAAGAGATCAATAGGCTTGGAATATGATATTCTTGAAGTCTAAGGAGCTAGGATTAAAACCAAGAATCATCTACCCAGCAAAATTGTATATAATACTTCAGGGGAAAAGTGGCTTTTCAATGAAAGAGAGTACTTTCAAGCATTATTGATGAAAAGACCAGAGCTCAGTAGAACGTTTGATTTTCAAATACAAGAACCAAGAGAAGCAAGAAAAGGTAAACAGGAAAGAGAAATCATAAGGGACTTATTAAAGTTGAACTGTTTACATTCTTAATTGGAAAGATGATATTTGTAACTCATGAGACCTTCCTTAGTATCAGGGTACTTGAAGGGAATATACATATATAGAGACAAAGGGCACAGGGCGAGTTGAACATGAAGTGATGATATCTAAAAATGAAATTATGGGGTGAGAGAAGAATATATTGGGAGGAGGAGAAAAGGAAATATATAATAGGGTAAATTATTTCACATAAACGAGGCAAGAAAAAGCTGTTATAATGGAAGGAAAGAGATGGGCAAGTGAAAGGGAAAGAGTGAACATTACTCTCGTTGGATTTGGCTTAAGGAGGGAATAAAAATGTAGTAACAATGCCCTTTGCAGCTACTGTGGAAGTGTAGAGCCAATAACACCAGCACACAGGAGTGCTGCTAGAGAGGTTCTTTGATCTACTTCTCTAAGGAAAGCAACTTTAAAGTTTATAATCTCACTTTCATTAAGCACACCCACACACCCACACCCACACACACATATATATATATATATATATACATATATGTATATGTGTAAAATTTCACTCAATTCAGGGGAAGAAGTCAGTACCCTAAACTTAGAATACACAAACAGAAATTACAAGCAGAAATTATATAAACAGAGTAAATGACACAAATCAGCAGACAGGGCTTCTCTCTGTCCGTAGCAATACATACATAGTTACCAGAGAGAGAAGTACTAATATCTGGGTTTTCAAAGCTAGGGAGCTCCTTAACAGGTACCCAGAGTTCAAATCACATGCACACTCTTCCAATGAGTGAGCCCCAGCAAAATGCTAACCTCTGAGTATATACATGCAACCTCAGGGTCAGAAGGTATCACATGCATGCGACTCAAACTCATGTGACTTAGCTTTTCTTGTGGCTTCAGCAGGTTGTCAAAGACTCTTGATTCAATTAAAGGCAAGCCTCAATAAAAGACACTTAATTGTCTTAGGGCTGAGGAGCTCCAAAACAAAAAAAAAAACAGTGAAAGGTCCCATTTTGCTTGCCATCAGCAACAAACACACTCATTTGGGTATCTTACTTTACAGGAAAGAAGTGGAGATGAGGATAAGAGGTGGAGTGATAGAAGGGAGGGCAGATAGGGGAAGATGGTAGTCAGAAACAAACACTTTTATAAAGAGACATGGTCAAAGGAGAAAACTGAGTAAATGAGGGACAGGATAGGATGGAGGGAAATATAGTTAATCTTTCCCAACCTGAAGTGTTTCGAGTAATGATACATGTATAGCCTATATTGAATTGCTTACCTTCTCAAGAAGAGTGGGTGGGGAGGGAAGAAGGGAGAGAATTTGGAACTCAAAGTTCTAAAAACAAGTGTAAAAAATGTTTTTACATGCAACTGGGAAATACGATATACAGGCAATTGCGTATAGAAATCTATCTTGTCCTACAAGAAAGTAAGGGGAAAAGGGATAAGGAAGGGGTTGATAGAGGGAGGGCAGACTGGGGAAAGGGGCAATCAGAATACATGCCATCTTGGGTGTGGGGGAGGGGAGAGAAGGGAAGAAAATTAGAATTCAAAATCTTGTGGAAATGAATGTTGAAAACTAAAAAGAAATAAGTTAATCAAAAAATAATTCTCTCTCTGAAAATGCAGGACACACATTAAAATTTAAACAGTTGTGGCTAAGTGATTCAATAGATAAAGCACAGAAACTTAAATTGGAATAACATGAGAAGAAAATAAGTTTCCTTTAAGCCATAGATCTGCAAAAACCTGTCTGTGATAGTAAGAATATATATTAGTTTTTTTTTTTCCCCTGCAACATGGATTATGACCTTTTTCCTTCCCTCCAGAAAAATAAATTAGCTTCCTTTAAAAAGAGGTAAAGCTATCATTGGACCTGATTGGCCCTTATTTCCCTAATACATACCAAGGCATAAAATCACCTCCTACATGAATCTGGGACCCAGTGACTTGGTGGACTTCCAAAGACCATGCGAACCAATTGATCCTTCATGATATCCTGCCCTAGTGACCAGACACATTTCCATGTAAAGACAAGGGGAGGGAGGGGACTGCTTCCTGAGATGTTAGGTACCACTGTATACTTGTTGTGTGTCTTTTCTGAGTTGAGGTAAAGTTAAAACTCTTTTTATTATGTGTACTATAAATTATAAATATCTCACTTTATTCCAACATCAAACCTAGATAAAGACAGTGTTAGTGTTGAAACCACTGCCAATATCTTTAGACTGCCTATGCAGAGCAGCCATTATTTTTTCGGTTTTACTCACTCAGATTCTATGTTGTCCAGTCAGGACAGAGTTATAATACCATAGCATAGGCTGATCTTTAAAAAATAAAGAAAAAAAAAGGCAAGTATATGTAGCTAGTTCATCAGGATACAAAGTAATTCCACAACCTCTCTCCCTATTTCTTTGACAACAGAGAGAGCAATAGTTAAATATGAAGGTTTACCTCTATCCTAATCTAGGTAGCACTGAAGAGCAGTAATTATAAATGAAGCTATTAACCAAAGGAACCTATTTCCATCCTACCAATGAAGAAACATTATTGGAAGTCTTTTTTCACCTAGCAGGTTTTATCTGCTACATCTCCAATAGAATAATTTTGTAAATTCCCACCATTTCTTCAATTCCTTTTTTTTTAGGTTTTTATATCCTGTTCCTCTCTCAGGTTGCTTTCTTTTAAATATTTTAAATGAGAGTCTCCTCATGTTCAGGGACAACATGTCATTTAAAAGATAACTCTCAAGTTTTCAGCAGCGGCAGCAGTAGTAGGAGTAGTAGCAGCAGTAGTAACAGCAGCAGTGCTAAGAAGAGTAACAGTAATAGTAGTAGTAGTGAAATGGACAGACCGAGAAAACACAGACCAAGCCAATTAAAAATCTTTTGAGCATCATTTATTAGCTGGCCAGCGACTGTCCCGTAGACTGAAAGTCTAGAGAGCAGCCCTGAGCACAAAGATTTGAAGCCTTTTATACCTGAGCCTAGAGCAGGTGCAAGCAAGCCATTACAAAAGCAGGAGACTGCAGTTAAAT
>CM053627.1:175253202-175272797 GCA_028646595.1 Phalanger gymnotis
TATTGTGGAAGGGTTATACGTAATGATATGCATGTGGCCCATGTTGAATTGCTTGACTTCTTAGGGAGAGTGGGTGGGAAGGGAAGAGGAGAGAGAATTTGGAACTCAAGGTTTTAAAGAAATAGATGTTTCTGAAAGTAAAAAGGTTTTTTTTTCATGCAAGTAGAAAATAAGATGCACAGGCAATGGGGCACAGAGATTTATCTTGCCCTACAAGAAAGGAAGGGAAAGGGGGATGGGAGGGGAATGGGGTGATGGAGGAGAGGGCAGACTGGGGAACAGAGCAACCAGAGTGTATGCCATCTTGGAGTGGGGGGGGAGGAAATGGGGAGAAAATTTGTAATTCAAATGCCTGTGAAAATCAATGCTGAAAACCAAACATATTAAAAATAAATTAAAAAAAGATGTTATTCAACTAGTAGCTAATGGTGACATGAAGTTATTTGATTGAATGACAGGTTTTAGCCGCAGTTTTTTTGAAATCCATTGAAAATGTTGAATCATATTTTTCATGTATATTTAAGCCTGGGAGAGTCCATTAATTTGTGCTGTGAGAGAGTCCTCTAGATCCAGCTTTTATAAATTAAAATTCACTTGCAATTGAATTGGATTTAAGTGAGGGTTGGCTGTGCAAAGTCACCAGCCTCACTCTCTTGTCTAGAGCCGTCTGGGTCCAGTGGCAAGATATAGATCAGGATGACTGAAGATGGCTCTAGATGCAGTGAAAGATCTTGGCCTTTTTAATGTAAGGTCTTTCCCAGGTCTCAGTTTGACTGAGGTAATGTCCATTCAGTGTTTAAGGCTAGGTAAGAACAGAGGCAAGATTGGCCCCTTTTACCTAGTTAAAAATATCAGTCTAGGAGAGGAAGACCTTCAGCGCTTTTGGCCAAAACAGAAAAAAAAATGCTGTTTACATTCACTCTGAGCCATCAGGCCCCAAAAAATGACAAAGTGAGGCTTGGGCTGGACCTACTGTTGGCTAGTCAGTGAAAGCCAGAATGATTTGGGGTGAAGGAATGATGCTTAACAAAAAACATCTAGCCCTTAAACCTCAAGATATCTTGGGAAGTTTCAGTGATCAAAATTTGCATTCTTTTGGGCAGAGCACCCACATGTAAGGGTATGGTACTCTATGTAGACCGAAGGATAAGAGGGAGGGAGGGAGGGAGGAAGTAGGTGTACTGCCCAAGTGTAACTGGCCAGTTGAGTGACCAGTATGGCAGCTTCTACTGTGAAAAGCTAACAAGAACTTAAAATAATCATGAATAGAGAGAGACCGTTTTGCTTGAAAATTTGTGCTTTTAAAATACTGTTCCTAACTTTCAATGCACAACCTCATAGAATCAGTCATTGGAAAATCTCCAGGTTTCAATTTGTTTAAATAACGTGTCTTCCAAACTTTAACTACGGTACTCTGATTCTAGCCAGACATATTATTAACATTGAGTTTTTTTTTTAATTTAGGAAATGAAATGTCTTCTGTCTTAAATACTAAATACAAGAAGATTAATTAAAAGTATTCATAGTCTTTCTGATGTATGAGGCAGATGCATCCCTTGATTTCCTTCATAGCTTCCTTAGAAGGTGAAATACATCTCAAGGATACATTAATGCCTGAAGAGAGCCAAGAGACACTTGATGTGATTTGAAGGCTGTTGGCTAAGCCTCTCGTACTTGTTCTAGCATGCCTGCAATTCCACTCTTTGAATTTTATTTCTTTGGGTCAGGCATGGTTATTTTGAAGGGTCTCGTCATATTTTAGAATGTATCTTTGAGATTTAAGTACAAGAAGAGGTGAATATCTTCATTGAGATTTTTAGTCAATGCTTCCGTGGTTCAGAATAGCAAAGTGAAGAATTAAACCAGAAAAAGAGGTAAGGTAGGCATAACACTGGAATTTGCAAATTTGACCTGAGTAGGATAATTCTGAATGGTCCGCATTAGACTAGCTGCAAGGGTAAGATGGAATGTATGAGAGGAAAGAGGAATGGAAATATTCAAAAGGGCATGCGTACACACAGAAACACAATGTGCATAGGTAGATAAATCATATATATATATATATATATATATATTTGTGTGTGTATGTGTGAATGCACACACACATACACACACACACACACACACACACATGCACTTCCCCTTTTACTTCCTGAGGGAAGAGATTGTCTTCGACTTTTTATTTGTTGTATAGCAAGGATTTAGCACAGTTTGGCACACAATAAATGCTTTTTCTTCCATTAATTCAAAGTGGAATGACAGAAGTGTCTTCAAGACTTTGTAATATTTCATAATTTCCCCAAGGTTTTGCCCTTAACTCTACTGATTTACTCTTCTTTGATCTCATGGACAATTACTATTCAGAAGCATAAGGAAATGTATGAAATGGCTGACTGGAGCATTTAGATTTCATTGTCTTAATTCTTTGGATGGTTGACAAAACTGGAAGTAGAGAAATGGACAGTTAACTATATATCATTAAAAAAGATCATTTGAATGAAAAGATAACTAAAAGGAGTGTAAATTCAGTAACTGTAAAAAAAAAGGAAGGGACATAGAAAATGGAGAATATGACAAGCCTCCCTCCTCTTGGCAGAGAGATGATAAGAATATAAGGTCAGACTAGTATATACACAGTCTGATAGCATCACAATATCAGTCGTTTTGGCATAATAGTTTTTTTGGTTTTCTCTTTTTTTAATTTTTGTTATAAAAGAGGTTTGATTATGAGGTAAGCATGAAGAGCCTTGATGGTATGTATCCATTGTAAATTATATATAAATGATGTCAATAATAAAATAATTATGTGCATTATCTATCCAAACCTATGATTTATTATCATTATCATAAGTGACCTGTTAGGTTCTATAGGTAGACAGACAGACAGACAGACAGACAGACAGAGAAATAGATAGATAGGTAGATAGATCTACATAGATTGATAGATATCTGTCTTGTTGACATATATCTCTATCTCTACACAGATCTATAGCTATTTATTTCCTTCAGAAATATACATATATATACACATATATATTAGATATATAATATACATACATTATACATAATACATATATAACACACATACATATGTGTATATATATGTATCTATGCATATTGTGTGTATGCATACCCTTTTGAATATTTGCATTCCTCCTTCCTCTCATGCATCTATATCTATATCTCATTCCATCTGTATCTATATAGTTATGCATCCATATCTATAGATCAACTTTCATCTAAACATCTATGTGCATACATGTGTATATATGTGTGTGTATATTTACATACACATAGGTACATGTATTTAGACACATATGTCTAACCTGGTAAAATGAGTTCAGAGAGAGGCACATCAATAAGTTGGCTCCGGGGTGATTAAGTTTTTGGCCACAAATACCCTCAGAGATAGGCTGCAAACTAAACCTCCATGGCCTAGGTTTTGTCTCTTGCTGAAGAAAGAGGATAGAAAGAAATAAGCATTAATAAATTATTTACTTTGTACTAAGAACTCTGTTAAGTGTGCTACAAAGAAAATGTCATTTGATCTTCACAGAAACCTGGGGAGGCGGATGCTTTCATTATCCTTTTTTAAAGTTGAAGAAAGTATGGAAAATACAGGTTAAGTTACTTGCCCACATTCATACAACTAATTAGTACCTGAAGCCAGCTTTGAACTCAAGTATTCCTTATTCTATGCCCACTGTTCTATTCGCTGTGTCACCTTACTGCCTCTAGTCGTAGAGCAATTGATATCTGCATTTGTGGAGTGAAAATAGACACATCCCGGAAATTCAGGTGATACAGTGGAAAGGACATTGAATGGGGAGTCAGAGGACCTGGATTTCAACCCTACCTTAAGCTTATTACTTTTGGAATATTAAGCAAATTGCTTTAGCCTCTCTGGGACTTGGTTTGCTCAATGGTAACATTAGGCAGATAGATTATTTCTAAGCTCCTTTCTTGTACTAAATTTGTGACCAATGATCCTTAAAGAAAAAAAGAACAAGCATTTATCATGCCTACTGTGGACCACATACTGTATTAAGAACTTGACAATTATTATCTCATTTCATCATCATGACAATCTTTTGAGATAGATGCTATTATTTTCCTCATTTAACAGTTGTGGAAACTGTCTAAGGTACTACATAGATAATAAGTATCTGAAGTCAGATTTGCATTAAGGTTTTTCTGACTTCTGGCCCAGAGCTCTTTCTACTGGGCCACCTAGCTGCACGTAATTATGGAAGTACACACCAGCATAGTTCAAATACGAATAGTCCTCCCTCAGATTGCTGAAGCGTGGACCTTCCATACCCTGATAAGATATTGTCTTATATCTTTTGTAGGAGGGCTTTTCCAGTATGCCTCACTTTTAATGCCTTGCTTCTGACATGACCATTCATTTACAATATATAAACAATTTTTCAAGTTGTGTCTTCTATAAGAATGTAACCTCCTAAGGGGCAAGATATTTTTTGTCTTTCATCGTATACCAGTGCTTAGCACAGAACCTAGCACTTAGTGAGAGATTGATAAACGATTGCTGTTACAATTTTGTCATTACCAAAATGCTCTGACTATAATAGTTATTTGTGGTCCCCACTTGTAATGGCAATGCACTTTATGTTCAATCCTCACTATTACTGCTACAATGAGGCATTAAGAGCAGACACGAATGACTCAAGAAAGGTGGTTGCTCTGGTGAGGATTATGTTCTTCAGGGCCATGGTTGCTCCGATTCCTTACCCTGTCTCTATTATTTCCTTGTACTATTTCAACAAAAATTGGTTACTGGTAAAATAATGTGTGATTTTCCCCTCAATCAGATTCATCACCTGTGTGGTCATCTAGCCCATATACATAGCTATGTATAACTCTCTACTTCTCTGACTGCCCTGTTGGTGCTGATCTTGGAGCAGGCTGCATTGAACTCTGATCTCACCCACTTGACCCTCTCTATGGGAAACATTGTACATGACATGGTTCCTCTTTCCAGGATCCTTATTGCGAACCCTTGCATTTTAATCTAATTGACCTGCAGCAGCACTTGTCTTGCCTCAGTAACTTATCTGTGAGGCAGCTGAGACAGGTTATTCTCATCATAGACTTCTCTGTGCTCATTGGTCTTTCCTCAAAGGATTCTAGTCTTTAACAAGTCATTATATCCAGCCAGCTCTCTATTCTGATCAAGTATGCAGATATGCCCTGATAGATCTCTGTCATGCACCAACCCTTGCTTTTTGGGTCAGTCTGACTCCATCCACATGCTCTGCAGGAACTGATCTTTTGACCACTAGCACCCGAAGAAGCCTTTTTTACATGCACTAAAGATTTGGAAAGCTCTGCTCCCTTGTGCTGAAAGGCATTGATTAATTACACATATGCTTACATGGGCTCTGCTTTACCCAACTTTCTGTGCAGTCTGTAAGTGTTCAAACACTGTGACCTCAATATTCAAAACTGTTGGTGTGTATGGGATCAAATAAAGTTCCCTATCAGCTTCCTCTAATCCCTTACAGTCTACTACTCCTGCTATACTATTAGCAAAAAATATCATTGAGTCCTATATAGTTGGTCATTCAATAAACATTTGTTTAGCTCCCAGTATATTCTGGAACTGTGCCAAGCACTGGGGACAAAAAATAAAGGTTCTGCTCTGTAGGAATTCACGATCTTATGGGGAAGACAAGATGGCCAACAACTTTGTACAAACTAGCTATGTAGAGAATGAATTGGAAATAATCACAAAGGGAAGTCATTAGACTAACAGGAAAGTCTTTATGTAGAAAGTGAGGTTTTAAGTGGTACTTAAAGGAATGAAGAGATCGTGATGAGAAGGGAGAGCATTTTGGATATGGAAGATATGTGTTCAGCGAGGATATTTCTTATTCTAAGAACTGTGACAAGTCCAATGCCATTGGATTGCAGAGTATAAATGCCTGGAAAGGAAAAGAAGCAAGTTGTGAAGGGCTTTGAACAGCAGAGTACTCAAGTGTGATTCTGGAAGTGATAGGGAACCAGTGGAGATTACTGCTAAAGGAGTTCACCTGGTCAGAGCTGTGTTTATAAACATCACTTTGACAACAGAGTGGAGGATGGAGAACAGTGGGGAGAAAGTAATGGAAGTACCAAAGGTGATAAAAAAAAAACTGTATGTGAGAAAAATTATGAAGGTAAAATTGTCAAACTGGACATGGAAGATATAATGCCTGGAATATTGCAAGAGCCTTTTGGCTTGTCTCCTTTATTCACATCTCTGCCTACTTTGATCATCCTTCCACATAGCTGTGAAATATATCTTCCTAAATTATGGGCTAAAAATTACACCCTCTGCCCCCAACCTCTCCACTAATTCAGTGTTCTCCTATCTCCAATATGATCAAACACTAAAACCTCTTTTGGATATTCAAAGTCCTCATAATTTGTCCTCCTACCTTTCCAATCTTCTAATACCTTAATCAACACAGAATAGTCTATTATCTAGTGATACTGGCTTCCTTGTTCTTCCTGCAAGACACTTCATCTCCTAACTCCAGACATTTTCACTGGTTGTGGAATACCTGGAATACTCTTCCTTCTGATCTTTGTCTCATGGCTTCCTTGGGTTTCTTCAAGTCCCAGTTAAAATTTTATCTTCAACAGGAAGATAGCCCCAATCCCACCTCCCACCCCCACCTTAATAGTAGAGCTTTCCCTCCATTGATTATACAATTTATTCTGATAAATCCTCTTTGTACATAGTTGATTACATATTGCCCCTCCTCCCCCTCAATAGACTGAAAATTTCTTGGAATCAGGGACAGTCTCTGACCTTTTTCTTTATCTCCCGTGTTTAGAACAGTAACTGTACATAGTAGGTCTTTGATACATGCTTGTTAAATGACTGAAATTTCAACTTATCTTCTGAACAGCAAAACAAACTTCCTTAGCTTTCTCCTTATCTATCTCCCATTTTCTGAAACAGAATATTATCTCCTTGACTTCAGGTATAATTTTAGGGCTTTAGAAGATCTGGAATGTTTTCTAAACAACTCTGTTTCTTCTATGTATATTACCAAAACATTAAAAGGCTTGTGAAGACTAGTTGCTCAGAGGGGACTTGTGATGTTGCTTTTTTTTAAATTTATTTTAGATAAATACTAAAACTTAAATACATAATAAGAAAACATATATTAAAAAATTAAATATAAAATAAAAGAAATAACATGTCCTGTGCACGGCAGACACAGTAGAGGATTCAAAATATTTATCAATAAATTTCCATTTCAAGGATGTTTATATATTATAGAAGTTATATATAAAGGCGATATGATATATAAGACATAAGATGATAGGTTGAAAGCTATCCAACTTTTCTTCCTTGTGGGTTTTATTTTGTTCTCTACTGTACCCTTTTCATTTTGTTCTTTTCCCCCTCCTTTCCCCTCTCCCAATGCTACAATTAAGCATGGATACATTTAAATATTGATATATACATATATGTATACATACATATACATACATACATACATATACCGTCCCTAAGAGTTTCTACTCCTAATCGCTGTTCTTGTTTATGCTTACCTCTTTTTTTCTATCTCTCCTAACTCCTCTACTTTGCTTCTAGAAACTGCCTTGCCCTCCTATTACTTAACCTATCCCCCATCAGCAATTTCTTCCTTATCCTCCTATTCACCTAAATCTAAACATCATTTTGTACTTCCCTTTGACCTATTGCTTCACCCTCCCCTTTAAAGATACCTCCTTTACCCTTCCCCCCATCCTCTTAGAGTTTTATTTCTTTCTAAATTTAGAAGACTTCATACTCTTCTAGATGTATTTTTCCCTCTTGAACCCATTCCTGATGAAAGTAGGTTACCAGAACTAACAGCCCCTTCCCCCTTCTAATTCTTCTGTATTGGTTTTTCCTCTCCCACCTCATTTATATAAGATAATTAGTCTTTTAACTGTTCTTGAATGGTTTTACTTTTGAAATCATATTAAAGTCATGTCTACCCAAATCTTTCTTATAAGCTATCTAATTATCAAAAATATTCCTAGACGTAAGTTTCACATTTTACGTACATAAAAGGTAAAGCTTCTATCCTTATTGAGTCCCTTGTAATTGGTCATTGGTATGGACATTATATTTCTCTTGGTTCCTGTATGTCAAATCTTCTATTGAGTTTTTGGGTTATTGCTGTTTTTGACAAAATCCTAAAAGTCTGACAATTCATTAAATATCCTTTTTTTTAAAATTCAGAATTATTTTTAGATTTGCTAGTTATGGTATTTTCCACCAGAAGCCCAGTACTTTTGCTCTTTGATATATAATGTTCTAAGACCTGCAATCCTTTAGTGTCACCACTACTAGATCTTGAGTGATTCTAACTGTGGTACTTCCATATGTAAATGTTATTTTTTTTTCTCATTGCTTATACTATTTTGTCCTTGAGCTGGGGGTTTCAGAATTTGATTATAATATTTCTGTGGGTTTTCTTGGCAAGATCTCTTTCAGGTGGTATTAGGTGGACTTTTTTTTATCTATTTCTACTTTCCCTTTTTCTCCTAATGCTTCAGGAAATTATTTCTTATTGTTTCAAGTGCAATTGTATCAAGATTCTTTTTTTTGGATCTTAGCTGTCAGGTAGTCCAGTTATTCTTATGTTTTCTCTTCTAGATTGATCTGTTCTCCAGATCAGTTGTTTTTCTTATGAGATTTTTCACATTCTGTTCAATTTTTTCATTCTTTGTTTCCTTTGTTTCTTGGTCTCTTATAACTTCTATGGCTGGCCCTTACCTGATTCTGATTGTCAAGGAGTGATTTTCTTCCTTAACATTCTGGATCTCTTTTTTTAATTGGTTGACTTTCTTTTCATAAACTTCATGTTTTTCTTGGATTATTCCTATTTGTCTTTTTAGTTTTTCCTCAATTTCTCTCATTTGTTTTTTAAAGTCTTTTTTAAGTTCTTCAATGAATTATTTTTGGGCAGTTGATCATTTGACATTACTCTTTGGGGTAGAAGATGCTTTCTTTGCTTCAGTATCCTCCTCTGAAAATGAACCCAGTCTTCTCTATTCCCATAATAGCACTCTATGGTTGGATTTTTTTTTCTTTCTCCTTTGCCTGTGAATTTTTTGTAGTATTAGCTTAATTTCTGTAATCACCCCTAGACCTGTGGTATGAGGGGTGGTACCCTCAGGCTTCAGATCCTCTGCAGTTCTCCCTTCTTATTTTGAACTCAATCCAAGCCTCCTGTAAGTGTCCACAGCCAACCAGCAGTCCTGCCCCACTACATGTGATGGTTCCTTCTTGCCCCCACTGCCTCTTCACAACACAGCTGGATCTGGTGTTCTTGTCAGCAGAGGTTCCCTAGATCTTCCCCAGGTCAAAGGCCCAACACCCCTCACTGTCCTGAGGGTAAACATTCCAGTGGCTGGGCCAGAGGCAGCTTCCCTACCCAGCTAACCCCAGGGCTTGCCTCTCACTGTTTAAGTGGTCTCTTGCCTGGAGGGGTTTACTCTTCAATGAGGCTAAATCTCCTCCTGGAATTATTCTTCAGCTATTCTCTGATTGCCCCAGGAGTACACCAGTTTTGCCTCTACTCCTATTTATTTTCCCCAATTTATGGTTTTCCCAGAGGCATTATTTTTTTCCCTTTTGTGGAGGAAAATCTTGAGACCTTGAAATTTTCTGACCTACTCCACCATCTTCCCAGAATCCTCTCTTGTATCTTTAAACAAAATAATGAGATACCCTCAACTTTGAGTATCTTTTATTGATAAGGACAAAAGGATGTTTTGGTGAGTGATGAAAACATTTCCAAGATTGATACTGACACTGATACATTTTTCAAAAAATTTCTGTGTGCTAATGTTTACCCAAGGTCAATCACAATTCCAGAACTAACTCTTTGGTATAGATTACAATTCTAAAATAAAGTTAAATAACTTTTCCAAAGTCATGCTAATAGAAAGTCTTACAAAATCCATTATAAGTACTCAAAGCCATGGAGAGTCTACTCCATTGTATTTCTCTGTGAGCTTTTCCAGGCATCTCTCAAACTTGAACTGATTTCAAAAAATGATTTTATCAAATAGTTTTCTTACTAGTTGAGCATTTTAAATCTTCACAATGACAAATCTGATGCCTAAAGCTATACTGTATATTGTAGTGAATTTGCTAAGTATTTTTTGATTATTCCTTTGGGAACCATTTGACATATACACTTTCAAAATAAAAAAAAAATGGAAATAGCCATAAATCTAACTTTTGATTTTTCGGTAAAAAAAAATAAACATCAAAAGTTCAATCAGAATTTGCACATCACAAGAGCATGAAACTCTGGATTAAAAAACACACATGTGTACTTATGACTTCTGTTAATAATATATCTCTATAATAATATAAGGAACATCTGGTGATTCAAGTACATAATATGTGTGCTTTGATATGGACTGCAATGAATCTACACAAACATATTTCTCAGAGGGGGGAAGGCAGGGCAATTGGGTTTAAGTGATTTGCCCAAGGTCACACAGCTAGTGAATATGTCAAGTATCTGAGGCTAGATTTGAACTCAGGTCCTCCTCAATCCAAGGCCAGTGCTCAACTCATTGTACCACCTAGCTGCCCATACACAAACATACTTAAATGGCCAATACTAGTCATTTTAAGGCAGCTAAGTGGTGCACTGGATAGAGCAATTTGCCTTGAGTCAGAAAGACCTGTGTTCAAATCAACCTCAGGCACTTGGGACCCCAGGCAAGTCACTTAACCTTTTTTGCCTCCATTTTCGCATCTCTAAAATGAGCTGGCGAAAGAAATGGCACATCACTCCAGTATCTTCTCAAAGAAAACCCCAAATTGGATGATGAGAAGTTGGACATGACTGAAAAACTGTCATCATGAAAATCATGAAAAACAAATCATTTTGAAGATCAGATTCTCAAACATTTCATGCAGTTTATTTTCATGGAAGCATACATAGCACTAAGTACTTTGTGATGGTTTGATGGAAATGCATCCACAAGTTGTTAATTGAAACTACAAGCTAGTATTTTTTTCATAAGCAAAACTGGTATTAGAATTAGGGTAGGGAAGGATATTATGATATAAAGTTAAAGTGTCCATTGAAACTAGTAAAGTGCATCTAAATTCTATATAGACAGTGTTTGTCTATTATTAAGTACTATCCCAATTCTGATTGGGATAATTGCACCTTTTTTCTGTTAGCAGAATTGTTCTGCAACTTTTGTCAGGTATGCTATTCTTCAAAACCTGTCATAAATTTCCAAACACACTTTACTGCTATTTTTCTGCTTTTAATTTTAAATTAAACCAACTTTTTTCTTTGCAAACTTAATACTTTAATTATAGTAAGATAATGTGCAGTGTATCATTTATTTTCTCTCGAAGGTTATTGAGGTTATCAAGTCAATGTAGTCTGTCTAGATGAACCAAGGTAATAGATAATCAACAAATTTCATTCCAAAAATAGAGGTAATTTTGTTTATTAAGATGTCTTATATATCTGTTAATACACATACAAGAATAGTGACAATAAAATTTCTTTTTTTTTTTGAAAAAAGGTTGCCCTAATTTCATGGGTTATTGATTTCCAACTAAATTCCTTTTTCTGTTGAACAATTACCTGGATCAGCATATTATAACTTCTGAAAGTCATTTGGGTCATCTAGAGGCTCCTAGAAGAGAGTAATTTGGGTGTAGCATACATGAATATGACACATGGTTATAAAAGTCACCTTCTATTATAAGTAAACATAAAGAAAGAAGGAAGGAAATAAAAGTTGAACGAATTTATGTGGAACTTCAAATTTTTGCCAACTAGCATTGCCTATTTTCTAGAATAAAATATATTTAGCTCAACTACCATAAATTCAGGGTTTTATGATTACCTGACTGGAACCTTTTGATTTCTTTCTTTAATAAATACAAAGAAACATGAAAACTATTCTCTAAGTTAATGAGAAATGATCAATCCTTTGAATTGTGTGATTTTGTATTGAAAAATCTACCTTCCTGAAAGTAATTAAGAAGTATTTCTTGATGTCAGAATCAGCGTGAAGGTAGTGGAACTAGCTTTATACCTGGAATCTAAGGAACTGAGTTTGATTCCTGGTTCCTTCCCTTACTAGCTCTATGACAGCAAATAAGGAAGCTTCATTTTAATCATCTGTCAAATATGACTCATAGTGCCGTCTTCATTGAGTTGTGATGAAAGAGTTTTGTACATTTTAAAGCACTAAAGGCAGCAGTAAGATGGCAAGCAATGTTGTTTAATAGGGAAAATCAAAGTTACAGGAGCAAGTTGACTTACCTGTGATCATTAAGATGATAAATAGCTAACTTATGCTTCAAGCTCATCAAAGTGATAAGCCTGAAATGCATCATGGTAGTTCATGGCTGTCCAAAGTGCAGCCCACAGGCTGCATGTGGCCCACGGGCTCCATGAGGCCCACAAGGTGATTTTATGTGTCCACCCTGTGTTTACTATGGTGTGGAAATTGACACAAATTAGTTAAAGCATTTGTGTCAATTTCTGTGCTTGTGGTGGACACAGACAGGCCACATTAGGGTGCAAGGCCCGTGTTTTGGACAGCCTGGATGGTAGTTTTTATAAAATAAATAAAAAAATATATCATAAATTACAGTTGCACTTACTGAGGCATAGTGTATAGAATGTGTTTTACTACCTTTGCCCTAGTGAAGTCATATCTAGATAGTTGTGTTCAATTCAGGTTGTCACATTTAGAAAGAACTGTGACAAATTAAAGCATAACTTGTACAATCGATATGTCAATAGTAGCAGAGAACATGCCATAGTATGAGGACATAATAAGGACTTGAAGGTTTATCACATCAAAAATGTTATTAGATTTGTTGCGCTTTTCTTCATTGTATAGAACTAGGAATAGTAGCTCAGTGGAATGAAAAACCTAACATGTAGCATTGTTCAATAGTGGAAAATGCTACCGTGACTGGTATTGGGTTCTCCATCATGTTAATCTTCAAAGAGAAGACAGGATGCCTACTCATTCAGGAATATATCAGAAGGGATTTCAAGTCATGCAGAATCTGGAGTTGATCACCTCTGAGGCTCCTTTTAACTTGGCAGCTCTGTTACCTTATCTTATAGTCAATGAACTCCTTACTCTTTGGGGGTTCTTAAAGTTAGTTTTACAATAAACAGAGCCTTTGACTGTCAATCATCATTAATGTAAAGGATTAGAGGGTTGAGGAAACCATTAAAGATGCTATTACAGTCACATTGGTATAAGACTGTAAGAACTTGTACCACTTTATTATGTAAATGAAAAGACTGCAGAACAAGAATAAGCATGACACAATAGGTGAGATATAGGACAGCGAGGAAAAATAAGTCAGAAATAATTCTAGGTTTCTGAATTTCTTGTAATAAGGCAATATTGGTGCCATTCATTTATAGCCATAGTGTAATTAGGAGAAGGAGCTGGAGTTGGTCAGATTATGCCTTGGATATATGGGCTTTTCGTGTATGTGTCAAAAACTGCATCTAAGAATAAGAGAAATAATATGATAAGATTAATAGAACTATATAAAGAATTGACAGGAAAAAAAACAGGAAAGAGAAAGTAGAAGACACCAATATTTGCCTGCTGCAAATTTTTTATTTGTGCTAGACAGTAATGTCAAACATATGAATATGCTAATGCCTCAAAGATTTGTAATTTCATCAATGTGAGTAATTCAGAAAGATAAATACAAATGTCAAAAAGAACAAGCCATTTTCCATTTAAGTAAATAGATAATAAAGGCATACTGAGCTCAGTATAGCATCTTTTGTGTGACAAGAGTACAAATAATATCCTAGAGTTTCAGGGCAAATAAGATGAACCATTGTTTCTTTTATTTCCTATTTTTTATTTTTTTTTAAATTTTTATTAGATTGAAATTTTTTATTTTTAGTTTACAACACTCAATTCCTCATGATTTTAAGTTCCAGAATTTCTTCCTCCCCTACCCCTTCTTCCCCCAAATGGCATGGAATCCAATATATCTTCTACATATAACTTTGCATTAAACTTATTTACACAACAGTTAAGTTGTAAAGAAGAATTATGACTAATGGAATGCATCATGAGAAAGAAGAAACAAAACCAAAAAAATGGAATAAAAAAAGGAGAGCAAATATTTTGCCTCAATCTGCATTCAGACTTCATAATTCTTTCTCTGGATGTAGATAACTCTTTCCATCATGAGTCCGTTGGAATTGTCTTTGAACCTTGTATTGCTGAGAAGAGCCAAGTCTATCATGGTCAGTCATCACAGAATCAATATATCTGTGGTTGTGTATAACATTCTCCTAGTTCTTCTATGGTCACTCAGCATTATATCATTTAGTTTTTTCCAGGTTATTATTAAGTCTGTAACTTCCCCATTTGTTATAGCCCAATAGTATTCCATTACATTCATATACCACAACTTTGAACGATTGTTTCTAACTGCAGTAAGTAAACAGGCACCTATTAAGTATTTACTATGGTACAGGCACTTTACTAAGTGCTAGGGATAAAATTAACGGTCATGAACAGTCACAATTGTAATGTTTTGAAAGCTTTGAAACATTTTACAGTTCTGCTTTGGAGGCAGAGTTGTTCAACTGAAAGAGCAATAGGCTGTGGGTTACAAAAACTAAACTTCAGAAAACAACATTTTCCATAACGTAACTACATGAAGCATTCATCTTCTCTGAGCTCCTAAAAATTAGGGCATTAACACTAGATCAGCGGCAGCAACATACATTGATTGAATTCACAAAATATATAAGTTAACTATTCAATAAGTATGCACTAAACACTGAGAATACAAAGAAAGTGACTATCTCAGAATCCAGGTAGTTAGGTGGCACAATTGGAGGTACTAGACTTCAAGTCAGAAAGATACAAGTTCAAATTTGACTTCAGAAACATTCGTCCTTAGATACTTGCTTAATTGCTTTGTGACTGCGCAGGTCATTTAACCTTTATGTGTTTCAGTTTTCCCAACTATAAAACAGGGATAATAATAGCACCTACCTCTCAAGGTTATTTTGAGGAATAAATGAGATAATATTTGCAAAACTCTTAGTATGGTGCTTGGCTCACAGTAGAGATTTAAAAATGTTTGTTTCCTTCTTTCTTCTTTCTCCAAGCTAAAGATACCTTATTATCAATAAAATTATGAAGAAACCAGTATGTCCTTTTCCTAATATCTCAAGCCACTTGATGTTCACTCTTAGAGAGAAATATCTAAACTACCTTTTCCTGAGCTTTATTTATATTATCTGAAAAGTTAAAGCAATTTTGTAACATGGTAGATAGAGGTTTGGCCTCTGATACAGGGAGAACTGGGTTCAGGTTGACACATTCTGTATGTGTAACCCTGGGCATGTCCCTGAACCTCTCTGTTCTCTAGGCTGCTCTCACATAGTAAGTTAAAGAGAAGGTAAATTCCTAATTTTCAGGGTCTCTCTAACAATGAAACCACAAGTCCAATTCTCACCCTGGCATGGAAAATAAAATAAGCAAAAACAAGAAGGTGATAAACACCATATTTTCACTGATATAAGAAGCAATATCTACCTCATGGACTACATCATGCATATTTTCAATGGTAGTTTGTGTGGCGCAATTGATAAAACTGATACTTTAAAGACACTTATGACTGGGAAAGGAAGTAGGCCTAATAAATATTGCAGGGATAACAAATGAGCAGCTTAAATATTGTATTCATATCCATGAAATAGTAAAGGAATAGTAGAGGAATGTCTTAAGCATTTTGAGTGGTTCACTAATGGAGGACTGATTGTAAAAGGTGACCCAAGATTACATAGAAGGTAACACAATAATAAACACAACAATAAAATCATTGAATTACTGAGGTACTAGGTCCTCTGCTGGTGACCATTAGCAGATCACAGCAGTGTGTTATGTCATGGAATGTTAAGCTGAATTCCAATCCTGAAGTGGATGAGGCATGAATGCAGAGCATGCACTCAAGGAACTACCCAGGGCAGGACCCTTTAAACAAGAGAACTATTTATCTTAGAGCTTTGAAGAGCTATTTCTGATGCTTTTATGCCTAAAATTTAAGCCTGTAATGTTCCCTATTGTCTACTAATTAGGCTATGTTTGGCATACAGATTCAACCTAAAACAAACCAAAGAACTCACCAAGTCAGGATCTTATATATAATAGTGACTGCCTTAATTTTGTCTCTTTTTGCTTCACCTCTCGAACATGCTTTGCAATTATTTGTCTCATGCCAAATGAGTTTCTTTGTTGAGTTACATACTGTTTCTTTCTCTTTTTGTTTGTTTTGTTTGCTTTTAATTTCTCTAAAAATGCATCTTTCCCAGAGGAAACACAGAGTTTTCCAGTAGTTATAGGATGCAACTAAGAGTCCAATGCTGCTGTAACTAAGACAAATCCAATTAGGTTGCTGAGGACTTAACCAAGGAGGTGAAACATCTTCAATTTTATTATTCTAGCTAGCAGTCTTCTTTTGAAATGATGGCTGCATTATAATTCAAGGAGTTCAACAGAGAATAGAGTTGGGCTTCCCTTTTATGAAAATACTCAATAAATGACTGATAACTTTACAGGAATGGTGCTTTAGTGCTGCCAGTTAGAGTACTCCTCTTTATTGCGGAGAAAAGTGTCTTGGTGTTGTATGTGGCAGACAAAGCATGTAGCTATGAAATTGTGCTGTACTGTACATATCCATCAAGAACACTTATATTCAGCCTCTAAAGATGCTATTTTCTAAAGACAGAAAAATATGCTGTCATTTTAAAGTGTGGATGATATAATGATGTAAAATTCAGATCATGCATGGCAATTATAGTCTCATCAGACTAACAGCTGAAAGATTAAACAATGATGTGAAATTCATGTATTTCGATTTTTGAAATTATAACTTAGATTTTCAAAACTGCTTTTAACTAGCATCATGTAAACAAAGAAAAAATTCATTTATAATTTTTTTTTACTGATATATGTTCTGTCATGCGTTCAGGGAAGATGCACTTGTATGTTTTCTTTTTCTACTGTCCTGTTACTAATGATCTACAATATGATTAAGTAATAATGGTCAAGTATGTAAGGCAGCATATAAACATATGCTTGGGGTACCTCTGTATATTTTAAGTAAATTGTAAAATAACTTTATACTTAAAGAAAATGATCTTTTCAATTTCATGGTTTTAAAAGATCTGGAAATTAATGATTTTTTGACATTCTTAACACACATTATTGCTCTTTTAATTTGTTAAATGATAATTCCAAAGCATGTAATATTTAGTTGTTTAAATTAATTTAGAAGAATAAAGAGTGGATAATGTTAGACTGTTTTCCCAGAGGCAAGGTTATGTAATGGATAGTATTCCAGTCTTGAAGTCATGAATACCTAGATTCCAATTCCACTTCTCATGTTAATTAGCTTTTGTTAACTTAGAAGAGAGTCACAACTTTGTGCTCTTGGTCAAGTCACGCAATGACAATTTAGATTTGAAGAACTTTCTCACCTGTTTATAAGCCACGTGACCTACTTACATCATAAGAAGTCTAAGTCATATGTGGTAGGAGGAGTTTGCTGAGAGGAAAAGGAAAGTATGTCACAGAAAATGCTGAGAGAGTAGTTAGAGCTGAGGGAAAGAGCATACTTGTGATGGCTGTGCTGTGAGTTCATTTCTTGCAAGGACCCAGTGGAGCAGAAAGCTTATGGGATGGTCAGGCTCCATGCTGTGATATTGTGTTTTAAGTTCCTTGCTATTATGATAAAGTGGGCTTACTGGGTTTAGAAGTTGGTTGTTGCTTGGATGGGGTAGAATTATTGGTTATGGGATTTGGTTCTATGGCATCTGAATAAATGTTTTACTTTTTCTACCTTATATATGGAGAATCTCTCATATTTTGCAATACAGAATTGCATAGACATATTCACAATTATCATTGTATTTATTGACTTGCTAATACAAGTCACATCAATTCTTTTTATTTGGGGCAACAACTTAGCAAATATTCACAGTTAGAATGTGTTTCTTCAGTTAAAGGAATTATATTTCCTTCAGGTATTTATATGTTCTTTCCAGTTGCGTCATATCTAAATTACATGCCAATCACAAATTAATATAATTCAATTTATCAAGCATTTATGAAGTGACTGCTCCCTGAAAATCACTGTGATAAGCATGAGGAAACAAAGCTGAACACAATGTCTTTCTTTTCCTCAAGATTCTTACAAACTACAGCAAAAATACAACATTAAGGAGATAAGAGCCAAAATGGCCGAGAAAAAAAGAAGGGACTCCCCTGAGCTCTCCCCTAAAACCTTCCAAATGCCTTTAAATAATAACTAAAAACAAATTTGAGAGTTATAGAACTCAAAAAGGGATATATTGAAACAATTTTCCAGCCAAGGACAACTTAGACAGTTGGCAGGAAAGGTCTGTTGCACAGAGTCAAGAGCAGAGCATAGTGAAGCTCAGGCTGTGCCAGCTTAGAACTAGTCCCAGAATGCCAGAAGCACATCTCGAGGGCAAATGAAGCAGTGGAGAGAAGTGGTTTTTGGACCTCTCAGCCCAACTCTGGGCTACCATCGCCCACATTTAAGATTGGCTAATATGGCAAAAAAGGAAAATGACAAGTATTAGAGGGAATGTGAAAAAATTAAAACAGTAATGCACCGTGTCAATCATTCTTTAGAGCAATTTAGAACTATGCCAAAAAGGCTATTAAACCATGCATACCCTTTGACCATGAAATACCCCTGTATTGTGTGTAGGTAATAAAAGTGATAAATAACTAAAAGGAAAATAACTCATATATACATATACAGAGAGAGGGAGGGAAGGAGAGAGAGAGAGAGAGAGAGAGAGAGAGAGAGAGAGAGAGAGAGAGAGAGCAGCTCTTTTAGTGTTGTCAAAGAATCAGAAATTAAGAGGATGTCTAACAATTGCAGAATGGCTGAACAAATTATATATGATTGTGATGGAAGAGTATTGGCTATAAGAAATGACAAATAAGATGCTCTCAGAAAAACATGGAAAAAACTTATATAAACTAATGCAAAGTTAATATGAGTAGAAGCAGGAGAATATTTTACACAACAGCAATATTGTATGATGATCTACTATGAATAAATGAACTATTCTCAGCAATAAAGTGATCTAAGGAAGATGGCGGCTGGGAAGCAGTGACTGGCGTGAGCTCCCCACCAAGTTCCTCCAAAAACCTATAAAACAATGGCTCTGAACCAATTCTAGAGCTGCAGAACCCACAAAGTGGCAGAGGGAAGCAGGGCTCCAACCCAGGAAACCCTGGATGGTCTCTGGGTAAGGTCCTTCCCAAACAGAACTCCCAGCTCCCAGCCGAGGGGAGCGGAGCTGAGCCCAGTGCACATGGCGCGAACAGACCAGACGCGGACCTACCAGACCAGCAGACGAGCAGAAAGTGCCCTGGCATCCTGAAATACTGAGCTGTGGCATGTACCAGACCTCTCAACCCACAAAGAGCAAAGACAGCAGAGAAGGTTAGTGGGAAAAGCTGTGTGACTGAGTTTGCGGTTC
>CM053627.1:175273297-175295131 GCA_028646595.1 Phalanger gymnotis
GGATGGGAGGGGAATGGGGCAACGGAGGGGAGGGCAGACTGGGGAACAGGGCAACCAGAACGTACGCCATCTTGGAGTGGGGGGGGGAGGAAATGGGGAGAAAATTTGTAATTCAAACGCCTGTGAAAATCAATGCTGGAAACCAAACATGTCAAAAATAAATTAAAAAAAAACATAAAAAAAATAAAATAAATAAAATTATCTAAGACAATTCTGAAGGAGTTATGCTGAAAGGTGCTGTCCATCTCCAGAAAAAAAAAAAAAAAAACAAAACAAAACCTCCTGGAGCTTGAATGCAGATTGAAGATATTTTTCTTTATTTTCTTTATTTTTCTTGGGTTTCTTATCACTTTCCTTTCACAATATGACTTCCATGGAAATATGTTTTGCATGACTACACATGCATAACCTATGTCAAGTTGCTTGCCTACTAAAGGAGGGAGAAATGGGAGGCATGGAGAGAATTAGAAACTCAAAATTTGGAGAAAAAATAATGTTAAAATTGTCTTCACATATAATTGAGAAATATATTAAATTTAAAATTCCAGTATTATCAAATAGATAAAAATAAGGATAAAAATGAAAAAGTCAAAGGAGACAAATAATTATGTGAGTATTTGAAGAACAATAACTATCAAATGGATAGTTGAGGAAAGAGAAAAACTGAGCTGTGTTAGGAAAAAAATGATTCTGAAAGGCAAAAAATGAGAAGGGAGTAATGTATTTCTCAAGGAGACATATCACTTGACTTCAGAAATATGTCAAATGTTTGATTTGGATGGAATGTAGAGCATGTGAATAGGCATAATGTAAAATAATTAAAACTTTGTTGGAATTGTAGCACCAACTTCTGGCTTTAATGTCCCAATTCCCACTACACTAGCATATTTTATTCCTCCTAAGGCAATGATAACTTCTCCCCTCATGCTTCTAAGGGTAAGCCTGAGAAGTTGGAGTTTCTTATGCTTTCGTTCATAATCCTCAATATTATATGTTCACCAATATTAGTCACACAATTATTGCATTAGTGAGATATTATGACAAAGTTTTCACTGAGAAAATAGAGAAGGATTCAAGTTATAAAATGTCCACTCAAAATGGAGTACACTTTCCTGTCTTAACACATGCTGTCCCTAAGGAGAATAAATAGATGCTTAAAGTACAAAGGTTGTGAGACATACTTGAAGAAAAAACAAAGAACCAAGTATGTTATGATTCCTGGCCACAAACGGCCTTTTCTGTCTTTGAGACTCCACAAAATTTGTTTCAGATCATTGAATCAATATTGGTAAGCTACTCCTTTGCTCATCTGGGCTGCCTTCTTCTTGGTTTGGAGTGTTGACTGTGTAACAATAACGTGGCTAGCAGCTGCTGTGGAGGTGTAAGACCAACAACTACAGCATGCCGGAGGACTGCTAGTACAGATTCTTTGACCTGCTTTTCCAAGGAAAGCAACTTTAAGGGGTTTACAATCTTATTTTAATTAAACATACATATATCGCTCACTTAGTTCGGGGGGAAAAAGTCAGCACCCTGAACTTCAGAGCAAATACAAACAGAAATTGCGAACAGAAAATATGAACAGTTCAACAGATTTTTGTCTGACTATAGCAATAAATACATAGTTACCAGAAAGAGATAAGCACCAATATCTGGGTTGTCAAAGCTGGAGAGGCTGCCCAGAGTATCATCTGCCAAAAATCACAGGAATGCTCTTCCAATGAGCCCCAAGGAAAATGCCAACTTCAGAGTATATAAACACTTCTTCACGGTTACAGGGAGTCACAACCATGTGACTCAAACCCATGTAACCTAGGTCTTCCTGTGACTTAGGTAGGTCAGCAAAGACTCCCCGATTGATTGAAAATCTTGATTGAAACAAAGGCAAGACCCAAAGGCATTTGATTGCCTGACTACTGAAAAGCACTCCAAAACAATAAAAAAACAGCAAAAAGTCCCACCCTGCTTCTCGTTACAGTCTGGTAGCCATTCAGTCTTTTCTTGGTTAGTTCAATAAGGTTAATCAGCTTCTTTTCTTTCTCCTCACTAGACTTAATTGTCACTGCTATTAGACTCAATTATTTGTCATATCTCTCCAATACCTCCAATGGGTGCTTGGAACATAGCAGTCACCTAGGCATACCTTTCTTGAGATGTTTATTCACCTAAGCTGAGGAAAAGATAAAGAGGAAAAATAAAAAAAAGAAAAAGGAGCATCATACATTCACAGACATATAGCAGCCAGGTGAAGAGAGAGGGCCAGCACTGTTCCTGCCCCCACCTGATAGATCATATTAGTTCTTGTCTTACCTCCCCCTTTAGTAGCTAAAAAGTGAACGATTGGCCAAAGATAGAGGTATATATCAATCCAGTAACTTCTGGACCAGTCCTTCCCATTCTATAGTCAACCAGAAAATTGCTTATCATCACACAGTATTAGTCTCCTAGCCACTCAAGACCTGAAGGAGTTTGCTCATTAAACCTTCATGTGTCGAATTTCAATGAGGCAAGGAATATTGTTCATGCTCTGAATTACTCACCAGAAATGACAAATCTGCATATGCTCTAAAGACTGGGTCCTCATTGGCCAGTGCTACTAATCTATTTAGGAAATGCCTAGTGTATGTCAAGTACCAATCAAGATGAAGTAGTAGGAAGTAAAAAGCTAAACTGTCCCTGAATTTAAGAAGTTTACATTGCTCTATAGAATTCAAACATTCACGTATGACAAAATAAATATATATGCCATATATGTATGTATACATATATAAATACATGTATACACACACACACACACACACACACACATATATACAAGGATATACAAAATAAATCTAAAGTAGATACAATTTTGAAGAGGTAGACACCAGAAATTAGGAAGATAACTGAAGTTATCAAGCAGAAGGTGATACTTTACCTTGGATTCTTAGAAACTAAAGAATTTAAAAGATTTAGATAAGACAGGAGTACATTCCAAGCACAAGTGACAATAGGTGATAAGACATGTAGGCAGGACATAAAGTGTTATATATGAGAAACAATAGGAGTTTACTTTGGCTGGGTTATGGTTTTCACAAGAGCAATAAAACTGAAAAGTTGGCATCTGATTGTAAAAGGTTTGAATTCTATACAGAAGTGATAGTATTTAATTCTGTGAATCTTTGGGAGGCATTGCAGATCATTGAGTCATGTCCATTTTATTATATATGTGTACAAGCGTATTTATATATGTGTGTATATGTGCATATACATACACATATACACATATATACACATACATAAACAAATGTATTTGAATTTTGTCTTCTTTAGATAGTAAGTTCCTGAATGGCAGGAAATGTTTACCTAATTTTTTTTTGGTATACTTAGTACTTAGTAGGATGCCTGGCACATTAAACACATTTTCTTGTGGTTTCCTCAACAAATTATTTTTACCTGGTTTGATTTCTTGAAATACTTAGAGTAATGGTTGTTATACTACCTTATTTTGCAGAAAAAGGAAATTCGGAAGTTCTACTTCAATTTTTTCCCCAAAACACAAATGTTCAATTTGAATGTTGAAATAAAATTCTATATTGTATACCTCTATGCTGATAAAGATTTTAGCATTAAAAACATTCCTGGTTAGATACATTTTGAAATTCATTTTAGAAATAGCCTCAAAGCACACTCACAGCACAGATCCAGTATGGAGTATGGATATGCTTTATCCATATAAAATTCAACGTTAAAGCCGAAGCATTAGAATAGGTATTCAGGAAGGAAGAAGGAATTCTAATTTCCCTAAACCTCAATAGCAGTCAAGAATAGTGGTTATATAAACTCACAGATAGAGACTAGGTTTAATTTTTTTTGAGTTCTCTATGATATTAATTCCTAAGGGTCTCCTTTATTATAGGTCTTTAATTCTTTCTCAGAAAAAAGGGAGTCTGTATTATTTCTTTATAAAGATGATCATAGAATCAATAAGTAACTTTCTAAATGCATTCTTTGCATCAGCAGGCTCCCATTCTATTCTCCTGAACTGACATCCTCTTCTGTGCAAAAGCATCTAATGGTGTAAGGAAACCCTCAGCATCATGTTTCCTTGGCAACCCAAGCACCCTCTTTATCCCTCCCAACTGTCTTCATCTAAATTTCAGAACAAAATCATTTAATTTGTGATAATCCTTGGAAGTACAAGACATCAGTCAGTCTGAGTCATCTGCAACTAGAAGCCAAAATGCTAAATTACTAATAAAGTTGAAAATGATTAAATTATAGGGCAGCATTTTGCTTATAGTGCATAAGCACCAGATGGTGGTCTGTTGTATTCATCCCCAGATTAGCTAGATAAAGTCCAGCCCATATGTCAGAGTGCACATGGCTCTAATGAGTTTACCTCTAGACTGCTACAGGTTAGAGTTTTTAGTGTTACATTTAAGAAACCACGAATTATAAAAGCTTTATTTGATTATAGTTCTGAAGGGCAACTGATATAGGAGACATATGCACAACAAGATCAGGAATCAGAAAGACCCAGAATTTCAAGATTAACTCTTCACTGGCTACCAGTTGCAAAGTAAGGGTAAGTTGACTTTAATTCACAATAGTCTTGCAACTTTTAAATTTGGAGCAATCTATACAAACTAATTTTACAGGATCCAAATAAATGTAGGTTAGTTCAAAATGCTTGAAGGCAATTGGAGAATGTATTTTTTTAAAAGATCTTTCTCATCTTTCTCCCTTGCATTGAGACTTCTTTTAACAAAAGAAAACATTTGGTGTCATATTCTTGGAATTCCGTACTGCATTTGAAGCTATGGTATTGCATGGAGGGAATATAATTTCATAAAGAAATAGAAACAAGATCTGCAAAATTAGTAGGTAGATTTTATTTAATCACAAAATATTTAAGAATATTTGACTAAAATACCAAAAGCTAACACCCCCCTCCCCCCAAAAAATCCACCTAACCCTATGAAAAGTCAATTGGAAAGGAAATTTTGTGACTCTCAGACTCCATCCATAAATAGTATTATAAATCTGAAAATATTTATTCCAGTTTCTTTTGAGTTCCTTTTATGTTTCTTTTACTGCTCAACAATTTTTTGCATAGTAAAACTAGAATGATACAGCTTGCTTTTCTTTTGTTTTTGTTGCTCTCTTAAAATTTCATTCTACATTCATTATATTTTTTAATGTTGTCAATTATAAAATGTTATTGGGGGGATATCATCTCGTGTTTTCTCTACATTCGACCACCATCTCTCTTGGCAATTTGTCCTAATTTTACTTTATGATTTTGGTTAAAATATAGCTTATTTATGTTACCTGTACTGTTAATTTTGTGTTTTAATAATCTTAAATGTGTGCTTAACAATAAAATTGATTCAATAAAGATACGTCTCTTTAATTAAGGGTTAACAATCTACAAAATATTAATCGAGATTACTAATTCATTGTCATAAGGCCTATTAAAAGTTTATATCTATCAGCATTCATCTTGAAAACAGCTGGTAGTTTGATTTTGGAGGGTAGATTTTAACTAGGATATTATTTCTTCCGGAATACTCATGTGCGTGCAACTTATATAATCATCTTAAAATTTATTATTGTAACCAATAGAATATTTGTTAAAAACAGCTGATTATTTCTTAGATAATATGTCATTAATGGTATGGCACATAGTATCACTAGGGTTCTAGATTACATCCCCTAAAATCTCATTCAATATTATATATATAATATGTATATATATAAATATGTACATATATATAGTATATATGTATATATACATATATATACACACATACATGTATTACTTAGAATCTATTTGAAATTTAGATTTAAGGATTTCAAGACAATCCATGACACAGAAATAGACTTTAAAATATCACTGACTAGAGAAAGAAATATCCCACAGATAAATTGGCATAAATCATGGTTTGATTTTCATTAAAAAAACTTAATTCATAGCCATAAGAATTATGTCAAATTCATAATTCAAGAATACACTTGGTTTATTATGTGTATATTTATGAACTTCTGTATTAGTGTATATGTTTCATCTGCTGCCAGAAATTGTAATAGAACTGAGAATCACATTTATGAAAGTGTTCTAAACTGAATTAAGAATTCAGTGCACACACACACACACACAATAAGATTTTTGGTCAATTGTTTCAGTCTTGTCTGGCTCTTCTTGACTCCATTTAGGGTTTTCTTGGCAAAGGTACTAGAGTGACTTGCCATTTACTTTTCCAGTTGATTTACAGATGAGAACCTGAGGCAAACAAGATTAAGTGACTTGCACAAAGTCACACAGCTACTAAGTATCCAAAGCCAGATTGGAACTCATGAAGATGTCTTCCTGACTTGAAGCTCAGTACTGTTTCTCCTTCCCCAGATTTACCGTCACAGTTTCTTTGGAACTGTAAGAATTCATCTCTCTCTCCCTCGTATCTTACTTGTATCTTACTTTCAAGACATTTCTTGAAGGCATGATGGCAAATTCTTGCTTTGCTTCCTTTATTCACAATACAATTATATTCTTAAATTATGTAACATCCAACTCGTCACTAAAAACTCTGAGATCATTAAACTAGAAAATCTTCTTCTATTAAATTTTGACATTTTCCTTTAACTTTATAGTGATAGGATTATTTCAGTTGTAGCAATTTAATAAATATTTTGCTTTCTGAAAATTACTAGAAAGTTAGAAATTTACAGCTATATGAGATATATGTGCAGAGGTACACTACAACTTCATATATTCAGAATAATTGAGAAGAGGATCTTAATTTGTAAAAAGACTGTTTTATAAATTATTTTAAAAAGATATACACATACGTATCTGTTACTTTATATTCCCATGGTAACCCAAACTGCTTTAGTAAATTGGGTTCTTATTTGTAATTAGCATTATAGCTTTCAATGGCATCAATTAATATGCTAAAATTCTATAAATACTTTTCTTTTGAAAGGTTGAACATATTCTCTCAAATAATGTTTACACTTCATTTGATTAGCAAGACATTTCTTAGACAATTTTAAAATAAACTTAAAGGCTTTCTCAATAATATTATCACAATATCTAGATAAATGGAGGCAAAAATAGGAAAACTTTGCCTTTAAAATACTCTGGCTAAAATTTGAAGCTAGCAAAAATTGAAATTAGCTAATGAACAAGGCTGAAGGTAGCTAACATGAAAATGTATCAAGTCAAGCAGAAACCAAAGCATATTTTTTCTATAATGTCAATAATGTAAAAATGACCAATTTTGAGAACTTAATAAGTTGATGAAACATGAAACTAACAGGACCTGGAAAAAGTCATACAATAATGAGAACACTATAAGAAGAAATAACTGAAATGTATAAGAACTAAAATCAATACAATGTGTTAATGATTCCAGAGGATTGATAATAAAAATGACATTCATTACAGAGAGATGATTAGGGTACAGAATGACAGATGATAGATAAATAGATAGATCTACATATTTATTTACATGTATATTTGTATACCAAATCCAAAAATCATAGGCTATATTTCTTACTAAGGAAAGTGATCAAGGAATAGGATTAAAAATGATCTTCCTAAAATATGCAATGAATATTTAAGAACTAGAGCATGAAAATTCTGTCTGAACTTTTCTTGTCGTATGTCAAAAATTAGATAATAAATAAGGATAATTCTGACATTATGTGATTTACCTTGAATTTTACTACACTTTTATTTTTTTTTTTCTATTTCTTTTATAGCTTGGCACTAACTTGAGTCAGAGAATATTCTTTAAAATAATTTAGACATTTAGAATTCCTTTTGAAAGGAACATTTCATTATATAATATAATAACATATAAAGTATGCTTCAAAATTTTATAGAATATTTATCACTTATATAATGTCTTTTGTTATCTTTTCTTGATTCCATTTAGATAGTCTGTGAAAGTTACTTAAAACTTTGAGATACTAAATCATGTTCTACAGTACAAATAAGCATCTTTAAAGATTATTACTAAATTATAAAGTCCTTGAAACAAAAGCCCATCACTATATCTATCTCATTCACTGAAACATAGTAGGTACTCAATCATAATTGTTGAATCAATATGGATAGGAGGTAAATAATTTTGAATTGAGAACTGAAATTCATTTTATTTGCAGATCAGTATGTATGTTTAAGCCGTCAGGAGTGTAGAAGGAACCTATTAGTTGTATACAGGGATTTTAAGGATTACCAAGTCTAATCATAGCCCTTATGTAGAGGGATTTCAGTATACTGATAAAATCCCATATCCTTCTTGTAATTACACTTACTTTGTAAGGGAAAATGTATTGTTTTGGGAGGAAAAGTGTATGTCAAGGGGGGTATTTTTAAGCCTATTTGTTCCTTTGCAAAGTTTAAATATCATATACCATCAATATATCAAGCATTTAAATATCACTAATCAGTATTCAGATTTTTCTAAAAACCAAACAAAACAAAAGTTTTCCTTAATTTCTTCTTTAGTACTAAAACAAAACATCATTATTTCTGTAGTTGAAAAAAATGTGAGGTAGCATGTTGTAGTGGCTTTGAGCCAGGATTGTGTGGGACAATTTTTTAGGTGAGGAAAATAAATCAAATGGTTTGACCACAGTCATACAGATAAGAAGTAGCAGAGCTAAGATTTTAACCCAGCTCCTCTGATTCCAAATCACTAACTGTCCATTACAATCCTGCCTCAAATTCATAAGTAAAACATGAAAAAAATCAATACTAAAATTCACATTTCTGTACTCCTAGTTCTGTCTACTACGTTATGCTTGTCTTCCGTCTTTTTTTATATAAGTTAATTTATTTGTTTTTAGTTTTCAAGATTCACTTCCATAAGTTTTACATTTTCCCTCTCCCTCCCTTCCCCTCCTCAAGACAGCATGCAATCAGATATAGGCTCTACATATACATTCCTATTAAATATATTTTCACATTAGTCATGTTGTATAGAAGAACTAGAACCAATAGTAGTAACCGTGAGAAAAAAATATAAAACAATAAAAAAAAGAAAATAATCTGCTTAGATCTGCATTTAGACTCCATATTTTTTTTTTCTGGATGCAGATGGCATTTTCTTGCATGGGTCTTTTGGAATTATTTGAGGTCCTTGCATTCCTGAGAAGAGCTAAGTCTATCAAAGTCAGTCATCACACATTGTGGCTATTACTGTGTACAATATTCTCCTGGTTGTTTCTCATCTTTTCAACTGCTATAATGAATCATAGATAAGAGTTCTTAACCAATTTAAAGAATTCACCTGTAAGAAATCCATATTTTTGAGGTCTCTCATTCAGGGAAATTACTAGCAAGAAGTAATATAAGGATGATCAAGAATACGTATTCCCCTGGACTTCTTTTGAGGAAATAATAGAGGAAAATATTTTGTCTGTTTGTGTGGAGGAGGAAAAATAGTGAAAAGAACTAGATTTAGTTTTTTTAAAAAAAACATTTTTATTTCAACTTTTGAGTTCAATTTTTAAAAACATTTTTATTTCAACTTTTGAGTTTAATCTATCTCTCTTTCCCTTCCTCCCTCCCTGAGATGGTAAGCTATATCTATGCAATTATGTAAAAATTTCCATATTAGTCTTTTTGTATAAGAAGATTCAAATTAAAGAAAAAAAAATTGAAGAATGATAGTAAGAAAATAGCATGCTTCAGACTATTCAATCAGTATCAGTTCTTTCTCTGGAGTCAGACAGTATGCTTCATCATTAGTCCTTTGGGATTTTCTTGGATCATTGTATTGCTGAGAATATCTATCCACAGTTGAATGATATTGCTGTTAGTTTGTACAACATTCCTGCATAGCTTCACTATGCATCAGTTCATGTAAGAATTTCCAGGTATTTCTGAAACATCCTGCTGGTCATTTCTTTCTTTCTTTTTTTTTTAAATTTTATCTTAGACTCAAACACCAGAATATAAACATAGAATAGAGAAAAGAAAAAAAAAATCATAAACTTAAATATTGGAACTTAAATAACAAAGAAAAGAAAAAAAAATGTCATGTGCATAGCAGAACATAACAAAGGATTCAAAATATGTAACAATAAATTTTCATTTCAAGAAAGCCTGTATGATAAGTACTATGATGTTGAGAGCTGTCCATCTTTTCTTTGTTTCCTTGTAAGTTTTCTTTTGTTCTCTGTTGTGCACTTTTTACTTCATTCTTTTTTCGCCCTTGTATTGGTAATTAGGGTGGGGCTTCTTTACTGTTTTCTCTTTTGGAACACTTAGGTTATCAAGTGTCTTTGATGAGTCTGACTTTTGTTTCACCATAATGGTTGGCTCAGTTAGCTCCACCAACAGTGTATTAGTGTACCAGTTTTCCCACATTCTCTCCAACATCCATCATTTTCCTTTTTTTGTCATATTAGCTACTCTAATAGGTGTGAAGTGGTTCCTCAGACTCGTTTTAATTTAAATTTCTCTAATCAATAGTGATTTAGAACATTTAAAGGAACTGGATTTAGATTTGTAGATCCTTAGGGTTTAGAATTTCCCATAAGGTAGATGTGTCTATGAGGTAATCAATCAAAAGATAACCTATGAAGGTATCTGCAGTTGGATAAATATTTTAGCATGAGAATTACTCTAAACCAGTAAGGACAGTGAAATTTTCAAAAGCAATGTAACCTACTAAAGCAGTTGCTAGAAGGTATATATGAGAGACCTGAGATGTGGAAGAGGCATCTGATTCAGTGTTAGATATGGTATAAAATGATCCATGAGTTCCAAACTTTTTTAATGTTATCAGTGAGTGTTTTTGTGTTTATGTGTTTGTGTGAGTGTGTGTTTGTGTATGTGTGTGCAACAATCATGTATGTGTATCATATGCATGTATGATTGATTTTTTACCTCTTACACATTTAAACTAACTAAAATAGTCAATTATAAGAAAACTGGAGTGGGGAAGAAAATAGACATCATGTGGACAATTATTGTACAAGCTTTCAAAATTTCTTTTCAAAAATGTTCTATTTTCAAAAGTAATATTAAGTAGGTTAATACACAATTAGGTAAATCAAAATTAACATTCTCATTATGATGATGGGGAAGGAAACTATTATTTATTAAGTGCCTACTATGTACCAGACACATAGTGGGAAGTATTTCATATATTAGTCCTCAAAACAACTCTAGGAGGTAGGTGTTATTACTTTTAGTTTACAGTTGAAGAAACTAAGGAAGACAGAGGTTAAGTAACTTTCCTAGTATCACACAGGTAGCAAGTGCCTGAGGCTGAACTTGAACTCACTCAGATCTTCCAGACTCCAGACCAAACACTTTATCAACTCCACCAGCTAGCTGCTTAACGTGCAGATTGGCTCCATGAAGACTTAACAGAGAATTCCTAGGTTGTTATATGGAGCACATAGAGGTTAAGCAGCTTCCCCAATGTCACAAAGCTAATAAAAATCAAGAGCAAAATTTGAAACCAGTTTTTCCAGCTCTTAAGCCTAGCTCTCTATACAACAGTCTATATTGCCTCTTCTTGATTAGGTAATAGCACTAATTCTTTTGCATCAGAGATGGAAGGCATTTACTAATAAAGAACTAGTATGTAATTACATCATCTGAGCAGATAATCATTGTACATACTTTCAGTATTGTTTTTGGAAAACTATTTAAAGGAACATTTAATAAGTAATACTCAGTGAAATCAAAATCAATATTTTCATCATTATAGTGGGTTAGGGAACAGGCATTTATTCTACTTGCCAATCTATTCTTTCTCTGTATCCTTGTAAAAGTACTCATTTCCACAATATTAAAAACTGCACTGAATATGATCAAATTCCTCTATAGATTCATTAGATTAACATTTATTTCCCTTTTCAAAAGTGCTACCAAAGCAATCTATTCTCCTATGCACAAACATAGGTCTTTACCTTGGAAATTGATGTTTACAAATGCTATCTCAAATCGTTTTTTTCAAACTATCCAAACCTCCCATCCCCACCCTATTCCACAAAATAGAAGTTCATAACATTCCACATAAATATTAACTTATTTGTTTTAAAAGTTCATATAACCCACAATTTCCTAAACATAACTATATATAATGTAGCCTATGTGTTACTCACTTTCTCTAATATTAATTGTAGCAGCATATCCTCCTTTAAATGTCACACTTTGGCTTGATTTATAGGTTCTGGAAATGTGATCTCGCCCTATAAACTGTTGCTAAGAGAAAGATTTATTCCACACTGTGCATGCTGACAGGTAGTGACTGAGATGGATGGAATAACATGATGATTTCATGACTGTGGTGATATATATTTGTTGTTGGTTCCCAGCCCTACTTTTATCATTTCCTTATTCAGTCTCCTTTCGCCATTTAGATTAGTTGTTTTTTGATCTCTGACTACCCCACATCAACTTATCTATTAAGAATCCATAAAAGAGCAAGAAATGTTTAGTTTCCTGACGTTAAAAAATTCAATGAAAATACCATTTATTTCAAATAGGAGAATGCATAGGCATAGGCTTTTCAGTGCTGCATTGTGAGCATTTACTAATTTGGTATAAAAACAGTTTCATAAGATTAGTAAATCAAATTGACAGATGATCAGTGTTAGACCTATTGAGTAATGGCCTGCACACAGAATGTCAAATTCAGCACCAATATGTCACTTAAGCACTTGTGACCATGTGATTATTGTAATGCATGCCCTGGAATAAAGCTTACTGCAAAAGTCACCTTGATCTAAAGATTCATTTACCATGAATTCCTCATTAGCCTAAGAAAGATGCATTTTAAAAGATGTGTAAAGTACAATAGGACGATCCTATTAATAATTATAAATACAACTGGAACATTGATGTTCTTATTATCACTCTAATTATGAACAAATGTTAATCATCACAACTCGTTAAAAAGAAAAATGAGGCTAATATATTTTCCTTTCAGTTGTATTCCATGTATCTTGACTACTCTTTAAATTTCTAGCTCATTTTGTCACCTCTCTCCTGGGTTATCAGACTTGTATGAGCCAATGATTTGTAAAAATGAACTAGAAAACATCAACTTACTTTGGTTTTTAGAAATAAAAACTCCCTTCATTGGGCCTTTGATTATCCCTAAAATGCATGGCACAGGGCATGGATGGATGAAATTGAACTTTTTGCTCCAAGTGAAGAAAAGGAGGACTTTTTGGGGCAACATTTTTCAAACAGAGGTGTCTTTTAAACTCCAAATTATAGAAAGTATTTTTGAATCTCACAAAACATGTTATTTGCAAGATATAAAATATGAGGAAAATATTTTATGCTGTAGAAATTAATCATATTTCCTTTGATGACATGGAAGACATTTCTATGCAACACCACCCTTTTCTAAAAGATGTGTTAAATGAAATGTTTTCCAGCTATTCAAACTTTTTATTTTAAAAATGGCCGCATGTTGTATTATTTATCATTAATAATTTCTTTCAATCTCTATCATTACTAATGGCTTCTTCATATTTACCTTATTTCACCACCAATTTTGCAGAGAACTTTACTAATGCCACTTGTCAGGAACAGGGGTTTTGTTTCAACAAACAGTTAACACCTGAGGATTGCAAGATCACAACAACATTGTTTATAAGGGAACACATTGAGAAAAAATATCAGTTCTTCACATACAAAACAAACAAACAGCTTAAATGCCTTTCATGACAAATTTTTATGTATTTAGTTTGCTTGCAAGTATGTAGAAGATAGTTATAACTTATCTGTTTGCCCTGACATAGTCATAGTGTCACTAGAATAAACAAATGAAGACTGAGGTTGTTGTTTTTTTAAATGCTAGCTTGACATATTTCAGGCAGCTCTGAATTTTTGCCTCAGATGTTTTTAATGAGAAAGTAGATGTTGGGCAGGAGACCAAGGTCAGTCATTTTGAATAATACAAAAGGATCTTTAACTTCCATCTCAATATTCACTGGTGCAGACAGAAGGAACCTTTGTTTTATAGACTCATTGAGTTGGAAAAAGACCTATTAGGTCACCCTTTTACATTCGCCTGCCAAAACAGGATAGATCATTCTCTTCCACTACTGTACGTGCACTGAAAATTTTCAAATAGGGGATTTTTTACTATTATATGAGTTGTGCTAAAGAGTGGCCTTGTTTTTTCGTACAATTTTAAGCAAATAATTTTAAACTAGTTTGTTATAAAATACTTGAATGACTTTCTTTTTCAGACTATAGAATCCTGTGTAATAAATGAAATGTTCAGTAGGTTTTCATTAAGTGCCAAGCACTGTGCATGGTGGTAGGGATGTGTGATAGGACTATGTGGTCTGACCCCTTATTTAGAAAAGTGTTTTTGGTGATTATGGGGAGAATGTATTGGGAACCATAGAAACTTGAAGAACAGAGAACAAATAGGAAGCTATTAAGCTATTATACAAGTAAGAAGTAACGATGACCTCCTTTATAGAAGTAGGTGTGTTAGTGGAGAGTTGGAAATGTATTCAGGAGAAATAAGAGCTAAACAAAACAAAATTTTTCAAGCAATTGGTTATGCAATATGACTGAGAGTATAGAATTGAAGATATCCCCAAATTAGTGGGCCTGAATACCTAGAAGAATAGTGATACTATTAATAATTACATGGAAATTTAGAACAGGGATGACTTTGTGGGGAAAGAAAATGAATTCTGTTTTAAACGTGTTGATTTTGAGATAGTATCAGAACATCTGGGTTAAAATAATCTACATCAAATTTGTGATGTAGTACTTGAACTTAAGGTATAGATTCCCACTTGATAGATATGTTCGAAAGTCATTTAGATGGAGAAAATTGAATCAAAGGAGATGATGAGGTCACCAAGGGAGAGGGTATAAAGACAAACATAAAAGCATCAATCACAGAAATGAGTTATACCCATTGTTAGTAGGCAAGACATGGATAATGACAAAGTAAAGGCATCTGAGAAGAAACAGTCAGTTAGGTAGAAGAAGAACCAAGAGAACAGTGCTATAAAAACCTAGAAAGAAAAAGGTCTCTAGGATGAAAAATTGTCAAACAGTGTCAAATGTGGCAGAGAGATACATAAGGATGAGCACTGAGAAAAAGCCATAAGATATGTAAATTTAAAACTATTTGGTGACTTTGGAGATGTTATCAGTTGAATACTGAGGTCTCAAGCCAATCACAGAAATTTACTTAAAGAGCATATAGAGAAAGGATTTTTAGATGGCTTTTCAAAGGAAATTGGCTATGTAATTGAAGAAAGTATAGTATGAGAATAAGAGGATTCTAGTAAAAGGAACAATATGCTGGAGAAGTTGAAAGTAAATGCAATTAAGGGTAAATGTGGAGATGTTAGTCTTCAAAAGGAAGAAGGCCATCCCTTTATCAGCTACTGGGATAAAAGAAAAAGTAGGGGGAGAAGGAATAAAGAATTGTTGAGTTGACCAGGGAGAAGAAGAGGAAGCTCATGGTAACTGTCCATGAACACAAAAGAATGGGGGAGCAAGGAAATATATCCTGAATTCAGTGACATTTGAGCTGAACCTTAATAGTACATGGAGATTACAAGTGAATCAGGTAAAGATGGAGAGCATTTCAGGAACAGAAACTGAATAAGTTTAACAATATGTGTATTTATGTTTGTATGCATGCATATTTATACTTCAATATATGTGTATAAATGTACATATATACATTGATAACTAAAAAAGTGAATATAGAAACAAAGTATATAGATATAAGTGAGACAAGATAATTTAGTGACACAATATCATTTTCTGCTGTCCTTCTTAGTTTCAACTCCAAAGAGCAAGATGACTCCCTCATCATAAGCTCGTCATAACTGTTTTAGATAACATTTTATTTTTTTTCCCAGTTGCATGTAGAAACAATTTAAAACATTCTATTAAAGAATTTTCAGGTCTAAATTATTTTCCTCCTTTCTCTCCTCTCTGCTGAGACATTAGGAATCTGACGTAGGTCATATATGTGCAAACAAGAAAAACCTATTTCCATAATATCATGTGGTGAAAGAATAACACAGATCAAAAGCATGAAAAAAATAAAAAAATAAAGGAAATGAAAAATAGTATGTTACTATCTGTATTCAGACCCCAACAGTTCTTTCTCTGGAGGTGGGTAGCATTTTTTATCATAAATTCTTTACAACTGTCTTAGATCTTTGCACTGCTGAAAATAGACAAGTCATTCACAATTGATGATTGTACAATGTTGCTGTTACTGTATACAATGTTCTTCTAGTTTTGCTCACTTCACTTCGCAACACTTCATGTAAGTTATTTCCAGGTCTTTCTGAAATAGTCCTGCTCATCATTTCTTATCGCACAATAATATTCCATTACAGCCATATACAAATACTTCAGCCATTCCCCAATTGATGGTCCTTCATTTTTCAATTCTTTTACACCACCAAAAGAGCTGCTAGAAATGTTTTTGTACTAATAAGTCCTTCCCACACCATAGCCCCTTTCTTATGTTTTTTTTTTTCAGATGCATTGCTGGATCAAGTGGTATGAACCGTTTTATAGCCTTTTAGGCACAGTTCCAAATTGTTCTACAGAATAGTTGGAATAGTTCATAACTCTACCAACAGTGCATTAGTATCCTAACTTTATCCACATTTTCTCCAATATTTATTATTTAACTCTTCTGTCATAATAGCCAATCTGATAAAGTTGAGGTAGTACCTCAGAGTTGTTTTAATTTGCACTTCGTTAATCAATAGTTACTTAAAGCATTTTAATATGACTATAGATAGCTTTGATTTCTTCATCTGAACACTGCTTGCTCATATACTTTGACTATTCCTCAATTAAGGATACATGTATTTCTATGACTCACTTGTGAATCCATCTGGCTCAAGGGATTTTTTCTTAGAAGGTCGTTGATGGTTTGCTCAATTATTTTAACCTATGATGGGATTTTTTAAGTACAGTAGAACCTCAGTTTATGAATTTAATTCATTGCAAGATTCTGTTAGTGATGTGATTTGTTCATATTCAAAGTGAATTTTCCCATAGGAAATAACGTAACGTTGGATGAGTGGTACCACATCCCTCCAAAATATTCATATAAAATAATTGTTTATAATTTGAAGTAAGTTTTTTTTTTGTCCCTAACGCAGCTGAAATAATGGAAATGATTAGTACACAATATAAACCAAAAATAAAACAAATTAACCTGCACTTTGCCTTTGAGAAGATTCTTGGCTGGTGTGAGGGAGATGAGAGAGAGAAAGAGGAGGAAGGGTTATTGTTTGGAATGAGAATCTCCTTCCATGAGAACATCAAGGATTTCAATATTGGGAGTGTTCTCTATTATTCTACTTTCACTAAAAGTAAGACTAACACTACTGCTTTAATTTATTTTTCATTTTTTAGAAACACTTTCATGTTTTGATTCACTCATTTTTTTCTGTATCTTCTCTTCTGACTAGGAATCTATCTAACAACATTTGTTTTTCCCTTTTTTTTCAAAATGCCATGGAAATGTGACATTGCATTATTGTTAAAAACATTCATGGCTCTCATTGCTACAGCCTTATTTGGGAGATGTTTTTCAACAAAATTTTTCACTTTTCCCCACATCTGATAAAGCTCCCTAAACTCCCTTGATGTGAAGTATTCCTCTGACCTCTCAACCCCCTCCTCTGATGAGGTCAATTAGGCGGTATACCAACCTGAGGTTCTTTTGTTATGATATGATACATGATACATGATATGATATATATTTGTTACGAAGCAAAAAATGAAACAAAACAAAAACCCACTGGCCTAGTTGAGCATCATCACTTCACAAGACATTCACGTCCTAACATGGTATTTGTACTGTGAATTTTTGTTTGTCCTGCAAGACAAATTTTGCAAAAAGACTTTTCCTCATCCAGCCAAGCTTATGTAAACCAGGTTACTCATAATCCAAAGTTCTATTGTATTGTATTACTACTTTATCTGAAAAATTTAATTTTTTGTAAATATTTATAAAATTTTTGTAGACCGTCAGTTACATTGGCACGAAATTAGGCAAAATAGCTCTTAGCAATTAACTTTTGATACTCCTAATTCGGTTTTCTTTTTGAAACTAGATTATCTATCTTATTGTTTTTTTTTTAATAAAACCAGATGATAACATTATTTATTCATTCATTTTTTTACTTTCTATTTTATTAATCTCTTATTTGATGTTCAGAATTTTGATTTTTAATTTCTTCTTTTTTCTGTTTTTTCATTGTATAATCAATAAATCAATTTGCTCTTTCCCTATTTTATTGATGTAATCCTTTAGAGATATTCATTTCCCTATAAAATGGGTGTTTCCCATAAGTTTTGGTATGTTATCTATTGTTTCTCCAGTTACACATAAAAAACTATTTTTAACATTTGTTTTTTTTTTTTAAATTTTGAGTTCTAAATGCTATCTCTTTTTCCACCCATAACCCCCACTGAGAAACCAAGCAATTTGATAAAGGCTATACATATGTAGTCAGACAAAACGTATACATGATAGTCATGTTTTAAAAGAAAACATAGAAAAAAACAAGAAAGAAATGTAAAAAAAAGTGTGCTTTAATCTGTATTCAGACACTATCTGTTCTTTCTCTGGTGATGGATAACATTTTTCATCATATTTCCTTCAAAGGTGTCTTAGATCATTGTATTCCTGAGAATGGCTGTCATTCGTGGCTGAACATCTTACAATACTCCTGTTACTGTGTATACAGTACATTTCACTTTGTATTAGCCCGCATAAGTATTACCAGATTTTTTTTTTCTGAGAGCACCCTGCTTATCATTTTTTTATAATACAATTTGATTTCATCATAATCACATACCACAACTTGTTTAGCCATTCCCCAAATGATGAGCATCTTCTCAATTTCTAATTCTTTGGCCCCAGAAAAGAGCTGCTATGGATATTTTGTATATATATATATAGGTCTTTTTTCCTTTTTGTTTTTTTAATCATCTTTTGCAAATCCCCCAAGTAGTGGGATTGCTCTATCAAAAGTTTTATAGCCCTTTGGGCAGAGTTCCAAATTGCTCTACAGAATGGTTGAATCGGTTCACAACTCCATCAACAGGGCATTAATGTTTTATTCATCTCCAGCATTTGTTATTCACCTTTTCTGCCCTATTTGCCAGTCTAAGGGGTATGAGGTAGTACTTCAGAATTACTTTAATTTTCATTTCTCTAATCAATTGTGAGTTATAGTATTTTTTCATATGGCTATGTTTAGTTTTGATTACTTCATCTGAAAACTGATCATAACTTTTGATCATTTATCAATTGTGGAATGGCTCTCACTTTTATAAATTTGACTATGTTCTCTATATGTTTGGGAAATAAGATCTTTATCAGAGAAATTTGCTTCACACTTACTATTGTTAACTGTATTTCTCTCCATCCTACCCCCTGCCCATTTTTTCGATTCTCTCTCTCCTTTTACCTTGTCCCTCCTCAAAACTGTTTTGCTGAGGACCACCCCATACTCCAAACTCTCCTCCCTTCTATCACCCCCACCCTTCTACCCCTTCTCCAAGTGCTTCCCTGTGGGGTAAAACAGATTTCTATACCCAACTGTGTGTGTATGTTATTCCCTCCTTAAGCCAATTCCAATGAGAATAAGGTTTACTCATTCCCCTTCAGTTACCCCCTCTTCCCTTCCACTGTAAAAGCTTTATTTTCTTACTTCTTTTCTGTCAGATAATATACCCCCATTCTACCTCTCCATTTCTTTTTGTCCTAGTACATTCCTTTCTCACCCCTTAATTTTATTTTTTTACATATCATCCCTTAGATATCATCCCTTCATATTCAGTCATATCTGTGTCCTCTTTCTAATTACCCTTATAATGAGAAAGATCTTATGAGTTACAAATTTTATCTTCCCATGTAGGAATGTAAGCAGTTTAAACTTACTAGGTAACTTATGATTTCCCTTTTCTGTTTGCCTTTTTGTGCTTCTCTTGAGTCTTGCTTGCTGTAAGGATTAAAGGCAGGAGAAAATTTGGAACTGAAAATTAAAAAAAAATGTTAAAATTGTCTTTATATATAACTGGAAAAAGTAGAATACTACTAATATGAAACAGTAGGGACCACCTTTCTTTTTATTAATTCTATACCTAGCCTTAGCACATTGCCTGCCACCTAGTAGGTACTAGTAAAGAATTTAAGGGACATGGCATGTTTAGAATGTGAAAGCTTTCTGTTAAGATGACAAAAGCTAGGCAAAATCTCTATAGCCCTTTTGTAGTGATTTTTGCATTGACCCACACATGCATAGAATGTATTGAATAGTGAGTTGAAATATTCAATACAAATGTAAGTTGAGTCAATAATGGTCATTACCAACTCTGCGCCAGGAACTTTCTGTTAAACTTAGAGATAATATTCTTTTCAATACACACAGCCTAGATAATGATGGTTCCCAATCCTGTGGTGCTCCTCATATTCCCTCTTTCCCTCCCTACACAGAACACCTTCTTTGGAGGCAGAAGTTTAGCCCTTCCCCAACTCATTATAATGATAGTAATAATAAAAAAATGTTATGAATTCTTTCATTTATTCCTTAATTAAATAGTAGGTATAATGAAATTTAGTGGCATGTATAATTAGTTCAATTTTGAGATAGAAAGTATTAAAGACAATAGATTCATAAATTTCATCCAGTAAGGTATCATTGAAATTAAATCCAATGGAGAGCACTGAGCATGCAGAACTAAGGCATAACAGAGGAGAAGTGGAAACAGGCCTGGGGCTGAAGTGCCTGCTTTAGTAGCAATTCTCAGGCCTCTCAGGCAAGGACAGGAGTCTGTTAGAGCTAGATGAGACAGCAGCACAGAGTCTGCAGCCACAACAACAGCTATTCCTGAAGCGTTCAGCCCACAGTCTAAAGGTAAGAAACTTAGTTTCTTGAACTTCCAGGAGCCAGCATGATAAGCTAAAACATAGGGGCTCTCATCCTTCCCTTCCTCAACTTTAATTGATCCAGAGAATACTTCCATGGTAAAAACTCTAGAATAGAAGAGCCAGAAGAGGGTGTTCATTAGTTTTTTTTAGCTCAGGAGGCTGGTGAGATGGGCCCCTCTTGCGGTGGTGGAAAGGGACCAATGCAGGAAGGGAAGTGTTCCAGCAGGCCCCACCTCAGCAGACCAGTGGGAGCTCCTGATCCCTAGAAGGATGGAGCCAACAAGCACCAACACCAGGGCCCCAGGCATGCCTTCACACAGCCAGTGGAATTGGAAGACATTGGAGCAGACAAAGGATGAGACCACCCTTGCTATAGCACAGCCCTACAGGAAGAATAGCTTTCCAGCACCCCAACCAACTCTCCTCAACACCTCACACAGGGGACATCAGTATAACCAAGTGAACCTCTTGGAAGTAAACTCTCAGAAGACTGAACTGGCCTTGACCTAGGCACATACCAGCCAGCTCCAGCTCAGCAACAGGTGAGCTGCAGCATCATATCCCTGTTAGCTGACAAAACCAAAGGATGCATTTCCCAGAACAAGAAGCTTGCAACAGAGCCCCGTGAACCCAAGAATCAGAAATCTATTTTAAAAGCCAAGAAAAAGACAACTGCCATTGTAGGGACCTAGGAAAGGATTAATAGTCTCAACAAGAAAATAGCTGAAAATATGTGCAGAATGATAAAATTGTCACAACAAGATTAGCTACCTCTGGGTAGGACCTGACCTCCAGGCTACTTCTGGGTGGGACCTGACCTCCAGGTGGGGTCTGTAGCTACCTCTGGGTGGGACCTGACCTCCAGGTGGGGTCTGTTCTTACAGATAAGAAGAAGTGAGGTGTCGGGATGTCT
>CM053627.1:175295631-175314560 GCA_028646595.1 Phalanger gymnotis
AAAAAGCATTGCTAGTTGTATTTAGTCTGTTTTTTTTCTAAACGGCAGTGTTGGACTTATATATGTACATCCTTTTTATAAAATTTATACATTATATGTAATAGCATTTCTCATCAGCATTATCTTATTTTTCTATACTGTTATCCATAACAGAAAAGACAGCAAAAACAGGTTTTTGCTTTAAGAATATGAAAATTGAAGGTTTACCTATTTGCCCAAATGATGTCATAGTTTTTCAATGAATGCTTTCATACATTTCAGACATTGACACTAATGTAGAGTATTTTGTCCTTACTAGTTAAAATTACACTAAGACTCTTGGAAAACTCTGCATGCGTGCATATCTGAATACATGCATACTACATGCATACATGCATGTAGAGATACACAAAGATACATATTCACGAATACATGTATGTATGTATATATTCACATTCATATTTATATTTTTATTCTATGCCTTTCTAAAAATTGGTTTAAGATGTCAGTTTGAATCCATTTAAAACAAATTGGCATCTATTCTGAAACATATAAAGATTGGGACCTGATCTATGATTTCTTTGATCTAGAGTAGAGGTACCGGTACCACTGGCTGCATGCAGCCTGTAGCTCTCTGGAGTGTTGTGTAGCTTCATTAAAATGGAATTAGGAAATATTTAACAAGGGAAATAAAATATAATAAAACATAGACAAGAGTATATTTTAAAACCAAGTCAATGTGCCGCCATCAGGAATCCTTATGTGGCCCTGTTTCTTTAAAAATATGATAACACTGATTAGGGAAAAAAAAAAAAAACCACATCTCACTGTCCAAATGCAGGTAAATTCCCTCTCTGCAATTTATAATCTTAAAGACTTGCATAGGGCACTGAGAGCTCAGGTGACTTGGCTAAGGTCATATAGCTAATATATGAAAGAAGCAGGGCTTTAGGTCTGTCAGACTTTGAGGGCAGGTCTCTATCCAAAACATGAAATTCACCCCCTACAAATAGTCAAAAGGATCTGGCATCTGGGTTCTTACCTATTCCCTTAAGAAATGCCAATGGCAGCATGTTTTTGTCTACCCTGATTCATGCTGGAGCCTTTAATCATTTACAATGATATTATAAGAGTAACAGTGGACCATTCTGTCTGACTTTCCATCAAGAATTTTTATGATATGACCAGCTCATCTTTTACTTTCATAAAATTCCTTCATGTTTTATTCCTATTCTTATAAGAATTGTTAATATTCTGCAGTCAACTCACACCCACCATTGCTCTCTCTTATACTTATTTTTTAATTTTGCAGAGGCTGTTATATTCTATGATTTACTTCTGCATAATAACACAAACACAATGTTAGTATTGAAAATATGAGACTTTGCTTTCATAGGAAGTTGGGATCAATAAATGTGCTTTGCAATTTCCTGACGTAAATTGAACCTGCTCTTCTTATCTCCTGGCTAAGTCTTAGGCCAACTCATTGTCCATACATTTAGGCAAGCACTTTAGGGTTCTATTCAAATAAAAGTTGATATCTGGGCTGTAGACTTTCTTCATCCAGTTGATTTAGCTGTGTTTATGAATAGGCCAAGTCCTTTTCAGTAATTATACATTTCTGTTAGGAGACTGCAATGCTGCTGGAAATGTCAGCATCAATGCAATGTCATCTGCACATAGAAGCTTCTGGAGGACCTCATAATCTTAGAGAATATTTATTTGACCTGAAGTTTGATTTGCATCTTTTTAGTCATACTGGTGATTGTATTTGGAAAGCTTACCTTTGTTAGTTTTAAACCTTACATGATGTTTCTTAGAGGTACCTAGATAGCTCAGTGGATAGAGTGCTGGGCCTGGAGTCTGGAAGACCTGAGTTCAAATGTGACCTCATATATTCACTACCTGTGTGATGCTAGACAAATAATTAAATTTCCATTTGCCCTAATTCACTGGAGAACAAAATGGCAATCCACTCTACTATATTTGCCAAGAAAACTCCATATGAGATTATGAAGATTCAGATAAACAAAACAATAGCAACAAAAAATATTTCTTATCAGAACGTAGAAAGCAGGCTTGTAATATTTCCCAAGTTTTCTTGGGTGATTTGGATGGGAGACATTTTGTTGTAAAATAGGCTAAAAGTGGCATTACTTTCTACAAAATCATGTTGTTTTTTTTAAAACAATAAGCACTGTATGAATTGAATTCATATTATTCATGTCCTACATTTAATTGTGAAATGGTAAGTATGTGGTCCAATTATAGTATTGCTTACTGTGTTCAGTCATTTTTCAGTTGTCTGCTACTCTTCATGACTTCATTTGAGGTTGGCAGAGATGCTGAAGTGGTTTGCCGTTTCTTTTTTCAGCTCATTTTATAGTTGAGTAACTGAGGCAAACTTCAAACTTCAGTGATTTTTCCAGGGTCACACATCTAGTAAGTACAAACACACATATTATTATATATGCATTTTTATACATACACATATTATATATAGTACATAAGCAAATGAGCTATATTAAGAAATTATTGGTGATTGATAATAAGGCTGTTAATCAAACACTCATATATGTGCTTTACTGATGGTGTTTGATTTTTATATTATCTTCATTTCATGAGATTCAATCTCCCTTCCTCTTAACACCATTAATAGGAAGCAAGCCTTTGGAACAGAAATTAAGAAAAATCTAATTTACACAGTAATTGCATTAAATAATTTATACAACATCCCATACCTTAGCCACACATTTCTTTACTGATAGGAATGATTTTCCTTTCTTTACCTATTCTATGGATTCAAGGTTGGCCCTTCAGGCTTACTATGGATGTATATTAAAATGGTTAGACACCATCAGTTCTTTCTCTGTGGTTGGACAGCATTTTTCATCATAAGGCCTTCAGTGCTGTCTTGGATCTTTGTATTGCTGAGAACAGCTACGTCATTCATGGCTGATTATCCCTCAATATTGCTGTTACTTTGTACACAGCACATTTCACTTTGCATGAGCTCATGTAAGTTTTTTCTAGGTTTTTCTGAGAGCATCCAGCTCATCATTTCTGATGACACAATAGTATTCCATTACAATCACATACCACAACATGTTCAGCCTTTCCACAATTAATAGGCATCTTCCAAATTTCCAGCTCCTTGCTACCAGAAAAGAGCTGCTATAAATATTTTTTTGTGCATATAGGTCCTTTTCCCTTTTTTATCTCCTTTTAGGTATAGACCAAGTAGTGGCACTGCTAGGCCAAAAGATACTCATGGTTTTATAGCCTTTTGGGCATGGTTCCAAATTGCTCTCTAAAGAATGGTTAAATCAATTTGCAACTCCACCAGCAGTGCATTTGTGTCTTATTTTTTTTTCCCACAAACCCTCCATTTTTCATTCTCTTTATCTGTCTTGTTAGCCAATCTAATAAGCATGAGGTAGTACCTCAGAATTGTGTCAATTTGCATTTCTCCAATCAATAGCAATTTAGAGCACCTTCTCATAGGTCTGTAGATAGGTTTCATTACATCATCTGAAAATTATTCATGTCTTTTGATCATTTATAAATTGGGGAATGGCTCTCATTTTTTTTAGTAAATTTGACTCAGTTCTCTATATATTTGAGAAATGAGGCCTTTATCAGAGAAACTTGTTTCAAAATATTTTTTCACAGTTATGATTGTTAAATGTATTTCCTTCCATCCTATTCTACCTCCTGTTTATTCTATTCTCTCTCTCCTTTCACCTTGTTCTTCAAAAGCATTTTGTTTCTGACTCTACTTTCCCCCATTCTGCTCTCCCTTCTATCACCACCACCCTTTCTCTTATCCCCTTTCCCTCTCACTTTCCTGTAGGGTAAGATAGATTACCCAATTGAGTGTGTATGTCATTTCTTCTTTGAGTAAATTATGATGACAATAATGTTCACTCACTCCCCTCCCTACCTTCCCCATCTTCCCCTCCACTGTAAAAGTTTTTTCTTGCCTTTTTTATGTGAGATAATTTACCCCATTCTAACCCTTCCATTTCCCTTTCTCCCAGCAAATTATTCTTTCTTACCCAATTGCTTTTAGATATCATCCCTTCATATTCAACTCAGACCTGTGCCCTCTGCTTATATATACTCCTAACTATACTAATAATGAGAAAGTTCCTTATGAGTTACAAGTATCATCTTTCCATGTAGTAACATAAACAATTTAACTTTATTAGGTACCTTATTATTTCCTTTCCATTTTACCTTTTTATGCTTCTCTTGAGTCTTATACTTGAAAGTAAATTTTCTATTCTGCTCTACTTTTGAAAAGTCCTCTATTTCATTGAATGTCTATTTTTTCCTTGAAGGATTATACTCAGTTTTGCTAGGTAAGAGGCTAGGTTATAATCCTAGTTCCTTTGCCCTATGGAATATCATATGCCAAGCCCTGTGGATCTTTTAATGTAGAAGCTGTTAAATCTTTTGCTATCCTGACCATGGCTCCACCATACTTGAATTGTTTCTGGCTGTTTGCAATATTATCTCCTTGATGTGGGAGCTCTAGAATTTGAATATAATATTCTTGGGAGTTTTCATTTTGAGATTTCTTTCAGGTGGTAATTGATGGATTCTTTCAAGTTTTGTTTTACCCTTTGGTTCTAGAATATCGGGGCTATTTTCCTTGATAATTTCTTGAAATATGATATTTAGGCTCTTTTTTATCATAACTTTGAAGTAATCTAATAATTGATGCTAAGGGAGTTTTCCCCATATTATGACATGATATTTAATAACTTTTATATCAAATTTCTATGATTAAGAAGGTTTATAAGGATAATATTAAATTTATTAAATAATTTGTTGATATTGGAACATCTCTGTTACTATAATAGGAAGCATGTACAAATGTTTTTTTTTTTTTTATAATTTTGACCTGTATCTGTGGTCAAATTATAATAGGAAGTTATCTTCTTAAGGGTGAAATGATTAGAAAAAGTAATGACACAAATGTAATGTAAAAGTTTTCTAATTAAATGGAAAAATAGATTTTGAGAAAGCAACAGGATTAGACCTTTTTTTCTATGAAAACTACCTACTGATGTATATTATGATCTTCCAAACTTATGTCATTAAAATACAAGCTTTGAACATGTTTTAGTAATAAGTTATCAAAATTGGCTTAAGAATTTTACACACAAATTGTATTGATAATGGTAAAGAAAGTGAAAGTATTCTCTTATATTTAAAATTAATGTCCGATAATTTTATAAGGCAGAAGAGCTCGTAGTGCAGTTGGACCCTCATGAATTTTTAAAGATTCTTGTATCAGGCACAATATTTAGGTAAGGATAGCAACAACAAATAGCAAATAAGCTGAAATTCTCTGAAGTTTCAGAATTGAAGGAATAAATTTACTAAATTGCATTAAGTCTTTTTAGTAGCAGAATTACATAGGGATCTCTAGATCTGGAACCTGAAGAGCCGTGCGCCCCTTTAGAGCTGTGCTGAGAATAAGACCTATTGTCCAAGAAAAGATATCTAGGGATCAAATAACTACATGAGACATCTGGGACTCAAAATATGCTAATTAAATGGATACTGAGGATGGGACACTTCAATACAAGAATTCTTGATATTAGTCAATAATGGTGACAACTATTGTATTGCTTTTCATAATGTTTATTTTTGAGTTTTCTTGATGATCACCTTGGTGACATGTAAATCTCACTTTTCAAAATTAGCCCATTCTGAGCACTCTAAATAGCTAGATCTATAACCTGACATTATTGTCTCCGTAATTTATAGTCTTAGTTGTCTAGACTCTGTAGTACTGAGGTTTTGGGTCACAGAGCCAATACTATGAGTTAAAAGTAGGATTTTAACTCAGGTCTTCCTTAATTCAAGGATGGCTGATTATCCACTATATAATATCTTCTTTTTTCCATATAGGTTAAAAAATAAGTAAGTTTGGTGCTAATTTCTGAAATGGTACATAATTGCTGTGGATATGAGTTTAGGAAACACTGGCCTATTATATTGTATGCTGGCTATCTTTAACTTCATTTTTTTTAAGAGAGAGAAGCAAGTGCCTTTTGGTAACCAGATTCTGACATTTTGACTCCTGATGGAAACTGTTCTGAATAGCTACAACTCAGAAGCATTTTTCTGAGTGCAAATTCTTATAAGCATAGAAAAGTTGGGGAACAAACTGTGCATAGATGTATGGAACAAAGCATAGATGAGATCTTCATGTGTTAGGAAGTTGGACAGGGTTGGGAAAACTGACCTAAGATTGTCATAATATTAGGGCCCAGAGGGTGTGAGAATGGACTTTTTGAACAACACAGTGAAATGTGTTAATAGAGAACAGAAAATAGAGTATGGGGGATGGTCATCATTTGTAACAACAATTTGGCTAGTAGCAGATGTTGAGGTGTGAGACCCAACAAGACCAGCAACAAGAGCTGCCAGCACAGGTTATTTGATCTGCTATACTAAGGAAAGTAACTTTAAGGGATTAACAATATCACTTTAATCAAACATACATAAATATAAACTCACCTAGTCAGGAGGAAGAGCCAGCAACCTGAACTTCAGAGCAAATGTAAACAAATTACAAACATCAACAGACAGAGCCAATATAAACAGACCAAATCCTGATTCATAGCTACCAAAGAACCAATAGGTCTGGATTAGCTAAGGTGGGGGGCAGTGTCAATGGCTTGGCCAGAGTCCCCAGCCACTCTTGGAGTGACTGAAAGCCCCAAAAGTCAAAAGCCAACCTTGGATCTTATATACCAGTCTCAGGGCCCTGGGGCACTTGATTACCTCAGTGTTGAGAAGCATTCAAACAAAGAACAATGAAACATCTCATTTAGTGTGTGGGAAAGTTAATCCCTAGTACTGCATATAAAAGTCAATGACTCTGATTGTCTCAGTGCTGAAAAACATTCCAAGACAAGATCCATTTTGTCTGCCCCATTCAAACAAAGGCCAGGATCATTAAAGGCACTTAAAAGAACACCAAAAAGTCCCACCTTAATTACTGATACATCATTATAGAGACAAAGTTTTCTTCTTCTGTTGATGACACTTTCCCTCTATCAAACACCTGAAATAATAGAGTAACCTAGGTCATTGCTCAATTTACACTATACTAATTTTGTGTCTGACGTTGACTAACATCATCAACATCTCAGCTGGTTTTATCTTGGTATTTCCTGTCTTAGGAATCAACCCAGTTTTCTATTTTTCTCCTTTCTCTGATGGGTTGCCTATGATAAAATAAGGTTTTTTTTTCTGGGAATAGGGAAATTGTTAAATCATAATAAATATTTTTGTTCTAATTCTGGGTTTTTTCCATCCCAGATTATATTACCCATCCCTGCTTTTCATTGAGAACATGAATAAAGTAAGTCATCTGGAAATTTTATGACAGAAAGAGAAAATGGGCTGGTAGTGTTACAAGACAGAAACATGACAGTTGGACAGAGTGTTCCACTATCTAAGGAAAGGAAGAAAACTCTCCAGGTCATTTGGTTGACTTACTGTAATGAACTTCAGGAGAATATAGTTGGGAATCTTATGGGACAGGTAGGCACAGATTGGTTTTGATCATCATTGAAAGGAACACCTGAATTGATGAGATCACAGATGCACTCTAGTTTCTAATTCTTCCTAACCTTTCCTTTTGAACATTTTCCATCCACCTTTTCCCAGTGGATGATATCAATCTTTAAAATATAGGAATGTATTAGATGATCTTTAGCATTCTTACTATAAAAACCCTGAGTCTTCCTCCAGACTAGACATCATTGCCTTTCTGTGATTTATAGAACAGATTTTCAAGTGAAATATGGTTGAGAGGATATACGCTAACATATTTTAACAAAAATTTATTCTCTATTCTTAATCAATTTAAAAATTTGGGGGATAGTTTCCACCACTCATAATCATATTTTATGGAGGGAATATGTTTTATCATAATCAATTCAGTGCCTTGCATATCAAATAAGGTAATGGGGTTGAGAGAACTTTGAAAAATGTGAAATGTATGTATAATGCTTGATTAAATTGTAACAATGTAACATTAATTGAGAATTTGAACATTGAATAAAATCTTCTCTTTTTTTGCTTTTTGATGAATTTGAAATGAAAAACATGCTGTAGTAGAAAGACCAATAGATTTTGAGTCAAAGAACCTGAGTCCTAATTCTTGCTAAGCCTCCTCCTCCCTATGTGATCTTGGGACAAGTCAATTAATGTTTTGGGTCCGTAGCTTCTTCAAGTATAAAACTAGAGGATAATATAAAGTCATCCTTATCATCTTTCCAGCTCTGGATCTATGATTCTAAATATTTGTAACTTTTATGCAGCCATTTAGGGAAGTTATATTTCTAAGTTTGCAGTGTGAAATAGTGGAAAAATAGGATTCAGTTTATACAATTATCACTGTTTTTAGATTTTAAGGAATCAACCTACAGAGAGAATATTATTGTTCTATGCCTTATCTAATCATTACTTAGAAACTATTTGAATTATATCTAAATTATATATCCTAGATTCATGTAAGATGAAGACATATTCAGAAGATCCACTGTGAACCTAATCTTTAAAAGACATTTTGACATTAATGTTGTAAGTGCCAAGAAATATGAACTTGAATTGCTCTATTAGGCATTTGATAAAGAGTGAGGCTAATGTAAGATATTATGACACTGTGCCATTTGGCAATTCAAACCTCTTCAAGTGTGTGAGATAATGGAAATGATGAAATGAAAGGTGATGTTGAATCCATGTGTAATGATGGGATTCTAAATGAAAGTTTTTTGTTATAGAAATGAGAGGATGGGATCATATTTTGTAGTCCAGATGTAAGCCAACTGTACCAGCAGAAGAGGAAATGGCTCAGCAGCTATCTAGGAAAGAGCTTCTTTCCATTCAAAACTGAGATTGCACATAGTCAATTCATATTTTAAATTAAAGATACAGAATTTTACAATAAGGACACAATTGGTGAGTTAATTTTCATATATTCATGGTTCTATACAAAAACCCCATAGCTATGAATATATTCCTCAGCAAGATTTCTGAGAAAACTTGATAAATATTCACCTCTTTTTAATGTAAACACGTAATATCTGTAATATGGCGAGAGTATAATTTTAAATGGTGTTTTTTTCTCTAATTTTTCTTTAGTTCCAGGTTATTTGAAACTTTTATTTAGAGGAGACAAATGCCATTTATGTATCTTTTTTTTTTTTTGCAAAATAGTTGTTAAAGCAAATTTTGATGATTGACTAAATATCCCATGAAATAAAAGTGTTTACAGATTCACTGAAAGTTTTCAGTGAAACAGATTGACCTGATTTGCATTGCATATAGATTTGATAGTATATATGGTAGATATAACAAAATGACTAGAGATGTGTCTGTACTACACTTACATAGACATCTAATTTTCACTGATTACCCTGCCCTACACATATGAGACCATTGCTCCCATGAATTATAACTCTTCTTTGATTTGTGGCTTAGAAATCCTACATTTCTCATATTATGGTACAAACTAAGTTAAACATACAGATGGGAAATTCTGAATCAATGTAACTATCAAATTATCAAAATAATTTCATTGGAAAGTTAATGTATATTTGGGGGCAGCTGGTAGAATAGTAAATAGAGCACTGGGGCTGGAATCTGGAAGACATAAGTTCAAAGCCAACCTCAGATATTTACTGGCTGTATGGTCCTGGGTAAATCACTTAACTTTCTTTAATCTTGATTTCCTCAGCTGTAAAATACAGATAATCATAGCACTTGCCTGGTAGGGTTTTCATTAGGATCAAATGAGAAACTTTCTAAGAAATGCTTAGCATAGTACCTGGTACATCATAGGCACTATATAAATTCTTATTCCCTCTCTCCCTCTTTTTGTCTTTCTATGAACATGCTTTGAAAACATAACACTGTTCCTATTATGAGGAAAGAATACTATTTTCTAAAGGATAACTTTTTTTCAGAATTACGCTAATGTACTGTGTTTTTAATATTACATAATAACATACTTTTTTTTAACTTTTGAGCTAGGGGTGAAATATTATTTTCCAAAATTCATCTGTACCATAGCTGGTAGAATTGTGGGTTTGAATCAGGAAAACATGAGGTCAAATTCAAATGCAGACACTTCTATCTCTATGATCCTGGGTGAGTTACCCTCTTTCTAACTCAATTTTCTCAATTGCAAGATGGGGTTAATAATAGCATGTATTTCCCAGAGTTGTTGTGAGGCTCAAAGGAGATAATAGTTATAAAGAGTTTAGCACAGGACCTGACACATAGTAAATGCTGAATAAATGTTAGCTATTATTATTGTTATTAAACCTCTGTCTTCATTAATTTTCTCATTTTTAAAATATGACTCATAAGAGCACCTACCTCTCCGGGTTGTTATAAGGATCAAATGAGATTATATTTGTAAAGGACTTAGCATAGAAGCTAACACATTGTGGGCACTAATAAGTGTTTATTCCCCTCTCTTCTTCCCACATCTTAAATATAACAATTATCCTTAACAATTATCAAACCCCAATAAGGAATATTCAGGAAATCAATTTTCCAGACCTGCATAATTCTGCTATCATATTTTATAATGAATAATGCATTTATGTGTCTTCTATGTTATGGCAATGAAAAATAAGAGAACCTTAGAATTAGAGAATGTGAGAATTGCAAGGGACATTAGCAATCAAAATCAGGTTTCCTAACTCCAGAGCTCTTTTCATTAAACCCATGCTAACACCAAGACAATTTCACATTATATAGAATAAGACTCCACATAAACTTCAAAAAGATTACTGTAAATGTGAATTTTCAAAATGGAATAAATTCTGACTTGGCAAAAATTGTATAGAGTGATTCAGTAATTACAAGAAACACTAGGGTTGCTCATGTGTAATCTTCAAAACTAAAGAGGAAAGCATCAGAGTAAGGCAGAAGAATAATATCAGGAGCTGCACTTGTAACTGAAACTGGGAGATTTGTAGAAAAGCTACCAAGTGCACAAAGTATGATAAAGGAGTACATTGTGAAAAAAATAGTTCAATGTCTATCATCAGTATTATCTGTTCTCTCCTTAGTTCCTTGCAAAGTCTACTAAACATTTATTTTCTGTCTGCTCCAGAAGAAGCTCTTGTAGAGTAAATTCTGGGAGGTTGGTTTAAATGGCACCTTTAAAGGTGCCAAAAATCATAAAAAAAATAAATAAGTAAAAATCACATGATAGGAATTTATCTGTATCTGTATATCTGTAGAAATAAGGACTACATTTGTCTCAAAATTATTCTTTTCATAGAGGACAAAAGAAAGGGCAGAGTCCTTGTTTATTAAGCCCTTCTTGAATTATTGAAATAGCAGAGCAATTTCTTCCTCTTGCTGAACAAAATGATAAATAATAGAAATAGTACCAACAACAACTCACATTTATATAATATTTAAGCCTACTATGAGGTTTCTTCATAATAAACATGTGACAGGTTTTCAAAAAAACATTAATAACTAATATTCTTATAATGTTTTAAAGTTGGAAAAACATGTTTTATATTCATTAGTTCTTTTTATCTTCACAATATTTTTAGTGATGTTTGAGGAGAGCGTCGAGGTATTAAGATGTATGGTTTCATTAGTAATTTTGTTAGCATGAGGTACTCCTCACTAGACATTGGGCAGTGGTTTACAATTTAGTCTTAGACAATTACTCTTTTTCTTATGACCTACTTGGTCAAATGGAAGCCATTGTGGTAGGTGACTAATAAATATATAAATCCTCAATTGATTTTGATGAATGGTTAAACATTAAATATGAATGAACTAAGTGACTTCATCTGTAAGAGGAGAGAAATAGCTCTGAAATTAAGAAGAAACCCCAAATGTAGGCAAATTTTATGTATGTGTGTGTATATGTATGTACACATATACACACATATATGTATATATACATATATATATACATATATATAGTTGAAAAGAAAAGAAAAATAAAGCTTATAGTCTTTCTTAGAGGATTTTTTGTTGCACTGAGAAATTACCTGTCTTGCCCTTGTTTATACAGATAACACATTTCTAAAGAGAGATACTAGTAAGTCAGGAAGTGATATGATAGATAAAACTGAGTTTCATACTGGACAGCTAGCCTGTGGCAAAGCTGAGTCTGGAGGATAAGTTTCCTTGATGATTCTTTCTATAATGTTCTTTCTTCAAATCTGATATTTTGGACCTTTCTTGAAGAAGTAAAATTTGACTTCATGATTTATATCTATAACATTAATAGCTAGTTATGAGTATTTGTGTACATTTTGGGGGGATGAGGGAAATCTAGAATTTGTCTTTATGTAACATATTAAGTACAAAATTACATTTAAGTAATATTTTTATTTGTACAAAACTTACATTGAGGTTAGATTTTTATCTGTTCTGTTGCCTATCCTGCAAGGATTATCTACAAAGAAATTCAGTATCTAGACTCAAACCATTGCATATTAATGACAGGTCTGAATTTTTTAAGTTGTCATGAAATAGATAAGTAACAGAACATAAAAATAGGCAGTGTCAATATCCTGAAATGGATGATTTAACTTGATCACTCAACATACATTTGCCAAATGATTACTATGTGCTAGGGAAAGTGCTAGGTTCTGAATATATAAAGAGAAAATAGAAACACTACTGCCTTTGAGGAGCTCACATTCTATCAGGGGACTTCAATGACTCAGGAAGGGAGAGTAAGGATGATGACTCCATGCAACAATGACTCATTTAAATTCAATTTACATAGAAGTTAAGAATGAAGGACTAACAACATTGTATCATGGAGACATACACATGTATATCTACATACATGATACGTACAGAGATGTCACATAGATAGTAGGGCATCAACAACTTGAAGAGCCAAGAAGGGCCTGTGGCATGCAAAACATGGTATATAAACTTTTCTTGAATGGAGCTAGGAATTCAATAAAAGTAAGGTGCCAAGAAAGCAGACCTGGAATGAGGGAGAGGCAGTAGAAGAGTATGGAGAGTAGAAATGGAATGTCATTTAAGTAGAACAAGTGGGTTTTATAGCTAGACTGTCCAGTATATGATGGGGAAAACATGTAAGAACCACTAGACAAATAAGTTTATACTTCCTCTTAGTCATAACAAAAAACCCACTGGGGATTGATAAATTAGGGTGGTATGGGGTATGACATTGTCAGACTATGATTCATGGAAATCACTCTGAGACAGCTGTGTGAAAGATGTAAGAAAAAGTAGTCAGTACTTTTTTTTTTTTATACTTAGGTTACTTAGAGCCCATCACAACCAACTTTGGGGATGAGGTGTGGGTTCAATATTCTAGTCAAGGCTAACCCAGAAGCTTTTGTTCCTCTAACTAATCATTATTTGATTCTCCCCTCCAAACAAAAACAAAATTAAGTGCAAAGTGCTTGAATTCCCCTTTGAAAATATTTGCATGACAAATGATTCTTGGGAGGATAGTAACATTATTTATGGAGGCTGAATGAAATGAGGTCAGGCTTATTTCCAGGTTTACATAGAAGAAAAGAGGGTGTAGAGGAAGGACAAACTTTAGAGTACTAGGATATCTTATTAGAAAAATGTTCTCAAGCTGTAAGAATGTGAGTCTCCTAACTTAGAAAAAAAAATAAATATTCTTTCCCACTCTGTAGTAAGTCTTTTTACTTAGATATTATTACAAATGAGTGAAGAGGTCTTGTGAATAAGGTTTAACCCACTCAATGATGAAGTTTTTGACCAAAACGATACTAAGGCACTTAGTGGCTTAGTGGCACTAAGGCACCTACTAAACCACTAAAGAGTTTCTATTTCCATTACTGGAAGGAGTAATCATATGGAAAGGCATTTAGTGAAGTGAATTGTTTTAATGATATTATTACTGTCCTGTGCTTTCCTCTTTGAAAACCTTCAAGACATTTTTTACTCAATAATTCCTAAAATTTCAGCAATTAACATTGGGAAAAGCACAAGATTTTTCTGAATGAAAATAATTTGAAAGCTATGTTGCAATTCTCCTGGAAAGGCGAAAATAATTTTAAACTCTAGTTCTTTACTGCTCAGGCTACTCAGCACTATTCCATGTGACACTGAGATGATGTGGTTTATTAACCTAAACTTTAGGACCATACCTTTAAAGCCAGAAGCCCCTATAAGGGCCATCTCATGCAACCTTCACTTTTTAAAGATGAAGAAACTGAGGCTAGAAAGATTAAGTGGTTTATCAAAGTTCACAGTGCCAAATGAAAAAATAGGAATTAAACCAGAGTATCTGACTGCAAAGTCATTGCTTATTTCATTGTGTGATCAGGCCTACAAGCTGTTTCTAATCCCTCATGCTTTTGGTGCCCTCCTATTTACAGTGTATCTTTGTATGATTTGTTTATATACCTAACAAGTATACATGTCATCTACTTTATAGAATGTGAGCTCCTTGAAGACAGGGCTTTATCTCTTTTATCTTTGTATATTCAAAACCTGGCACTATCCCTTGCACATAGCAAGCATTACCTAAATGCATGTTCAATGATCAAGTTAAATCATCCATTTCAGGATAGTGAAGTTGTATTTTAGAACCAAAGTCACCTCTCTCTTTCTATCTAATGTGTGTATGTGGACCTGCATATGTGTGTATATGTATATGTATATGTATATGTATATGTATATGTATATGTATATGTATATGTATATGTATATGTATATGTATATGTATATGTATATGTATATGTATATGTATATGTATATGTATATGTATGTATAGATATATATGTGCATGTAGTATATCTATTTATATTTTTGTACATATACATAAATATCAATTTAAATGTATATATTATATTATAATGCATGTAATAACATTCGAAATGTAATTTTAGGCCTTTCCTTGGTTTTCAACAAAAATACTGAAATTGTACTGTGATTTTATTAAAAATCACTGTTTTATATGACCACAATAAAGAAAAAAATAACTATGAAATAAAGTGACTTGTATATTTAGGCCTCTTCTTACTTTACATGTTACTAGGCTAAAAATAATGAATATTGTTAGAAGTTATATATCAGACTGATTATAGGCTCCTGTCAAATGTAAAATATATTGCTAAAATGCTAAACGTACCTCCTCGAAAGCTAAAAACTACAGTAAAATGTATGTTTTACAAAATTGAGAGAGGAGGAGATAGTCCAGATATATGACTATGACGTTCGAGTTCATTGATGTAGAAAACTAACAGTACAGAAACTACCTACACTGCAATTTTATATTCTTACAAAGGTGCCAGGGGGCAATGAAAAGGTAATTGCCTGGGATCATATAACTAGTATGTATTAGTGCCAGAACTTGAACTCATGAGATTTTCCTGAATCCAAGGTTTACTGTTGATCCCCTGTACTACTAGTAAAGTTATCTTTTCTTTCTTTGCCTCCAATTCAGATAAATATTTTTTTTCTTATTAATCATAATTTCCCTGGCATTCTTGACTATTTATAGGTCATGGTCAAATTTTATGAAAGATAGATTTGAAGGAGAAAAAACAAACAAAATACGAATAGCTGAAATTTATATAGCACTTTAATTTTGCAGATTTCTTTTCATACATTGCTTCTTTAATTAAAAATGCTTAAAGGACCCATCATTTTATCCATTTGCCTACTCCCCCAATGATGATTAGAACCATTTCAAGCCTTAGTAGACAGTATAATGAGTTGCAGTAATTAAACATGTTAATCACCAGGTGGGCAGACCTATCATGCTGAGTCTTTCTAAAGTTAGTAAGGCTGGCCATTAGGCAAAGGACATATAATAATCTATTCACTCAAATGCCTGTCTTCAGACCTATAACTAGGCAAAGAAAACTGGAACTTTATCTTAGGCTGGAGAATTTAGAGGGTACTGAATTTAGGGCTTATGCCAAAAGTGAACTGCCTAAGCATTGAGGGAATGGCTATAGAGCCATGCATGAGATGGAGATAGTGGAAGAGTTGATATACTCCACACAACCTTCCCATTCAAAAAGGGCCATTATTTCTCTTTCTTGTAATTTGTCAATATTCATAGCTAAACTAGTATACCTATATTCTGCAGTGAACATGCCTTGCTTGTCACAGTAGAGGCTCTATTATTGCCAAAATTAGCCTATTACTAGGGTTTAGTGAAGTTGAAACAAAGTGTGTCCTCTTGTCATGGTTTCATCATGACAAAAACAAACCCCAGATATCTTTTTCCTAAACAAGCCAAGGAAAGAAAGAGGATGTGGAATTGGAAGATAAGACAATCTCTAAATCTTTAAACCTCAGTGCTAAGATGTGCTAGATATGGGTAATCAACATTAGGATAAAGATTGGGTTTGTCCAAATATAAGAAACAAACTATTTTCTACCCTTCCCAACTTGACTCAATCTTTCACTTCAATTCAATGATTCAATTCAATAAACATTTATTAAATGCTTACGATGTGCCAGGTACTGTGCTAAGTGGTAGGGAAATAAATTTTATAAATAAAAAAGATAGTTTCTGCCTTGAAAGATCTTATAATCTGACAGAGGAAGACAATACATCCAAAAGGAAGATGAAAGGAGTGGGTAGAACTGTATTTGCATTCGCCAGAATATAATTTATGGATTGCTGGGGGCAAGATGTTCTATGGAATCCATATTAATCAGGGCTGTTCATAGAAAATTGAAAATTAGTCAGAAAATTTTTAAAGTTTTGAGCCTGCTATAAAGGAAGTCTTCCAGAGGAATTTATTGCCTACCCTCTACCTCTCCATTAAGGAGAGAAGTGACTGGAAGGGGAGAAAGTATCCCCCCCCCAAAAGGAGTCAGTAACCTCTGTAATGAGATTTCAGGTGATCAGTTATTCCTGGGAGTGATGGGAAGGGTGTGATGTCTACTGAGTTAAGACATAGTCTGAAATCTTCCTTCGTGACAGAAAGAAGACTCCAGATCAGGCATTGGTAATGTCAAGAATGAATAACTCATAAAACAATGGGAACCAAGCTTCAGGGAAGCAAAAAGGCAGAACTATTGAAAAATGCCCTCACTCTTAGTTCTCACTTTCTTGTACCTTGTGAGAGTCCCATTCACCTTGTAAGGAGACAACTCAGAAGAACATGAAAGACGGCAGCCTAAGTTGCAGTCAAGGATCAATATCCACCTCATTCTCCAGCAAGATAGCACACAGCCCAGCTAGACTATACCTCCTAGTACCCCTCTCTATACCATTGCAGGTAGAGGGATTTCTGGGCCATGAGACTCCCAGATTAGAAACCTGCTGCCTCAAGGCCACATATAGCCCTCTAGGTCCTAACATGTGGCCCTTTGACTAAATCCAAACTTCACAGAACAAACCAAGGCCTCGGGTTCTCCACCCCTGCTTGTAGAACTATAAATATTCTATAACTTAGACAATCTGTAGGACCACTGAAAATAGAAGTGACTTTCCCAGAGCCACAAACCAGTACTGTGTGTATCAAAGATAGTACTTAAGTCTTAGTGGCTATGAGGCCTTACTATCCATTCTGAAACACTATCTGTTTCTTAAATTATAATACTTAAAACTGAAGTTTTAACACTTTGTCTTTTAAAAACACAATTAAATGTTATCAAAAAATAGATTTTTAAAAAATCTTAACTCATTGATACCAATTTACCTTAATTTGGTATAGACAAACATTTTAAAAGAAACCTTTTAAATGACAACATTAAACAGTAGTTTCTGGATACCTTCCTTCGTACATATCTTTTAATTTTTCTACTGGGACAAATATTTAATATTTTGATTCCAACACCATCTCCTTACAAGAAAAGTTTCAAAGCAGAGGGATGCACTCATCTCAGTGGCCCATACCATTGATGTCTCCATAAGCTCCCATCACCTGGAAGATGGTACAGTCCTTTGACACCCCCTGCCTAGTGCAAGTCCTTGCCAACCATAAGCACAAAGAAGGATTGGACTAGTACTTGGAAATGAACAAGATTGGAAGAGAGAAATGTACGATTAAAGATATTAGAACTACTCCTTTCTCAAATCAAAGTACCCAGGTCAGCAACAAAATGACTAGCTAGCAAAATTGTTAGCAAAATTAATTACACAAAATTAATTATGGAGAAGTCACCCCATCATACCCCACTCTAAAAATATACACAATGCCACCTTCAACTGAGAAGACCCTTTTTATCTCCTGCTCCATAAAAAGTCTTAATTATCCCTCTATCCATACTTGAATCCTTTAAAAAAAAAAGATGGACCCAAGTCTGTGCCCTTCTAGTATGGCTTTAAGAGCTCAATTTCTTTCATGGACCAGCAGAAGGTACAATAATGGAAGACTTGAACATATGCTCAGTGATCTAGGCAGAGAGAAATTCTTATGAGTTTGATATGTTCAAGATGTAAAATGTAGAGAAAAGCATGCAGAACTTAAGGTCAAGAGATGCCTAGTTTCAGATACCTCTCTATGCCTCAATCTCCTCCTTGGTAAATGGGGCCAATAGACTGACTATTTAATTCCCAGTGATGTTGTAAGGCTCAGATAAGATAATGTGTGTAAATTACTTCATGGACATTCAAGTACTGTATGAATGTCAAGTACTATTCTTAATTCCCACTGCGTGATTTTTGTTTTTGCCTATGAACCAACAAAACAATCAACAAGCATTTATTGAGCTCATATTGTGTTTCAGGCACATGGTAAATGCTGAATATACAAATAAAAGAAGGAAATAATCTCTATTCTATGCTCTCCATGACTGAAATTCCTCAATTGCAGTCTATTGAATGCCTTCCCATTCTCTGATGGGTTCAACTTTTATGTCTTAAAGAACAAAGACCTCCTTGAGACTACAGTAATGTCTTTTCTGAATTCAGAATATCTCTTTGCTTGCCTTGGATTACTTTGTAA
>CM053627.1:175315060-175331013 GCA_028646595.1 Phalanger gymnotis
ATGTCCATTTTTTTCCTCTGAAGTATTATACTCGGTTTTGCCGGTTAGGTGGATCATGGTTTTAATCCTAGCTCCTTTTGACCTCTAGAATATCATATTCCATGCCCTCTGATCTCTTAATGTAGAAGCTGCTAAATCTTGTGTAATCCTGTTTGTTTCCATAATACCTGAATTGTTTCGGTATGGCTGCTTGAAATATTTTATCATTGACCTGAGAACTCTGGAATTTGGCTACAATATTCCTAGATATTTTCATTTTGGGATTTCTTTCAAGAGGTGATTGGTGGATTCTTTGAATTTCTATTTTACCCTCTGGTTCTAGAATATCAGGGCAGTTGTCCTTGATAATTACTTGAAAGATGATATCTAGGCTCTGTTTTTGATCATGGCTTTCAGGTAGTCCAAAAATTTTAAAATTGTCTCTCCTGGATCTAGCTGTTTTCCCAATGTGATATTTCACATTGTCTCCTAATATTTTTCATTCTTTTGCTTTTGCTTCATAATTTCTTGATTTCTCATAGGCTCATTAATTTGCTCCATTTTAATTTTTTTTTTTAGTATTTTGAGGATTTATTTAACACATATAAAAATGTGCCAAGCTCTACTCATTTTCTTCACTGCTCAGTCTAGCATTTGGATTGGTGATCTTGATGGCAAGTTGAGCTACTTTCTCAACAATAACTTTTCAATTCTTAGAGGACACATTGTGAGCAATCTCAGCACAGTAAGATTTGTTTCACATCAGGAAAACCTCAAGTTCTTCAATATTGTGCACCAAAAACTTCCTGAATCCCCTCTGTAGTGTGTATTTTGTCTCTTTATTGCCTCCATTACCAATATTGGGGATCAAGATCTGGCCCTTCAATAGTCTTCACACTCTGTTGTCAATGCCCCTTGGTTTACGCCAGTTTCTCTTGATCTTGACTATCTGTCAGACTGGTGTCTGATGAACTTCTTGTTCCTCTTCTTGATGATTTTAGACTTCACTAGGGGTCTGAGGGCAAGCATGGTGCCAGCGAAGAGATAGCTGCCCCTCCAGGGGAAGTGCCGACAGAGAGAGAGAGTCCATTTTGATTTTTAGGGAATTATTTTCTTCAATGACCTTTAGGACCTACTTTTCTTTATGGCCATTTCTGTTTTTTAAGGCATTCTTGTCTTCATTGGCTTTTTGGACCTCTTTTACCATTTGAGTTAGTCTGATTTTTAAGGAGTCATTTTCTTCAGCATTTTGGGGGGCTTCCTTTAGCAAGCTGTTGGAGCATTTTTTTTATGATTTTCTTGCATCGGTCTTATTTATCTTTCTAATTTTTCCTCTACTTCTATTACTTCATTTTCAAAATTGTTTCTAAACTTTTCAATGACTTGTGACCAATTCATATTTTTTTACTGGAGGCTTCAGATGTAGGAACTTTGACTGTGTTGTTTTTTCTGGTTTTGTGTTTTGATCTTTTTTTGTGACCAAAATGAGATTCTATAGTCTGAGTTTTTTATTCCACTGTTTGCTCATTTTTCCAACCAATTATTTTTAACTCTTTGTTAAGCTAGGACTCTGTTTCCAGGCAGGAGGGCATACTGTCCCATGATTCAGGGGTTTTGTGCAACTGTTTTTAGAGACACTACTAGGGACCTGTAATTTCTTTTTTCTTCAAAGTTGGCATGAAGAAAAGAGTGGCGTTTACTCCTCTCCTGGTCTGTGCTCTGGTCTGTGCACTCTTTTGTGCCTTGAAACTGTGAGGAGGATTCCCTCTCCACTGCAGGCAGGAGATCAGACACACCAGTGCTTTTCCTCACACCAAGACTGCTACCCATGACTGTGACCCAGTTTGAAGCATGGGCAAACCATGAGAATTCTGCCTCAGCACCAGCAAAGAGATCCCTGTAATGCCCCTCTGGTCAGCCACTCAATCCTTCCACCATCTGTCGGTGAGAAGCAGCCACCACTGATGCTGCCTCCATTTCTGCTACCCTGGGGTTTGGGTCAGACCACATTCCCCTCTAACCCAGGTCCCACCAACTTTTACCATGACCTTTTAAGTAGGCTTTGGCATTCTTGGTTTGAGAAGCCTAGAAACTGTCAAAGTTGCATGTGATTCAGTCCCCTGAGGTATGCTTGGGTCCTGTCTGTGGCATCCCAGCCCATGCTGGATTCCACTCTTTTCTCTGACTGGTGCAATAGACCTTTCCTGTCACTCTTCTAGGTTGTCTTGGGCTGGAAATTTGTTTTGTTCTGTTATTTTGTGGGTTCTCCTGCTCTACAATTTGTTTAGAGTCTTTTTTACAAGTATTGGAGTTGTTTGGAGAAGAGATCAAAGTCCCTGCTTTTACTCCAGTGTCTTGAATCTGTCCCTCCCCACCCCAGCCAATTGTACTTTTAAAGGAATTATTTTCTTCAGGAAATTTTTCCTAGTTTCTACTTTCTATTGCCTACTATATATTTTAAGGAGTTTTTTAAATTTGAGTCAATTTTTGTGCTCCCTTTTCCAAGCTATTTTTTTTCATAATTCTCCTGTATAACTCTCTTTTCTTTTCCCAATTTTTCTTCTTCTCTTACTCAATTTTTATAATCCTTTTCCCACTCTTCCAAGAGAGCTTTTGGGGCTGGAGAACAATTCATCTTCCCCTTTGAGACTTCATATGTAGGCATTTTGACAATGTTTTCCTCTTCTAGGTTTGTGTTTTCATCCTCCCTGTCACAATGGTATCTGTCTATGGTCAGGACACTTTTGATTTTTTTTGGCTCATTTTTTGAAGTTGAGCTCCATTTCCAGGGCACACCCCCAAGCTTATTGTGCTGGAGACCAGGGACCTGGTCACTGGCTTTCCATGCTGGGGCTTCAGGCATTGGTGTCTTGCTCACTGCACTCTAGTGGCCTGGCCTAGTTGTATCTGTTGCATCAGGGTTCCAGGGCTGAAAATTTGCCTTCTTTGCTGGGGCTGGATGCCTCATTGCTTTCCTACTGTGCCACTGGCCTGCTGAAACAAGAATGAATGGCCTCAGTTCCTGATCTGTGCTGTGGCTAAGGGCCTCCCACAAGCTTGCCCAGACTCCTTCTGTGCTGGGCTGCCCTCCCCCTTTTCCCAAATGAAATAGATCATTCTTGAAGTCCTTATAAGTTTTCTTAAGCTGGGAAATAGTTTCACCCTATCTTTTTGTGGGTTTTGTCACTCCAGAATCCATTTAGAGGCTTGATTTAATGTTGTTTCTGAGGAAAACTGGGAAGAGCTCAGGCAACCTCCTGATTTCTCTTTGGTTGTCTCCACCTCCCTGGTCAACATCTTGCCAGGGATATTTTTTCCTGACATACTGGATGAGGAGGTAATATTTGCATATTTATTGTTGCCTACTCTGACTTTTAAGCCCTCTCTCTGTTGCCAGATGCTTTACCTCCTTTGAGCTTCAGTCTATCAGTTTGAATCATCCTGTTCATATTTTTATTGCTCTAGTATTTCCCCCCAAGTCACACTTTTCTTTCTTTTCTTTATTATTTTTTCAATTATCAATCATTTTTCTCCTTCCTCCCATTTTTCACACACCACAATTGAGAAAGAATAAAAGAAAAAGAAAAGCTTTTATAACTAATATGCATAGTTAAGCTGAAATAATTGTCACTTTGGCCATTTCCAAAAGTCAATGTTTCATTTTGAATATTTAATCCATCACTTCTCTTTCAGAAGGTAGACAACATTCCTTATCATTGGTGTTCTAAAATCCTGGTTGGTCATTATGCTGATCAGAGTTCCTAAGTGTTTTGAAGTTGTTTTCATTACAAAGTTGTTATTGTATAAACTGCTCTAGTTTTGCTCATTTCATTCTGAATTATTTCATACATATCTTGCTACACAGCCTTCTATCTTACAGAATTCAGAACCTGCCTAACAGTCTTTCTCTCTACTCCTCATCTTTTTTTTTTTGAAATGTGGGACTTCTCTATTCATTAAGTCCCTTAACTGTCATGATTTCTATGATTTCTCATTCAAAATTTATAACCTGTTCTCAATATGTCTATTTTTTTTCCTTTTATGGCTTTTGACAACCTGAACGCTTTACACTTGAAAACTAATTTCTCCTTATTTGGTTTCCATGGCAATCTTTTTTTCTTGGTTTTTGACAAACTGAACTCTTTCTTTCTCAAGAATATTCTCTCTTTAAACTGAGTCAAAGTTACAAGAATACAAGTCATTCCCCAATTGATAAATGGCTAAAGGATATGAACGAGAAGTTTCAAGAGGAAAAATTAAAGCTGTCTACAATTATATGAAAAAATGCTCTAAATCACTATAGATTAAAGAGATGCAAATCAAAACAACTCTGAAGTATCACATCACACCTATCAGATTGGCTAAAATGACAAAACAGGGAAATGATAAATGTTGGAGAAGATGTGGGAAAATTTGGAACACTAATTCATTGTCATTGGAGCTGTAAGCTGATCCAATCATCCTGGAGAGCAATTGGGAACCATGCACAAAAGAGTATAAAATTGTGCATGCTCTTTGACCCAGCAATATTTTGTCTGGGGCTGTATTCCAAAGACATCACAAAAAATGGTAAAAGGATGCACATATACAAAAATATTCATAGCAGCTGTTTGAGTGGTGGCCAAGCACTAAAAATCAAGGAGATGTCCATCAATTGGGGAATGGCTGAACATGTTTTGGTATATGAATGTAATGGAATATTATTGTGCTATAAGAAATGATGAGCAGACAGACTTTGGGAAAACCTGGAAGGACTTACATGAACTAATGCTGAGTAAACTGAGCAAAACCAGGAGAACATTGTAGATAGTAAGAGCCACAATGTGCAAGAACTGATTTTGATAGACTCAGCCCTTCTCAGCAATGCAAGGACCTAAAACTTTTCCAAATGAATCATGATGGAAAATGCCATCCACATCAAGAGAAATAACTATGGAGTCAGAATACAGATTGAAGAAGACTCTTTTCTTTTTTGATTTGTTTTGTTTTCTTTCTCATGGTTTCTCCCATTCATTATAATTCTTCTAAGCAACATAAGTAATGTGAAAATGGGTTTAATAGGATTGTATGTGTAGAACCCATATAGTATTGCATGCTGTCTTGGGGAATGAGGGAGGAGGGAGGGGGAGAAAATTTAAAACTTATGGAAGTGAATATTGAAAACTGAAAATAACTAAATTAAATATTTTTAAAAGAATAGTCTGTCTTCCTTTGGCTTCCATGCTACTCCTCTTTTCTTATTCTTCTACCTGATTATTTCCTTTCCATTTCTTTCCTTGCATTATTATCTATCTTTCACCCAATAATATGAATTTCCCTTAAAGTTCTCTCCAAGTTGGCTTCTTTTGTACTTGTCATACTTTTTATTGTCTCATTCGTTTCTATGGATTAAATAATTATCTCAATGAACACAAATTTCAAATCTGTGTACCCAGCCACAACCTTAGTTCTCATCTCTAGGCTCATCCTTCCAATAACCTGTTTTCTATTGTCCTCTGAATGCATCATCAGCATACATTTATTGATACGTCTTTACTGAAGTCATGATCTTTCCCTTAACCTGACCATCTTACAAACTTTACAATTTTTATTTTGGGTACCATCATCTTTTCAGTTACCCAGATTCATAACTTCAGATTTGTCTTTGGAGGTGAGGGTATAGGATAAGAAAGTGGAAAGATAGTCAGTCATCAAGTCTTTCTTAAACTTATAAATACAAAACATTCATGGTATCTAGTCTTTCCTTTTACTCCCAAAACTATTCCTTGAGAACAGTGTTGTTATTATTGTTTTTGTTGTTGTTTTACCTCTTTAAATCCTTAGCATATACCTCAATGAGGTGTTTAATAAAGTTTGTTCATTTAACTTCTTTCTTATCACTTTCGTTATTTTACTGTCACTATTATAAGAGAATCCTAACTGATCTTCCTGGTACACTATCTCACTTATTTAAGGCAGCATTCACTTTAACATGTATACCGCAATTTCACACAGTGACCAAAATAGTCTTGCTGATATATCATTCTGACCATGCCATTCCCCTATTCAAAAACATTCTGTAGGCCTCAGTTAAGTTGAAGATAAAATAGAATTTATTTAGATTGACATTAAAAGCTTTCCATGGTCTGGCTCCAATTTACCTTTCCAGCTATATTTCCCATCACTCATTCCCTTTCATGAATACTACATTGTAGTCAATCTGGACTACTAGCTGTTCCTATAATTCGACCTTGCCTCCTTGCTTTCACATAATTCAGTCCTAATGTCTTCAGCGTATTCCCTTCTCATCTTTGCTTTTAAGATTCCTTATCTTCCCTCAGGGCTCAGCTTAGATGCTACCTCCTCTATGTCTCCTTCCCTTACAACCCTCTTTCTCTCTTTATATATTTCTAGAGTTCTTTGTCTGTTTTCTTCTTTACTTCCTCCATACCATACTTAAGCTCCCTAATGGCAGGGATCTTTTTTTGTTATATTGTAAATTTCCCAGGGCTTAGCATGATATTTTGCACACAACAGGCACATAGCAAATTACAATTAATAATAATAATAATAAATTGAAATCAAAATGCTAAAACACCCTCTAATTTTCAGCTACTAAAATAAATCATTGTGGGATTGAATAATGATAGCAATGATTATGATGATAGCAAACATTCATGTGGCACTTTGAGATTTACAAAGTGACCTACTGAAGAACAAAGGGAACTTTTTGGTCACCAAGTATGCAGAGATGTCTTTCTTCAAAGACAACTCGAGTGCACAATGAAACATCCCTCAGAACATTTCAATTTCTGTTACCTTGCTTATTCCTGTTGCCTGTAAGTTCATTATACATCCTTAGTAGTGCAACTGCAATCTTGTCAAGGTTAAGTCCAACATCAGAATTAAGTGCGAGTTTCAACTTGCTTTGGGGAAATAAGAACTTTAAACAGATGGTGACTTGCAGGAATAGATTTACTATAGAAGAAAAATAGCTCTTCTACTTTTCATTGCTAAATAAATATAAGGTTCAAAATGATGAAGCCTAATTAACAAATCTTTTTTTTCTACTCTCCAAATCTCTATCTTGTTAATTGCCAGATAGTTATAGAAAATGGCTATATATACATACATACATACATACATATATATATATATATATATATATATATATATTCCTAGAAAAATATTTCCACCTGGCAGCAATACATATTCCAGAGAAATGATCCAGCATATCCTTCTCTAGCAGAAAATTAGGCAGGAGTAGTTTTCCATTGAATGTCATGACTCACAAGCAGATACAACAAACAACTTTCCCCACAGATGATCATTAGCTGTCTCTTAGTACAAATGTGTATCTAGGTTAAATGGGCTAACAATGAACTGGCTGTTCTAAACCTGGCTTGGACAGATTTTATTCTCTGTGTCAGGGAAAGCATTTATAGGAATAGTTGGAGACAGTGGCTTTACCACTTGTAGCAAATGAATCTAAGAATGTGTTTTTTATCTCTCTAGGCTCTTGAATCCTCAGGTGGTAAGCAGGGCTAATGAAATTCTTACTGGCAACACAGTCATGGGCTTTGCTAAATTAAAAAATGTTCTTATACCATTCATGCATTTTATGTATATATATATATATGTATACATACATATATCTATATAAAGATATATAGATACAGATACATATAGAGAGGGGAAGGATGATTATGGGATTGTTTTTTAAAGTGAATATTTTCCTCACATATTAGTTATTTGCCTTTAGAAGATGTGTAGATTGTTTTGAGACACAAGGATAATACTTAGCTCAAAGAAAACTACTAGATTTGGAGATGCAGAGAAAAGCCATGACCTCCATGCTCAAACATCTTATAAGCTAATAGGAGAGATAAGACCCATAAAGGAAAAAAAAATAGAAAAGCGATAATGATAAGCATTAAAGACAGTTATGAAGAAAACATTCTCAATTTATTAGGTAGAGCAAAATCTCAGATAAAATTTGACCGGGAAGAATCAAGAATGAAATTGTCATTTGTAATAATAGTGAAGGGAATGAATGAATTGGGGAAGTAACCAAGTGTTTATTAAGCACTTCCAGTGCACCAGGCACTATGCTAAATGCTTTATAAATATTATCTATTAATATAATCTATACTTAATTACACAATTATTTCTATAACAGTATTTACATGTTAATATTATCATGAATATTATATCGCTATTTTATCCATACCAAAAATTTCTGAAGTAGGTCCTATTATGATTTCTTTCTTTTCTTTTTACCAGTTGAGGAAACTGAGACAGGTAGAACTCAAATAACTTGCCCAGGATCACACAACTAGCACCTGAGGCATAACTTGGACTCAAATCTGACAAACTCCAGACAAAACAGTCTATCACTCTGCCATTTACCTCTCGAGGTCTTTCTAGCTTCTTAGGACTTTCATCCATCATTCCAGGAAGGTTGAGATAGACTAGAGGGTGTTGTGTGTGCAAATATGCAGGTACACATGTATATATGCTCACACATACACAGATGTATTTACATTTATCTGTACATAAATTTTCATTTGTGTGCATATGTATAGATGTGTATATACACACACATGTGTTTACACACACATATGCACACATTGATAAAATGTTAAGCATCTCAAGACTGAAGATATGTTCCAGGGGCAATCTGTTAGAAACATTCTTTAAGATTGACATGGGAAAATGAAATAAGTAATATGTTCTTTTGGTATGGTCAATTAAACCAATTGTGAATACATCTAATTTTACTAGCATACACACATATGTATTTGTATGTATATATATATATATATGTTTGTGCATGTGTATATATATACATACATATGTACATATATGCATCCATGTATATATGTAAACACATCAGTGTATGCATTCAAATTCAAGGGGATTAAGATCCTTTGGAAATCTTGAAGTTCTATAGGAATGGTAGCTACTATCCACGTGTATGTACATACACACATACATGTATTATACATAATTGTAAATGATAGTACAACTAGATTGATTTATTTTGGGTCAAACTCAGTACATACAGTGTCCCAAAAACCTTAGTGTATTTATTTTTGGGAGTTTGGGGAGGCGACTGAGATAAAAATGACTTGCTCAGGGTCACAGAGCTAGTAGGTATCTGAGGCTGGATTTGAACTCAGATCCTTGTTACTCCAGAGACACTACTCTTTCCACTGCACCACCTATCAGCCCCTGCCTTAATTTAAAGATTGAATAAATTAAAACTCTACTAAAACTTTCATATCACATTTAATGGGGGGGAGGTTGTTATGATTTGGACCCAGTCTTCCAAACTCTAAATTCAGTGCTTTTTCTACTATTCATGGGTCTTGTGGTTGCATAGTGTGTGGGTGGAGTACGCTGGAATTGCTTTCTCCTAAGAGAAATAGTTTTTGCTGATGCTTCATGTTCATTGTTTAAATACCATATCATGTTTAAAGATTAAGGGCTTATGCTTTACTAACAGCTTTAGCCTTTATTCCTGTTCATCAATCATAGTATAATTATTTAGCACTCTTGTCATAAATTTCTTCCTAGAGCTTTGCCTTGTTTGTTAAATCTGTTTTATTTCTATACATGTAGAATTGCTTAACCAGAGTCACCTTGCCCAGTCACAGGAAATTAAAATTCTTTTTTCCCCACTTAATGATATTTTATTTTTTTCCAACAACCTGAAAAGATACTTTTCAATATTCATTTTGTAAGACTCTGGGTTCCAAATTTTTCTGTGTCCCTCCACTTCTTTCCCAAGACAACAAGCAATCTGATATATCTAGCACATGTATAATCGTGTTAAACATTTTCCAGTCATGTTGTGAAAGAAGAATCATAACAAAAAGGGAAAACCACAAGAAATAAAAAAATAAAAGTGAAAATATGGATAGCATTTTATATCATGAATCTTTTGCAATTGTCTTGGATCATCACATTGTTGGGAAGAGCTAAGCCTCTCATAGTTGATCATCACAAAATGTTGCTATTATGATGTACAATGTTCATCTGGTTCTGCTCACTTCACTCAGTATCCATTCATGTAAATTTTTCCAGGTTTCTCTGAAATCTATCTGCTTCTCATTTCTTATAGCACAATAGTATTCCACTACATTCATATATACAACATTCATGTACGCAACATTACATTCATATACACATCCATTACCTGATTGATGGGCATTCCCTCAATTTCCAATTCTCAGCCACCACAAAGAGAGCTACTATAAATATTTTTGCAAATGTGGGTCTTTTTTTCTCCCTTTTATATGATCTATTTAGGATAAAGACCTAGTAGTATTGGCTTAAGGATGTGGCTTAAAGAGGGAATAACATACACACTTAATTGGGTATCTTCCCCCACAAGAAAGTAGGAGGGAAGGGGATAAGAGAATAAGATAATAGAACGGGGACAGATGGGGTAAGGGAGTTGTCAGAAGCAAACACTTTTGAAAAGGAACAAGATCAAAGGAGAAAATAGAATAAATGGATGGTGGGATACGATGGATGGAAATATAATTAGTCATTCACAAAATGACTATTATGAAAGTGTTTTGCATGACCGCACAATTATAATCTATATTGAATTTCTTGCCGTCTTAAGGGAAGGGGGAGAGAAGAAGGGAGAGAATTTGGAACTCACAGTTTCCAAAACAAATGTTATTTTTTTAAAAAATGCAGCTAGAAAATAAGATATACAGGCAATGGCATATAGAAATCTCTCTGGCCCTGCAAGAAAGTAAGGGGAGGGGAAAGGATAAGGGAGGGGGAGTGGGGTGATAGAAGGGAGGGCAGACTATGGGAAGGGGAAATCAGAATGCATGTCATCTTGTGGTAGGGGAGAGGGGAGAGATGGAGAGAAAATTTGGATCTCAAAATCTTGTGGAGATGAGTTTTGAAAAGTAAAAACAAATAATTTAATTTAAAAAAATCCCCCTTTACATCATATCCATCAAGTGGTCATTCATCTGTTGTGGCTTAATACTTTTAAAAGATCATTTCAATTTTTTTAATATCTCTGAACATCTTTTGCACTTTCTTTAAAATAAAATTCCTAAATTTGCCTCTTTGCAACTTTGACCCAATATTCCTTGTTCTAAACTCTAAGACCAAAAAGAATTATTCTGAGCCCTCTTCAGTAAAACAACCTTTCAAATATTTGAAGATAAATATCAGTTGCTCCCTGAATCTTTTCTTCTCCAACCTAAATATCAGTCAATTCCCTACCAAATCCTCCTATGACATGGGCACAAGCCTGTCCAGCATTCTTAGAGGTTAGTGATGTTAAAAATTTGCTTTGTATCAACGAATTAGCATTTATTGAGCACATATTATGAGCCAGGTATTGTGTCAAGTGCTAATTTTCATTTTACAACTTTTAGAATTCAAACACTATATTCTTGTAGTAACACTTTAGAGATTGTAGTAATAATAATAATAATAATAATAACAACAACAACAATAATAATAATAATAATAATAATAATGTTAGTCTTTGTTCTGCATAGTGATTAGAAATATATTCTATAAGCTAAATATTTTGGTTGGTTAAGACTTTTACCCACAGTTTTCATTCCTCAAGGTCTAACCAAGATAATTCTCTGATTTGAGCCTCTTCAATTCAGACCTACTATTATCTTGTTCTTTCTTTCTTTCTTTCATTGCAGGGGGGAAGGCAGGGCAATTGGGGTTAAGTGACTTTCCCAAGGTCACACAGCTAGAGAATGTGTCAAGTGTCTGAGGCTGGATTTGAACTCAGGTCCTTCTTTCTCCAGGGCTGGTGCTCTAACTCACTGTACCACCTAGCTGCTCCTATCTTGTTCTTTCTTGGTAATGTGTCACATGCCATTCTTTGAAAAATTGTATAACTGAGAGTTGTATGATAGAACGATTAAGTGGGTTTGGGGATGGTTGGATAACTAGATATAGAGAATACATTTCAATGATTTAATGTGAAACTGAAGGAGGTTTTTGGATGATTGTTGTAGGGAATTGTTCTGAGTCCTGCATTATTTAGCAATTTCATCAGTTATTTGGAGAAAGTGATAAATGGAGTTTTCATAAGATTTTCAGGTGTTCCAAATAGAAAAGAGATAACTTACATGTTATATAACAATATTCGAAAACATTTTGACAGGTTAGAAAATTATGCCAAATCTAATAAAATTACGGTAATGGACATAAATTAGAGTCCTACAATTGCAGTCAAAAATAAAATTAATTTTGTAGCTCCATGGTGGGGTAATAATGACAAGACAGCAGTTTGTATTTTTTTTAATGATCCAGAAAACTTAGTTGCCTTGAGCTGTCATGTGAGCTAACACTTTGGCATGTAAATGAAGGTATCTAGCTAATGTGATTCTAGGCTGTATCTGGAGGCTACAGTTTTGTTGTTCTTTGGCCTATTCAGATCAAATTTTCATGCTCAATTGTATTTCTGGATTCTCCATTTTAGAAAGGACATTCCTAAAGCTATGAATATTGTAGGGAAGCTTAAGTGTGATGAGAATTTCAATTAGATTAAAGAAGGGTCTTGATTTCATTCTAGAGAAGACCAATTGAAGGAACGGAGGGTATGTAGCTAGGAGAAGAGAAGATTGAAGGAGGAAATGATAGCCATCTACAAATGTTTATTTAGAAGGTTGATATGGGAGAAAGGATTTGGCTATATTCTCTATAGGGAAGAACTAGAGAAAAAGATGATACTAATTTTAAAAAAGCTACTTAAAACTAAATTGGGTGTAAGGGAAATTTTCCTTAATTAATAGTTAGCTCTTATATGTTCAAAGATATTTTTGACTTTCTTTTCTGAGTTGGCAAAAAAAGTGGAAACTAAGGAGATTAGGGAATAGCTGAACAAATAATGTTATATGAATGCAATGGAGTAGGATCAAGAAATGATGATAGAAATGATTTCAAAAAGACATGCAAAGTCTTAAGTGAATTTATGAACTGAGGAAAGAAAAAGAATTTATACATTGCTGTTAATATTGAATACATTTCACAAACTTTTATAAACTGATGAAGAATGAAAGGTTTAGAACCAGGAGAATAACTTATACAATAGCAACCACAAAATAAAGATTAATTTTGAATGTTATAAAGACTATCATCAATGAAATGAGCATCCATGACTACAGAAATCTGACTGATATATAATTGGTAGCTATTATCCTTGCTTTTATCTTGCCAAAATAACCAATTGTTTAATCAAATTCCCTATTAGTACTGTGTATATAGGTATTTTAGAATCAAATGGCCTGCTCTGCCATTCCTCACTTCCTGGTAGTTAACTTAATTTTTAAAGATTACTGAGTTGTTGGATTTCCATGTTTGAAAATGTTGTTTTTCTATCATAAGCCAATCTCACTTTTTCCCCCAAATCTTTGAACATCCCTACAATAACTTCCTTGTTCTGGAACATACTTGAAATGATTTCCAAAGTAGTAATGATCAAATGCCACCATACTATATGTTGGCACTAAATATGAAATTTTAAAGAACCTATTCTATGAAATGCAATTCAAAGAATTTTAGGAAATTAATATCTAGCTGATTTTAATGGATTTATCTTCTTGTTTTACTTTATTATTTAACATACAAGCATTTCATATTCTTATTTATGGTTATATCACATAATTGTCTTTGTTGCTCACCTACTTAAATAATTCCATTGTATGTAAAACATACAGTACCGGTTTGATTTAAATATATATATATATATATGTATATATATATATATATACGTATATATATCATTGAGATTTTATTCATGTAGAAGAGAAAGATAGCTCCTTGAAGGCAAGAACTCTTTATTTTTTTGTCTCTGCATTCTAAATATTTAACCAAGTGCCTGCCACATGGACATGGTAGATACATTTACAAAGCTTGATTGAACTGAATTTATTTCCTCCCTCTCTAGAAATATATCAAAATTTCAGAATAATTCATGTGGTACTTTGTGTAACATCTTAATTTGTTTGTCCATTTTATTTATTTTATCTATTGTATTTGTTTATTGATTATGTTTCCATCCATGAAATCCAAATGAGTTTGTTTAAATCCTAAGTTGCTAGAGATACACCTAAGAAATATTATTTCAGAGGTGGAGCCAGGATGCCAGTGTTTTACTTGCTTGACCTCTCTCTCAAATTCCTCCGACTACCTGTAAAATGACTCTAAACAAATTCTAGAACAGGAGAATCCACAAAATTACAAAGTGAAACAAATTTCCAACCCAAGAAACCTTGGAAGATTGATAGCAAATATCTATAGCACCAGTTTGAGAGAGGAGCACACTCCAGTGCAAAGTGTGCCATCCCAGACTTGGCCACGATGAACATGGAGCAGGCCTTTGGACTGAATCACTGACAGCTATAGTGTTTTCCAGATTCCTCAACCTACAGAAGCCAAAGACGACTTAGAAGGTCAGTAGGAAAGGATTATAAGACCTGGCTGAGAGACAAGTGCAGTCCAGTCCCAGCCATGATGCGATTGCAGCTTCAATGGCTGCTTCAGGAGCTCTCAGCCCACAGAAAGTGAGGGTATTGAGCAGCTGATCATAGGGGGATTGCGCATATGTCTTTGCTGGTGTTGAGGCAGGAATCTCTTGCTTTGACCATGCTTGGATCAGGGTTGCAGTCCTATGTGGGGGTCCTGGGGTGAAGAAGAGCACTGGACCTGACAGAACTTGTGGCCCTGGTGGAGAAGGCATCTTCCTCACAGTTTCAGGGCAGAAAAGAGTGTTTCTGTTGGGTAGCTAGGTGGTGCAGTAAGTAGAGCACTGGCCCTGGAGTCAGGAGGACCTGAGTTCAAATCTGGCCTCAGGCACTTGACAGACTTACTAGCTGTGTGACCGTGGGCAAGTTATTTAACCACCATTGCCCTGCCTTCCCACATCCAAATAAAACCACAAGACAACAAAAAAAAAGAGCAATTGTGGTCACTCACAGACCAGAGCACAGGTTGGCAGAAAAGTAAACATCTCTTCTTTGATCATACCACACTGGAAGAGCTGAAAATATCCCTAGAAATATCTTTGACGACAGCTTCACAAAACCCTTGAAGCTCGGGATAGTACACCTGCCCCCCCCCACTGGAAGCAGAGTCCTACCTTAACAAGAGTTAAAAAGTCAAGTAACTGGCTGGTAAGTTGAACAAACAGTGGGAAAAATATCAGGCTATAGAAGCATACCTTTGTGAAAAGGAAGATCAAAATATACAAGCAGAAGAAGACAACAAGGAAAAAAGCTCCTACATCAAAAGGCTCCAAGAAAAATATGACTTGGTCACAGGTAATGGAAGAGCTCAAAAAAGATTTGGAAAAGCAAGTAAGAGGAGTAGAGGAAAAACTGGGAAGGGAAATGAGAGTGATGCAAGAAAATTATGTGAAACAAGTCAATAGCTTGGCAATGGACAACCAAAAAATACTGAAGGAAATAACACCTTAAAAATAGACTAACCCAAATGGCAAAAGAGGGGCAAAAAAACAATGAGGGGAAGAATGCCTTAAAAAGCAGAATTGGGGGGGGCAGAGCCAAGATGGTGGCTGGAAAGCAGGGACTGGTGAAAGCTCCCCACCAAGTCCCTCCAAAAACCTATAAAAAATGGCTCTGAACCAATTCTAGAGCTGCAGAACCCACAAAGTGGCAGAGAGAAGCAGGGCTCCAGCCCAGGACAGCCTGGATGGTCTCTGGGTAAGGTCTGTCCCGCACGGAGCTCTCAGCTCCCAGCTGATGGGAGCGGAGCTGAGCCCAGCAGAGCCCAGCATGGGCAGTGTAGACTGACCAGACCGTGGACCAACGAGACCAGGAGCTGAGTGGAGTGTGCCCTAGCACCCTGAATTACTGAGCTGTGGCATTTACCAGACCTCTCAACCCACAAACACCAAAGACAACAGAGAAGGTTAGTGGGAGACTGAGTTTGCGGTTCGGCCACTGCCCCTGGGGCAGCGAAGGTGGGGC
>CM053627.1:175331513-175361608 GCA_028646595.1 Phalanger gymnotis
ACAAAATACAACACCCATTCCTATTAAAAACACTAGAAAGCATAGGAATAAATGGAGCCTTCCTTAAAATTATAAACAGCATCTACCTAAAACCATTATCAAGCATTATTTGTAATGGGGATAAGCTAGATGCATTCCCAATAAGATCAGGGGTGAAACAAGGATGTCCATTATCACCCCTACTATTCAATTTGGTGCTAGAAACGTTAGCTGTAGCAATAAGAGAAGAAAAAGATGGGTATGTGATTCTTAGTTTTCATCCTAGCTCCTTTGACCTCTGGAATAGCAAATTACAGTCCCTCTGATCCCATAACGTAGGAGCTGCTAAATTTCGTGTTATCCTGATTCTGGTTCCACTATACTTGTTTTTTTTTTTTTTTTCTGGCTGCTTACAATATTTTATCCTTGACCTGGAAACTCTGGAATTTGGCTATAATATTCCTGGAAGTCTTCCTTTTAGCATCTCTTTCAGCAGGTGATTGGTAGATTCTTTGAATTTCTATTTTACTCTCTGGTCCTAGGAAATTAGGGCAGTTTTCCCTGATAATTTCTGGAAAGATGATGTATAGGCTCTTTTTTTTTTTTGATCGTGGCTCTCAGGTAGTTCCATTATTTTAAAATTATCTCTCTTGGATCTATTTTCCATATCAGTTATTTGTCCAATGAGATATTTCATATTTTCTTCTATTTTTTTCATTTTTAGTTCTGTTTTATTTCTTGATTTCTCATAGAGTCATTAGCTTCCATTTGCTCCATTATAATTTTTAAGGAACTATTTTCTTCAGTGAGATTTTGGACCTCCTTTTCCCTTTGGCCATTTCTGCTTTTGAAGCACTCTTCTCCTCATTGGCTTTTTGGACCTCTTTTACCATTTATTCAAGTCTATTTTTAAGATGTTATTTTCTTCCATATTTTTTGGGTCTCTTTTAGCAAGGTGTTGACTCGTTTTTCATGATTTTCTTGCATCACTCATTTCTCTTCCCAATTTTCCTGTTACTTCCCTTACTTGATTTTCCAAATTCTTTTTGAGCTCTTCCATGGCCTGAGACCAATTCATATTTTTCTTGGAGGCTTTGGCTGTAAGAGCTTTGACTTCATTCTCTTCTTTGATTGTATGTTTTTATCTTCTTTATCACCAAAATAAGATTCTAGTCTGAGTATTTTTACATTATTTGCTCATTTTCCCAGCCAATTACTTGAATTTTTAACTCTTTGTTAAGGTAGCACTCTACTTTCAGTGTTGAGGGTGTGCTATCCCAAGCTTCAGGAGAATTATGCTGCTATAGCTGCCTCCACTGCCCTGTCAGCCTGTGCTTTTTTTTTTTTCTCACCCAAGTCCCAACAGACCTTTCCTACTCACTTTCCAAGTTGTCTTTGGTATTTGTGGGTTGAGAAGTCTGGAAACTGCCTCAGCTCCTAGTCATTCAGTCCACTGAGGCCTGTTCTGGGTTTGCTGGGGCCCAGTATGTCTCAGCACAACTGCATTCCTCTCCCAGCCCAGGGCAACAGGCCTTTCCCATTGACCATCCAGGTTGCCTTGTACTGGAAAATTTCTTTCATTCTCTCTTTTTGTAGGTTCTGCTGCTCTACAATTTGTTTAGAATCATTTTTACATGTATTTGGTGGGATTTGGGGGAGAACTCAAGGGAGTACCCCTTTATTCTCTGCCCTCTTGGCTCCACTCCTGCAAAGTTCTTCTTCTTCTTCTTCTTCTTCTTCTTCTTCTTCTTCTTCTTCTTCTTCTTCTTCTTCTTCTTCTTCTTCTTCGTCTTCTTCTTAATTTTTAATAAATATCTTATTTCATTCTTACAAAAAACATAAAAGCACATGAGGTTATAATCTCCATTTTGCAGCTGAGAAAATTAAGACAAATAAAGGATAAATGCGTGTCTAGGTTCACACAACTAGCAAATGTCATTTAGAAGCCAAATTAGAACTCAAGTTTTCTTTTTTGTTTTTTGTTTTTTTCTGACTCCAGGCCCAATGCTCTATCCACTTTACCACTAGTTGCCTTCAATGCTGTAAAGAAGCTTGCTTACATTCTAGTTGAAAAAACTATTAAAAAGATAAAGTAGAGAAAAATGGCGATAGAACTTATGATTTCTTTGTTGTAGGATTAAGGAACGCTATCCCTTTAAGACAAGTACAGCAGTTTAGTATTGGAATGGATAGGAAAGGATTGATATTAACAGTAAAAGAATGTAAGCTCTTACCACTTATAAACAAATATTTCAAAACCTAAAAGTAGCAGCAAAATAATGTTTTTTTTAATCAAAACTGCTATTGAAACGGTATCTGGGAAGTTTGAGGACAGAAGATGAATACAGATAAAAATATTTTAAAAAGCAAATCACCTTGTGAATAATGCAGAATGATACATTGCTTATGTAAATATTTTAATGAGGTATAATTCCCAGGTGAACAACTTCTAACAATACAGATTAATATCTCCTTTTCAAATTATAGTTTTAAAATCAAGAAATCCATCAATAAACATTTAATAAGCACTTATTGTGTGCCAAGCATTGTGAAAAGCAGAATTGTCTATATCAATGAGAGATTAAATGTTTTTCCCAGGGTCACATAGTCTCTGTGTGTCAAAAGTGGGATTTGAATCAAGGGTTATTTATATGGCCAGCTCCCTATGCATTATGATTCACAAATGATTCACATGTATATTCATATGTATATTCATAAATGATTCTCAAATATAGACAGTTTGAAAGATAGATATAGAGATGAAAATAAAATTTAAGATATGGAGGGGTAAAGGAGGAGGGAATGGCAGAAAAGTGGAGGACTTAGGAAAACCTGTGAGTAGAAGTTAATACTTTAACTGAGCCTTGAATAGAAATAGGGATTTCCAGACATTAAGGTGAGGAATGAGAACATTTCAAGCCTTGGAATCAGCCTGTGCAAAGGCCTGGAGGTCATTGACAGAATGTCACATTTGAGAAATGGCTAGGAATGCAGTTGTAATTTAAATTTTCAAAAAAAAACATATATGAAGAAACATTTAAATCTATGGTGGTTAGAGTAATTTATATAAGGAGAATTAACACCAACATGTTTATGAACTGCCTACAATGTGCAGACACTACATTAGAAAAAGGACACAGATATAATGAAAAAAGTCTTATATATCAAGAAGTTTATATTTTAGTAGGGATAAGTATTAAGAATGTACAAAACAAGTTGATACAAAACATATACAGATAAATTATCTTATCCACAGTCTTCAATTTTCATGCTGAGCCAGTCACATCCCAAGTATATTGATGGAATATGTGTTAATTGTGAATATTCAACATAAGCCTTCACGATATTAGAGAAACAAGGCCAGACCTCAGGGAATCAGTGATATAATTTCCATTTTCTTAAAAAATACCATATTAGTACATTAAAGATATAATATATATTGATATTAGAAATTAATAATTTGTAATACCTAGTGATTAATTCATCAAATCAAAAAAACACATGTACTTTTTATGTTATATATTCAGTCAGCCAACTTAGAATGTTTATGACAAATCGTTCTCATTTTATTTTGTCTAAAGGGATATGTAATAAATTTACCTCATTTTATGAATACATATTTACATGTGTGTGAGTATATACACATATTATGAATGCAACAGAACACATACATATATGTGTATATATATATATGTGTACACTCATATATATATGTATACACACACACACACACACACACACACATATATATATATATATATATATATACACAGACCTAATGCATGCTTGCACATATATACCTTATTTTGCCCTATAAGTTTAAACATTTTTGTTCAAATATTTAAATTTATTTTAATGTGCTAGGGGATATTCGATATCAGCACCATAACTGGCTAATTCTGTACCTGAGATAAGAATGTAATATTAGGTTTCCTCTCCTAATTTCATTATGATGATTGAGACAGAAAATGTATATTTTATCTAGGTGTCAGCAACCTTCCTCTTTGTGAACCTAAAGCAAATCTTGTCTTTGACAGAATCCTATTTGGAATTATGCTTATTTTGTTTGAACTGGAATGTGTTTCTAAATTCACATTGGGCATCAGTGAGAAAAATAAGATTAAAGTTATATAAATTAATTTTTCAATCAATTTTGATATAAATTTTCTCCTCTACAATTTATAATTTAAGAATTTTTTTTAAAATGGTTATAAATAATTTTATTTAATGCTTAATAGTTTTATAGGTACATGTTTTTCATAATTTTGAAATTATGCTTGAGAATTTTGTGAATTTTTTTTTACTTTTTGTTCAATATTAATAACAAAAACAAATCTCTAGAATTTATAAATTTTTGATATGCTGTTTTTAAAATTAATGTTCCATTGAAAATTTTTGTATGTTCCTTGGCTTTACTTTTCTATAAGGCATTTTCCCTAGATGACAATACTAAGATATTTTACTGATTCACTTTTGGACAAATAGAGAAACTCTGGTTAGGAACCGTTAGGCAGATGTAGTAAAGATTAGGTGACAAAGAAGTGTTCATGAAAAACTCTTTCTGTGTGGTTGACTCACTTCACTTCTACTCAGGCAAAGAGGAAGATAATTTTTATTAAGTATGTTGAAGCATCAGTGACTAGCATCAGATTCAAACCACCGACTGAAGTTTTAATTGCTTTAATAGACCTACTAAGTAATTAGCATATTTTTTGCAGGATTTTAGTGCCTTAACTCCACTTCAAACAGTGACTATTGTAACCACATCACATTTCATGTTTTATATTTACCAAAGGAAACATTTACAGCCTATTTTAAAGAAAGAGGAATTTAATTAACATATTTTCTTCTTAACTCAGTTTTTTTTAAAAATAATTGGTCATGTAGTTTATATCAAAATTCTGATTCATATTAACATTATTAATGAACTTTTTAAAAACTTAGTGCTTTTAGAAATAGCTTTTATATCCCACCTCAAAATGATCCAATATTAATTGTCCTAGAATAGAAATAGTAATTGTACTTTCCCAGTAGTAGATGTTAGATGATCTAAGAACAGAAGAGGGACATGAAATGACAAGAAATATCTATGTATTTGTCAGCAGATGATAAAGAGGCACAACCACAAACTTCTGCCAGGAATTGGTTGATTCTGGATGAGGGGGCAGAATTATTGTATTGAGAATATAGGGTATATTGATACCAGGTTGAAGGATTGACTGAGTCAGTGAGAGATATGAAAGAGATGAGATTGAGAACTTAGAAGTGGTTGAAACTAAGTACCAGGAATGTAGATCAGATAATTGTATTGATAATTAAGGTGAGACTTTTTTTTTTTACTGTTTTCTCTTTTGGAGTACTTAGGTAATCAAGTGGGTTTGATGAGTCTGGCCTTTCTTTCTATTGATTAAATCTGGAGTCATTAGTGACCTGCTTAAGTCAAGGGAAAGCCTAGTTCACATAGGTTTGAGTCATATGGCTGTGACGCCTGAAGAAGTGTCACGTGTTTTGAGTTGCATGGTTGTGATGCCCTTTGGCCCTGACTCAGTAGCCATTGTTACATTGTTAAGGATCCCCTAGGGTTTGAAAAACCCAGATGTTGGTGCTTATCTGGTAACTATGTATTGCTATAGATAGACTGGTTTGTGTTATTTGCTCTGTTAATATAATGTATGTCTGTAGTTTCTGTTTGTATTCTCTCTGAAGTTCAGGGTGCTGGCTTTCCTCCTTGAACTAAGTGAATGATATATAAGTGCTTGATTAAAGTGAGATTGTTAACCCCTTAAAGTTGCTTTCCTTACAAAAGCAGATCAAAGAACTTGTGTTGGCAGACCTTTGTGCTGGTGTTGTTGGTCTTATACAGCCACAGCAGTGGCAACCCACATTGTTGTTACAGATATGTACAAGGCTTTCTAGATGAGACACAGAAATGTAATAGCCATTCAATTGCATTTACCTCCATGGTTCTTTCTTTCAATAAGCTATCACCTACTGCCAACTTGGTTTTAGAGGAACCATCACGAATTAGTAAATGAATGGAAAGAGGAGAATTTATTACATAGTTACTAGGTACAAAAACCTCATACTATGCATTGGAGACCAGTAGGAAAGTAAAGAGGTCTCTGTTCTCAAGGAGCTCATATTCTAATGGAGGTAATCAACAAACATAAAAAACGTTAGCTGCAATTCATATGTAAAGGTTCCATAGTCATTAGGTGCCAGCAGTAAGACAGATAGTAATTCCTCCTTAATTTCAATTAATCTTCTTAGGATTGGGGAATTGGAAAATTTCACGGTGTCTCCACTCATAATCTATGCTCTAATACATGCGTTTATATATTGTTGTGAGGATAACTATCCTTCTGTGTAAGCCTTCAAGAATTGTAGACTACAACTGAAAGTAATTTGCCATGAACACAGAGCCCACATGTCAAAAGCGAGGTCTGAGTCTCTGTGATTCCAAGAATACCTCTCTGCTGACCATAAGACACTATTCTATTGAAGCAAGTCAGTATGATGAAAAGTTTTAGAGTAGTGATAACTCTGAATTGGTAAAATTTCATCATTGTGATTTCCCTATACTAATGGAATCACAAGACTGTTATTATACATAAACGTAACCAATACACTCTTTTGCTTAAGAGTCCTCAGTATTTTTTCCATTTACTACCAAGGAAAAGCCAAACTCTTCTACTTGGTATTGAAGCTACTCATCAAGCTAGAACCAACCTAACTTTCTACAATTATCTCATATAACATCTCCAAAGCCTCTATTCTCAAATCCAAATAATAAACTCTAGCCTTTCTTTCACAATTTCCCATTAATAGCAGATAATGGGATCATGTCTCTATAATTGAAAAGCACTTGAGAGACTTTCAAGTTAATTTCCTTTTTAAAAAATCTATCATCCTAGGAGTATCATTCATTTTGCAGGACAGAAAATTACATTATAAAGAGATTAAGTGACTCATCCAAGGCCACAGTTAATAAGTGTCTAGATGGGGATTTGAATCCACATCTTACTGACTCCAAGTTCAGCCCCCTCTCCTTTGTGCTACTGACTCTTTGTCCCCTGATGATTGAACCAAATAATTATATTTGCATCCAATATATCCTAATAGACAATTCAGATCAGAAACTATTGAGGCCAGAGTTTGCTTAATGTACTTAAATTCAATTTTCTTCATCTCTGTTTACTTCCTATAGAGTTCTACAGCATGCTTATCTAAATTTAGCTACCTTGGATAGCCTCATTCATTTAGTCTTCAATAAATATTCCTTTCCAACTCTTTTGACAATGACTTGCTGAGTCCTCTAGAATTATCCTCTGTTTTCTGGAAAAGTCTCAGATGAAAATGAATTTGGAATTTTCTTTTTATTTTGGACAGCCACTTCTATACTTAGTTTTATATAAATGCTATAAAGTAAACACAGTTAGACTGAAAAGACATAATCCTATAGAAAAAACACCTCAGTAATAAAATCACAAGTGCCTGAAGGTTTATTATTATTTAAATGATTTTTTTTTGTGTGAGACTACAGAGATTTTCAAAATTTACTTACTGAATTATATATAGTTAATTGAATTATGCTTCATTTTCACTAAATTTGACTATAAATTACATGATTTTATCCACAAAATTTGTTTGTCATGATGACTGATTTTATAAAATATAGTTATCTTTCAGTTTTATATCACTAATACTTCTGGAAAAGGAAAAACATATCCCCCCCACCCCAAGCTTAATCCTCTCAGGTAACAAATAAATAAAATTAAGTAAAAACTAACTGATATGGTGACTGACAATGTATACAACATTCTGCATCTTTGCACTTCTGCTTTTCTGCTGTGAGGTACGATGAATTATCTGTTCTGTAGGAATGTTATTGATTTTTTTTCATCTTTAGGTCAGATTCCTTTTAGAAACATTTTAATTTACATGATTGGTCATTATATATATATGTGTGTGTGTGTGTATATGCATATATACACATAGACATATATAATTTTGTTCTTAATACATCACAATCATTTTAGATAAAATTTCCTGTATCTCAGTTCCTCATGCTTTTATCAGTTCTTACAGCATAATAACTTTTCTTTCCATACATATGCTAACATTTTTCCATCCATACCAATTAGTAGGCATTTACTTTATCTCAGGTTCTTGCTACCACAGAAACTACTGCTAATAATATTTTTTCATATATTGGAGATTTCAGTCATTCTTTGATTTCTTTGTGGTATACAACAAGTAATGAGATCCCTAGGTCAAAAGTATGGGCAGTTTAATCCCTTTTTTGAATAAATACAAGTTGATAATACAGCACGGTTAGACAAATAAACAGTACACTAACAGTGTTTAAGTGTGTCTGCCCTACTATACCCTTTGACATAGATAATTTTGAAGTTTCTGTTATCCTGGATAATGTGCTTTTTTTTTCACTGAAAATATTTTCTTTCTATCTGTTGATCACTTAATAAGTGAGGAATGGCTCTTGCTGTTGTATTTTTGTGACAACTCTCTACATATATTGGATATCGTTTTACAAGACGTATTTGATATATTTCCCCTTTGCAACTCATTCTCTCATTGCCTCTTGATTGATTTTATTCAATGAAAAATTTCATAATTTTACGTAATTGAAATTGTCTAGTTAGCTCTTTATCATATCTTTTAAAATGATGATGTTGGATGTATTTCTGGAAAATAGGCACACTAATGCCTTTTTCCATTGTGCTGTGAATTTGTCATGGTCCAGAATGCAATTTGGAACCATGCCTCGAAAGCCTATAACTTATAATGGTCTTTGACACAGAGATGAAAAATAAAAAGGAACCACATGGATAAAAACATATTTATATCAGGTCTCGTAGTAATAGTTCCAAACTAGAAACTAAAAGGACATCCATCAATTGGAGAATTGCTAAACAAAGTGCTATATATGAATATTATTAAACATTAATGGGCCATAAGAAAATTATGAAATGGGCAATTTTAGAGGAACATGGGAAGATCACTTTGATTTGATTCATAAACTGTGGAGTAAAATTGTGAGATAATTGATAAAATAATAACAAGATTATAAAATGAAATATCTTTGAAAGACTGTAGTATTTTGATTAATACAACCATAAACCATGATTCCAAAAGGCTAAAGATGAATCATACTACCCACCACCCACGAAAGAGGAAATGGATATAAAATCTAAAACTAGCCTTTTTTTTAATCTGTTTGTTTGTGGCCAATGTAGGAATTTGTTGAGCTGGACGGTATAAGGTTTTCTTTGTGTATTTTGTTAGGGTTTTTTTTTTCTAATGTTCAATGGCTGAGTGGGCAGTGAGCAAGATAAATAATTCTTTTTTTTTAATCAACTTATTTATTTTTAATTTTCAATATTCATTTCCATAAGACAGTTTCAAATTTTCTCCCCCTCTTTCCCTTCCTCACTCCAAGGCAGCATTCAGTCTCTACTTATGCATTCATATTAAACATATTTTCACATTAGTCATGATATAAAGAATTAGAACTAATAGGAAAAAATAACATGAGAGAGAAGAAACAAAACAACAAAAGAAAAGAAGAGCATATAATATGCTTCCATCTGCATTCAGATCCAAAGTTCTTTCTCTGGATGTGGATGGCATATTCCATCATGAGTGTTTCAGAGTTGTCTTAGACCTTTGCATTGCTGAGAAGAGCTAAGTTTATCAAAGTTAGTCATTGCACAGTGTGCTTGTTACTGTGTACAATATTCTCCTGGTTCTTCTCATTTCACTCAACATCAGTCCATTTAAGTCTTTCCAGGTTGTTCTGAAGTCTGTTTGCTCATCATTTCTTATTGCACAATAGTGTCCTATTGCATTCACATACCACAACTTGTTCAGCCATTCCCCGGATTGATGGACATCCCCTCAATTTCCAATTCTTTGCCACCACAAAAAGAGCTGCTATAAATATTTTCGTACATGTGGGTATTTTTCCAGTTTTTATAATCTCTTAGGAATACAGACCTAAAAGTGTTATTTCTCGGTAAAATGGCATGTACATTTTTATAGCCATTTGGGCATAATTCCAAATTGCTCTCCAGAATGGTTGGATCAGTTCACAACTCCTCCAACAATGCATTAGGGTTTCAATTTTCCCACGTCTTCTCCAGCCAAAACTGGAAAGAGTACATTGAGCTCCTCCAGTATTCTAGTTTTAGGTTCTCCTCTTTTTAAATCATTTAGCTTTCCCTTTAAATATTTAGATGCTATATCATTCACTTGAAATATGTTTAGGATGAAATTAATTCACTGTCTGTTAGCAAAATATTTCCTTGTTTATGTCTTTTAAGTCTCCTTTTGCTGTTACCTTGTTTGAAGTAATAATTGTGCCCCCTACCTTGTGTGTGTGTGTGCATGATTGCATGTGTATACCTCAGCTGAAGAATAATTCTTGCCCCAACTACTTATTTTAACTTTGTGTGTCATTATGTATCACATATTTTTCTTGCAAACAACATATTTTTGGATTTTCTTTTCTCATTCTGTTATCTTTTCCCAGATTATGGATAAAGTTATCGCTTTACTATTCACTATTATGATTATCATTTCTTTCAACTTTCTTCTCTGTGATTTCTCCTCTATGTTTATTATACGTTCTTACTCTTTCTTTCTTTTCAGCTCCCTCTTTACAATATATTCAAAAAACCTAGAGTTTCTTTCACTTATGATTAATTATTCTCTGAATCTTCTATCCCTTGTATACACAATTTTCTTTCTTCCTGTTTATTTTTTGGGTGACTTTGTTGAGTTGCATGTATTCCTACAGGAAATTTTTGGTATGTGTGTATTCGAGCATATGTTTTACCCACTTCTGACAGTTTAGATGAAGGTGAAATTCAAGTGATACCTTCTTCCATAATTGGAACGTGCAAGTAGAAATATCTCATTATGTGCAATCAAATGTTTTTATTTTACTTCTCCCCTTTGCTCCTTACTTTACCTTTTCCTTCCCTATATTTTTTTTCTTCTTTCACCATTGTCAAAGCACAGTATAGTTGCTTTTTGGTATTCTGTTTCATTTGACTTCCTCTAAAAAACATTGTGGAATTAGAATTCTGAAAAGACTCTTTTACCAACCCCTCCAGTGTAGTGGAAATATTTCATCTTTACAAAGTCCCTTCTGATTGCTCAATTATATTTTCATTTTATTTTTTTCTCTTGATTCCTATGAGTATTTGAATGTTCCTATTTTTAAACATGTTATTTTTTTTTCTTGATTTAGCTGGAGGTCCATTTTTAACCCTTTTAAGACAATGTGGTTTTTTTTCTGGGCAAATTGATAATACTCAGTTTTCCTGGGTAAGTTATTCTCAGCCATATACCTGCATGTTTTGTTGTTTGGAAAATTACAACCCATATTTTTCTCTCCTTTATGGTAGCTGCCAAATCTTCCGTGATCCTGATTATAGTTCCTATTGTGAGTCTTTCACTAAGGCTGTTAGACATTGCTCCTGCTTTTCTATACCACAGATCAACTGTCTTGGTAAAGGAACTATTAACATTAATTACAGAACAGGAATTCCATGGTTCAAATCTTGTATGAGCTCAGACATAAAATGAAAAGAGTATTAAGTTTGGAGTCAAATGATCTGGGTTTGAATTCGACTTTTGTTGTAGCTTGGCTAAATGAACATAAACTAAGTTGGGTATAGGTCTTGAAGGTATAGTAAAATAATTTCATTTTGAGACAAAAGGCAATCAGAACTCATTGTAGTTTCTGGAGAAAAAGAGTATTTAGATTAAAGATTTGGAGAAGAGCAAACCAACACATTATTACATATTATATTATATTATTTTTTATTATATTTTATTATATTATTGTTACGTTTTGTTATATTTTGTCATGTTGTGTTATGTTGTGTTATATTATGTTATATTATATCATATCATATGTATCATATTATATATATTATAAAATAAATATACCAAAATATAATGAAAATAAATAAAATTTATGCTCTATTATAAACATTATATTATAAACACAATGATACCAAGATCTTTATAATTATATTCATCTTGAGTTCTTAAACTTTCTTTGTGTCATGGACCCCTTTTGCAATCTGGTAAAACTTATACACTTCAGGATAATAATTTTAAAATGTATTAAAAATACACAGGATTGTAAAGGAAACCAATTATGCTGAAATGGTTATTAAGATATAAAAAGTATCCACATGTCCTAGTTTAAAAACTTCTACTATAAATAATTATAGACAACCTTTCCCAATTGGGATCTCTATAATGATATTTCCATGTTATGATAAAACTTCGTTGGTAAGAATGATATATGAGTAATCCTGATACATTTTAAAATTATGCTTCTTTGAATGGATTTTTAGATGGAATCTTTTCAGACCCTCTGTCCTAAATGTAGTAATATATCTAGCTCTTTGTGATAGAAAAATAACTCAACAGGGTGTTATTGTTGTGCTTCAGTTTGGTTTGGTTATTTTTATCCAAATTAACAAAGTAACTTTCCTTATTCTTTAAGGAATCCATCCTGACCTATTAACTAAAACCAACTCTGATTTGATAATATAAGTATGATAGTCTATTATGCAACATAAAGGTATGATTAGATATGATAAGAATAGAAGTGCCATCAAGAGATTTTCCTTCATCAAGGACTCTCAAAATATATTCGATTAAAAGAACACGAGTAAAACTTGTCAAATTTTTTTTTCTTCTTTTAAAAAATACTGAAACTTCTATTTCTCAAGAGACTATATAATCCATGATTATAGTTTTTTTTTCCTTAGGTTCTATAAAATGAAAGCAGTATTTAAATGTTTTGCACATGGTATAATGCTATTTGTATAAAGTGAGAATGACATTTTTGTGCTAAACTTTAACAGAAATTATTCTATTTTGTTAATGAATTTTCAGTATATTCTAGTAAAAACAGAATGGCCAAGGTCCAGGTAAAAGTTGGCTTTAAGCCTCAATCTTGTATTCATTTTTTAAAGATGTTTTGTATGACAGCAGCCAATCACTTGACCAATTTTCTATTTTACTTTCACAATATTGTTTGCACTTGATGTAATTTTTGTACTTTTATACCTACTGTTTTACTTCAGTCTTTCATCTTCTCTCATCTAGCTTATTTTACATTCTCCTAAATCTGCCTCAAACCTTTCTTCACTCGGATCGATCCTACATACTGCTATCAAAGTAACGTTCCTTTAGTACAGACCTAATAACAATAGCTAGCATTTATACAATACCTACTATGTCCTAGGCCCTGTGCTAATTGATTGAAAATATTATTTCATGTCATCATCACAACCCTGAAAATATTTTTACCCAAATTTTACAGTTGTTGGAATTGAGGTAAGCAGAGGTTAAGTGACTTGCCCAAGGTCACATAGCTACTAAGTATTTTGAGGTCAGATTTTAACTCAGTTCTTCCTGACTCCAGGCTCAGGGATCTAGCTATTGTGCAACCTAACTACTAAGATCTGACTTTGTTATTCTACTACTCAACAACTCTAGAGACATTTTAAGTGCTTTTAGAACAAAAAGCAAACTACTCCATTTAGCTTTTAAAACTCTCATCACTCTAGCTTCCATCTATCCTTCTACTCTCATTGTACATTATTCTCCCTTTAACATTCTGAAATCCAGTCAAACTTAGCAGTCTATCTTTTCCTCCCACAAGACATTCCATTTTTCATCTTTGCATTTTTGCATTGACTGTGGCTCATGCCAGGAATGTTCTACCTATCTATTTCCACCTATCTGTAGCAACAATGCTGATGATACCACCATTGTCCTGATCACTCAGACTCACAACCTAGATTCATCCTCTAATTCTCACTCCCTCTTCATCCATATCCAATATATTTCTAAGGTTTGTTGATTTTGTCTTTGTAACCTCTCTTACATATTCCCTTTTATCTCCTCTATCACTGCCACTAATCTTGTATAGTCCCTTATTACCTTGTGCATGGACTATAGGCTTATGCTTAATCTCCCTTTCCCAAATTTCACTCCAATATAGTCTGTCCTACACTCATCTGCCAAAATGATCTTCCTAAAGCACAAGACTTACCATGTAATCCCTCTACTAAATAAACTCAATTGGCTTCCTAATCACTTCTAGTATCAAATATTAAATCCTCTGTTTGGTCTTCAAAGCACTTCATAATAGCTACATCTTGACATTTCTGCTCTTCTTATCCATTATATACTGCCCACACCTCAGTGATGATCCAGTGACATTGGCCTCTTTTCTATTTGTCACACAAGACACTCCATCACTTGACTGCAGGAATTTTTGCCAGCTGGCTGTCACCCATGCCTGTAGTTTTCACCTTCTTCCTTTCTGGCTCCTGGCTTCTCCAGCTTCCTTACAGTCCCAGCTAAAACCTCTCCTTCAACATGAAATCTTTTTTTCTGATTTCCATTTAATTAATGTCTTCCCTCTGTTGACTATCTCTAATTTATATGGTCTATATGTTATTTTACCTTAGTTCCAATTTATATGGTCTGTATGTTGTTTTAACTTGGTTCTTTTCTTTTCTTTTTTCTTTCTCTGTGTATATTTTATTTAATATTTTGGTTTTCAACATTGATTTCCCCAAGATTTGAATTAAAATTTTCTCCCCATTTATACCCCCCCATTCCGAGATGGCATATATTCTGATTGCCTCGCTCCCCAGTCAGCCCTCCCCTCTTTTACTGAATTCGCCCCCCCCCGTCCCCTTTCCTCTTATTTTCTTGTAGGGCAGGATAGATTTCTATGCCCCAATTCCCTATATATCTTGTTTCCCAGCTGCATGCAAAAAAAAATATTTTTTAAGCATCTCCTTTTAAAACTTTGACTTCCAAATTTTCTTCCCTCTTCCCTTCCCACTCACCCTCCCTAGGAAGGCAAGCAATTCAATATAGATCACACATGTATCATTATGCAAAACACTTCCACAATGCTCATGATGTGAAAGGCTAACTATATTTCCTTCCATCCTATCCTGTCCCTCTTTATTCAATTTTCTCCCTTGACCCTGTCCCTTTTCTGATTTGTTTGCTTTTGATTACCTCCTCCCCCTATCTGCCTTCCCTTCTATCATCCCTCTCTTTTTATTCCCTTGCTCCTTCTTTCCTGTGGGGTAAGATACCCAATAGAGTGTGCATGCTATTATCTCCTCAGGTCAAATCCAATGAGAGCAAGATTCACTCATTCCCCCTCAGCTGGGACCTCTTCCCTCCCAACAGAACTACTTTTTCTTGCCAATTTTAGGCAAGATAATTTACCCCATTCTATCTCTCCCTTACTCCCTCTTTCAATATATTCCTCTCTCATCCCTTAATTTTATTTAATTTTTTTAGATATTATCCCTTCATATCCAGACTCCAAGCAAAGTGCTTCATACAATGTGAGCACTTAGGAAATATTTGTCAATTGACTGATTAATGGATGTTTAAAAATTTTTTATTACAATTATAAAACAATATGAACCACTATGTGCCCCAATTCCTTTTTATTTATTCAAAAATAGTCATTTAAATATTATTTTGTGTAAAACCCTACAAGGTATAATCATGAAGTCTCTAGCCTAGAAAAGCTACACCAAGTTGAGGATAAATTACAGGCCTCAAACCCATCAGTGGGTTAGGGTGATTTCTAACCCATACATCTGAGAGCTTCCTCAGGTGGGACAGGCAGAAAAGAACAATTTGTTCCAACTACCAAGAAGATGACTGAAGCAGATACTGTGGAGCATTTAGACCTTGGTCAGACATCAATGATGCCAAGGTCCTCTACCGCATCCTGGCCCATCTCTTTTCATCTTAACTTTTGTCTCATCACTGGGCTTCTATGAATCTGGAAGAGAGAGTAAGGCTGTGTGACATATAAAAAGTTCAAGAGATATAGTTTCTAGGTGATAAATCCTTTTATTAATAATGTTAGCATAATATCAATAAAGGGGGTCAGTTATACTCTCAGTTGTTAGAGAGCCTCATGGAATCTACTCAACACTTGTATGCCCTTGGAACTTCCATCAGTTTGGGAATTGCTGAACAAGTTGTGGCATATAAATATAAGAAGATACTATTGTTCCATAAGAAATTATTAGCTGGTGGATTTCAGAAAACCTGGGAAGACTTTGATGAACTGATATGATACTGAGTGAAGTGCGCAGAACAAGAGTACTTTGTACACAGTAATAGCAACACTGTATAATGATCAACTATGATAGACTTAGCTCATGTCAGCAATGCAAGGATCTAAGACAATTCCAAAGGACTCATGGTGGAAAATGCTATACCATATCAAGAGAAAGAACTATGGAGTCTGAATGTAGATCAAGCATATTATTTTCAGTTTTTTTCTTGTTTTTTTGTTATTTCTTTCTCCTGTTTTTTTCCCTTTTGTTCTCATTATTCTTTCACAATATAATTAATGTTGAAACATGTTTAACATGATTGTGCAGGTATAATCTATATCAGATTGCTTATTTTCTTGGGCAGGAGGGAAGGAAGAGGGTGAGAGAGAAAGATTTGGAACACATAATCTTAAAAAAATAATGTTGATAACCATCTTTACATTTAATTGGAAAAAAATACTATTTGGCACTTATATGCCTTTTGAAGAGTGGGTTTTCTTGAGGTGGCAATCAACTCTGATTGGTTAACAAGTAATGAGAAAGAATATTATAATGAAAGGTAGACCTAGTCTAATAAGGAGCTGATGGATGTGCCTTTGTTCTCATCATTTACTTCCAAATCACCCTTTGAAAGCCTTTGGCTTTCAAAATAATTAAATAATTATTAATAGTATTGACATTAATTAATAATAAAGAATTAAATAAACAATTTGTCCCCACTCAAACCTAAGTAGAACTCGATGGGCAGGAATTCATCTAGATGAGAAGGTTTATGTGGGATAAATTTTTGTCTAGGTCAGTAATATCCTTCAAAGACTGGGCTTTGAACAAGAAAAATAACTGGGAAAAAGCCCGTCTCTCCCCTATAACTGGTTATTAATAATCATTTCTCTTAGCTGACAACTTTTTGCAACTCTTCTTCAATTAAATTGTAAGACATCACAATATAATGTCATTCATCCTCTTTGAACATGAAGAATGACAATGACACTAAGGGTATGATCACCAAAAGCTGCCTTTTTGACTTTTGACTCCCTTAATACCTCAATTCAGAAGTTATTTTTCATCTCCAGGCAGATGGGTGACATCTTAATATTCCTATTAGATGATAATTTCTAGTTCAAAACATTCTTTTCTCTTACCTTAGCATGATCAATTTCAAATCAATCAGCCTTCCCTTCCTTCTAACAACTACACTCCTTTGAGAATTGTGTGCAGATTCATGGCTAGCTACTGGATATAATCCATCTCTTATAGGAAAGTGTATCAGTAATTAAGGTGGGACTTTTTGCTGTTCTTCTTTTAAGCTCCTTTAATGATTCTGGCCTTTGTTTGAATGGGGCAGGTGAAATGGGATCTTTTTGTCTTGGAATGTTTCTCAGCACTAAAACAATGTAATGGTAAACAGATCGAGACTTTTTGCTGTCTTCTCCTTTGGAATGCTGAGATAGTTAAGTACCTTTCATCAGTATTTCCTTTCAAGTGTAATGGCCAGCAAAATGGGATTTTTCGCTGTTTTTTGTTTGAGTACTTCTCAGCACTGAGGTAATTAAGTGCCCCAGGGTCCTGAGAAGGGTATATAATATCTGAATTTGGTGTTTGACTTTTGGGGCTCTCACTCACTGGAAGAGTAGCATGTGACTTGAAGGGACTCTGGGCAGCCTTTGTTAAGAGCCCCCTGGCTTGTAAATCCAGGTGTTGATGCTTTCCTGGTAACTATGATTGTGATTTGAATCAGACAAGGTGGGTCTGTTGATGTTTGTAATTTCTTTTTGTATTTGTTCTGAAGTTCAGGGTGCTGGATTTTCCTCCTGAATTAAGTGAGTTATATTTGTATGTGTATTAAAGTGAGATTGTTAACCCCTTAAAATTACTTTCCTTAGTAAAGCAAATCAAAGAACAGGTGCTGGCAGCTCTTGTTGCTAGTCTTGCTTGCTCTTACACCTCAATAGCTGCTGCTAGCCAAATTGTTGGTACAGAAAGCTCATTCCTAGTGTGTGGAATATCTATTTAATTTTATTGTATTTTTTTTTTTAATCTGAGGGTTTTTTTATTTACTTTAAATGTCTTTTTTACTTTAGCCCTGGAAACCTTCAACTTTTGCTGAATTTTCATGCAATAATCCCTCTTACAAAAAAATTAAGTGAAAAAGGACCTATTTGTACAAAAATATTTCTAGCGTGTATTTTTATCACAGCAAATAATTGGAAATTGAGGGGATACCCACCAATCAAGGTATAGCTTAAAAATTGTGGTACATTATTGTGAAGGAACACTATTGTGCTATAAGAAACTCATTTTTTTAAATGAATGTTAAAACTTTCTAATGCAATTGGAAAATGTTTATGAAATAGTAAAAAGATATAAACAAAGAAAATTAAGTAAAACATAAAAGAAAACTTTGAACATCATTAAACAGTAAAGTCACTGTTCAATCATTTTAGTCCTGTCCAATTCTGCATGACCCCATTTGGGGTTTTCTTGGCAAAGTTCTTAAAATGGTTTGCCATTCCCTTCTCCAGCTTATTTTGCAGATGAGGAAACTAAGGCAAATATGGTTAAGTGATTAGCCCAGGGTCACAGAGACAGGACATGTCTGAGGCGATATTTGAATGCAGGTCTTCCGGGTTCCAGGCCCAGTGCTGTACCTACTTTAATATTTATCGGTCCCTTAAACTTAACTTTATGTTAAGTTAATAAAAACTTATTAAATGTTTACTATTTCCTGGTTCCTCAGCTAAGCACTAGAAGTAAAAAAAAAATAGATGCAAAGAAAGATATTTCCTGGCCTCAAAGGACCTACGTTTTAGTGGGTAATACATTGATGACACTAGATTTTTTTTAAGCTGAATAGCTGAGATAAAGATAGAGGAGAAGGCAGTGGGTGAATGGTGTAGAAAGAGGTCCAGAAAGTAGAAGTAGACTGCAGAGAGGAATAAAAGAATGAAAATGGATGGTCTGTGTACTTCCTTAAAAATGGAAGCTCTGAGAAGAATTAACCCCTTTAGAGAAGGGAAGAGGGAGGATAATCTTCCAAAGTGAGAAGGCTGATGGAGCTTGGTGGAGAAAAAAACATCTGAAGAGTCAGGAGTGGGCCTTGGAGAAAATAAAGGATTGAGTGATATAGCTAGTAATAAACCTTTTTTTTTTCTTATATTAGTAGAATTCTGTTTATCTGTTGTACCTGTTGTATACATTTAAAGCAATCTGAGTGGAAAAATTGTCATAGGTAAAAGAGTTATGCAATTCATAAGAAACATGGAATCCAAAGAGAAAATGGTTTAAAAAAATGGTTAAAAAAATAAAAAGGAGGAGAAAAATTGATAACACTTGAATATTCTAGTTGTGATTCCTACTAAATTTCTTCTGGTAGCTGAAGGGAGAAGAGGTTTTTTTTAGGTATCTCATATGGACAGATTATAATGAAATGCCATTACAAAGTCAACTATATTTAGTTTTGTATTAATTTTCCTGATAATAAATGGAGGTTTAACCCTTTTGAATCCTGAAGAATAAAAGGTTTCCTGGCGCAGGGGCTGGGGGTCAAACCTTATTACAACAGAAGCAAAAATCTTTAAAATAGAAGCAATTATAAGTCCCAGTCAGTGGTTGATTTATTTCAAGAAAAATTGATATACAAAATTGTCGCAAAACACTTTATAATAGTCCTGTGGAGTTCATTGTAGGAGTATTTGATTTGTGTTTCATAAGCAATTACTGAAAAGTTTCTAGATTCTATTAACTTACTAAATATTCACTTAATCCCATTCTTAAGAAACTTTTTAATGCCATGTTAAAAATGAAGACTGACACTAGAATCTCAGAATTTAAATCTAAGCTCTATTACCTACTACACTTGTGACCTTGGGCAAGTCATGACTCCTCTCTGGGTTTTAGTTTCTTCTTGAATAAAATGAAAGGTTTAGATGTGAAAACCACTATAGACTCAACCAGGTCTAAATCTAAGATACTTTAATATGCATAATTCCTCATTCAAAAATTATTCGTTTAGTTTATTTCACATTAAAAAAAGACTTTGCCAGGTGCTGGAAGTTGGGGCAAAGGAAGGGTTGGAGAATATAAATGTAATAAAGTTTTGCCTTCAATCAGATTTCAGTCTGGGGAGGTGGGTTAAAGTACATACAAGATGCATCATGTGAACAGTGAAAAAATGGGGCAGCATTTAAATTGGCTATTGAACAGTTGGTAGAATTTTTATGCATAGAGATCACAGTTTTTGGAATAGCGGTCGAAGTATATAGAATGGCTTGAGTACAGGCAGTGCAGAATTGCAATTTCATGTGTTCCCATTGCAGTGTGTGTGTGTGTGTGTGTGTGTGTGTGTGTGTGTGTGTATGACAGAAACTGGATTTTGACTGATGTTCCTGGGAGTTTTTATTTTGCAGTTTCTTACAGGTGGTCACTGTATTTTTTCTATTTCCACCTTGCCTTCTCATTCTAAGAGTTTGGAATAGTTTTTTTTTCTTTCTTTTCTTTGGTGCATATATGTTTGTTTTTTTAAAAAAAAATAATTAATTAAATAATTTTTAGTTTTAAATATTCACTTCCACAAGATTTTTAGATCCAAATTGTCTCCCCATCTCTCTCCCTGTCCCCTACCTGAGGCTGCATGCATTCTGATTACTCTTTCCCACAGGCTGCCCTCCCTTCTCTCACTGCTCCTTTTCTCTTATCCCCTCCTCTTCTATTTTCCTGCAAGGCAAGATAGATTTCCATAACCCATTGCTTGTATATTTTATTTCCCATTTGCATATAAAAACAATTTTTAACATTCATTGTTAAAACTTTGAGTTCCAAATTCTCTCCCTTCTTCCTTCCCCACCCATCCTTCTTAAGAAGGTAATAAATTCGACATAAGTTGTACATATGGAATCATGCAAAACATTTCAATAATAGTCATGTTATGAAAGACTAACTATATTCCCTCCATCCAATCCTGTTCCTCATTTATTCTATTCTCTCCTTTCACCCTGTCTTTCCTCAAAAGTGTTCACTTATTTGGGAGAGCAAGGAATAATTTATATGTCAGATTTATGGAGAAGGAAAGAATTTATGACCAAAAAACAGATAGAGAACATTATGAAATGCAAAATGGATAATTTTGATCACATTAGATTGAAAAGTTTTTGTACAAACAAAGCCAATGAAACCAAGATTAAGAGGGAAGCAGAAAATTAGGAAAGAATTTTTACAGACAGTATCTCTGATAAAGGCCTTATCTCTAAAACATACAGGGAACCGAGTCAAATTTATAAGTAGACAAGGCATTCCCCAGTTCAGAAATGGTCTAAGGATATGAACAGGTAGTTTTCCGTGGAAAATAAAATTAAGATATCTATAGTCATATGAAGAAATGCTCTAAATCACTATTGATTAGAGAAATCCAAATCAAAATAATACTCCATTACCACATCTCAGCTGTCAGATTGGCTAACATGATGACACAGGAAAATTATAAATGCTGGAGAATATGTGGGAAAAATCAAACACTAATGCATTGTTAGTGAAGTTGTGAACTGATCCAACCATCCTGGAAAGCAATTCCAGAAAGGAACTATGTCCAAAGGAACATAAAGAAAAATGCTCATACCCTTTGACCCAGCAATACCATTTCTAGGGTTGTATACCAAAGAGACCATACACAATTGCTGCAGCTATGTCTTTTGAATTACTTTCTTTCTATCAATACTACTTAAGGCCTCTCTCCCTTCCTAAAATGTCACTACTATGCATTCTGCCCAAGGATTGGGTAGTAGCTGACAAGGATCCCAGTTGGCACCTGTCTCCATTGCAGTGTCCACTATGGGTCTTGTGGTACCCTCTTACAGGTGTGAGATCTCCTGTTGACCTGGTGTACATCCTCTGCCTGGGTGCTATAGCGCTTTGGGCACAGTATCCTCCTGGACCAACCCATTTCTTTTGTCAGAAGACCTCATATTTGTCTCCCTATGCCAAACCAGACTAGACAGAGGAATAATTGTGATATTTTTCCTGGAATTCGCCATTAGGATTTTTTCTGGTACATTTTCTAGATACATTAGGAAAAGTTGGTGGGGAAGAGCTCACTATATTTCTTCCTGTCACACTACCATCTTGATTTCACTTCCCATGCCTTTCATTTTAGATCACATGGATAGATAGATGTAAGAGCTAAAATTTTGTGAGTGGATGAGGCATTCTTTCTATTCTGTTAGCAAAACATACTTTAAAAATGAATGCAGAATCTTTAGGAATGTCTATGTTTTTGCACTGTAACAAAGAATGGGACAAAATAATGATAGAGAAAGAGAAGAGAAAAAAAGATAAAATTGATAGTTGAGTGTCACAGAAACCAAAGGAAAATGGAATTTCAAGAAGAGATTGGAAAATTCTGCACAGGGGTCAAAGAGGATTAGGACTGATAGAAGCCAAATGGGTCTGGTAATGATTAGGTCACTGCTTATCTGCAAGAATGCAATTTTAGTAGAGTGTGGAATACAGGGAGGTAAGACAAGAGTGCTTGGTAAAAAAAAAATGGCCTGTTAGACGAGGCAAAGTCTACTAATCAGTGAATCAATTAACATTCGTTAAACACCTAACATATTCCAGGGGTACATGTGACAGAACAAAATAGTCCCTTCATAGAAGGTGATAATGAAAGAAAACAGGATAGTAACTCAAATGTGAAGCAGGATAAAAGATAAGTTGTTCTCTTTTTTTTCTTTTTTTAGTATAGGGATAGCAAGCATTTCTGTGGAGTGCAGGGAAGAAGCCAATAAAGAAGAAATCACTGGGAGTCAGTTTGGCAATGTTGGAGGGTTGTTGTGTTTGTCCTTCTTTTTGAAGGAAACCATGACATCAGGGAAATGATGACATGACTTGCAGTTGACTTTGATTTTAGTGAGGTAAGACTGCGCAAGGTTAGCAGCCTCACTTTCTCCTCCACAGCCATCTGAATCCAGTGACATGATATTCATAAGGATGACTGGAGATGACCCAAGATGCAATTGGAGACCCTGGCCCTTTTAGGCTAAGGCCTTTCATGTACTCACTTAGAGTGAGGTAACGCCTGTTCAGTGAATAGGCCTCTTTAAGAAGCGAGTCAAGGGATGGCCCTTTTAATTAGAAAAAAAAGGGGGAAAAATCAAGTTGGGAGGGGAAGAATCTCAGGGTTGCTGTTCCAAAATGAAACAGTTATCATAGACATTCACTCTAAGGCTGGAGGGCCCAAAATACAGCTATTAAGTAAAGCTTGATCAAAGGCCTGTGGTAGTCCAATCTATGAGCTTCAGAGTGAACTGAGTCTGTCAATATGTCAATACACACAAGTTTGTCAATATGTTAATACATAGAAGAGCAAGACTATATGGCAGACCTAGAACATACAGCCTGTAGGCCAAAGGATTTCAGGCAGCCCTCAAGAAATGTAGAGGATATAAAAGAAAATAAAGATGTAACGAGTGCTTTGTCCATGATCTGATTAACGTACCATATACCAGTCACTATTGTGCCCATCATGTACCTTGGTGGGTGAGTTGCCAAGGCACATGCTTTCCTCTTTGTCACATGACCCATGGCAACCAATAATCATCACTCTCTCTAGTCTGGGAGGAGAGAGAGTTGAATCTTTTTGCTGTTTTTGTTCCTTGCGGGCACTGAACAAAGTGAGTGCAGCCACACACCAACTCAGCTGACACCTGCTATGTGATGGGCAGCAATAGTGCAAGGGCTTCTTCCCCTCCTTTACTGGGTGGCTGCCCTCCAAGTTACATGAGTGTCTGGTGGTCTTTCCAAGGTCAGACCCTCAGTTCAGTATTTCTTTCTATGTGAGTAGTTGCTGTGGAGATTTTTTGGTCCTAACATTAACATTTTGGGGGTGACTTTGTAAAATGGGTGAAAAAAGAAACAGGAGATCAAATCAGAACATAGAGCGTTTAATCTGGAGTGGACAAATAGATACATGTTTACTTACAAAAGAAACAAAATATTCTATGTTGTTTACCAAGAAATAATATCTATTCTGAAGGAATGAAATCTTTGTTGCTATTTCGAATTAAAACATCCTGACTTAAGCAAACTGGACACAAATGAAAAACAAATTAAAGTGTCCAAATTGTTCAAAAATCTCAGTGGGGAACAATGGTTTTTCAAGAAAGTAAACTCAGAAAATGAGGTGGCTACTAAGGCTAGTTTTCAGATTTCTAAAGAAATTGCTGCTACTGGAAAATCTTTTACTGAAGGTGACTTCATAAAGAAGTATTTCCTGATAGCAGTTTCTGGATTATGTCGTGATTTTTTTAAAAGTGTTTTTGAGAAACATTATAATCATTAATTATAACTTTTTTTGGAAAGTGAGCTGCTAATAACCTATCTGTGACCCAAAGAAGTTTAGCCTATTTTAATTTTAGTTCTTACCTACTGCCAAGTTGTGCATGTCTGCTGTATGGCTTTTGAAGTCTTTCCCAGCTCTTCTATGATGCTATGATTCTGTTTAACATTTTGACAAAAAAGACCATGAAGGGTGTACATGCTTAGCAAGGCCACCCAACTATGTGAGGCAGTTAAACTTTAAAAAGTGCAACAGTTCAATTTACCCTGAGCTAGGAGGGAAGGGTAAGGAAAAAACAAGAGAGAGAAAGAAATTGTGAGATGAAGAGGAGGGAATTCAAGGAAACTCTTGTTTGATAGTCATAATCTCAGTAACTGAGGAGATGAGGTCATTTGCTAAGAAAAAAGAGTACTCCTAGGGGCTTGAAAAAATAAAGATGTTTTGAAATAACTCCTTTGGGAAATATAGGAGAGAGTTCAAAGTAAAATTCCTTTGAAATAATGAGATAGTTAAAATAGAGGGGTGAATAAAAATTACTTTTTAGCTAGCACTTCTGTTTTAATGAAAACACTTTAATCTGTAGTTGTATAATTACAGTAAAAGTTACATTGCAATGTTTCTGAATGAATAATTGACCTGAAAGAGATACTGAGGTGGGAGGGTGGTAAGAGGTTAATACTTTATAAAGAGCTTTGAAAATGTGAAGTTCTAAATAAAATAGTAAAATAACTATATGCATAGCAAGGGTAAAAAGAAACTGTTGGTTGATAATTTCATTTCAGAATACATTTTCAGAAATGTTAGTTGACAATTTAGGAATCTATTAGGTTGAGATTGCCAGAGTTAAGGAGCAAAATAAATTCAGTTTACTATATAAAATAGAATGAATGAATTTATTCCAATGCCATTATGTGCTCATCATAATGATGAGAACATAAATTTTATTATTCAGTCAGAATTCAATTTTATTACTTTTCACTGATAGTAAGTATGCATGAAATCCTCTTACCTGAAGACTGATTTGCACTGTTGTCACTCAACTTGCTTTTACATATACTGCTGGTGACTGGTTAATATTGAAGATAAATGATTACCTTTCTATGTTTTTTTTTTAAATAAGAAGAGTATTTGCTGTTCCAGTCATACAAGAAATTATTGTCACACACCTACAACTAGGTGGAATAGTAGATAAAAGAGTGAGACTGGACTCAGCCAGACTCTTTTACCTTCATTCAAATCCAGCCTCAGATACTTACTAGTTGTTTGTCCCTGGGCAAGTCTTTTAACCCTGTTTGCCTCAGTTTCGTCATCTGTAAAATGAAATGGAGAAGGAAATGGCAAACCACTCCATTATCTTTGTCATGAATACCCCAATTGTGGTCATCAAGGTTTGAACCCTACTGAAGAGCAACACCTACCGTGTGCATGACAAATTGCTAAGTGATAGGGGAAATAAAGACATAAACATGACATAGTCACCTACACTCAAGGATCTTGTCATCTAGTTGGGGAAATAATACATACACACAAATAGTTATGATATATATCCATACATATCCAGATATGTGTGTATGTACATGTGCTTATAGACATATAAATATGTGTACTTGTGTGTGTAGATGTATGTATATATGTATCTATTTATATACACAATTATATTTAATTGATACACGAGAATAGCAAAGTGCTATGTTCATAATAGGGAAAGATCAGTTCCTCATCAGTATTAAGGAAGAGTTCATGTGAATGATTTGAAGCATGTAAGGGAGGGATGGATTTTAGTCATAAGGAATGGCAGGAACAAAAACCCTGCAGCAGGAGAAGTAGGACCTAGTTTAGTGAACCTTGAACAATACGATTTATATAGAGTAGAAAATAAGTGAACAGGAGTAGCCTAAGGCTAGAAAGGTAGGCTGGGATGACATTATAGAGGGCTTGAAATGACTTTGATTGGGTTTTGAATAGAGTTTGGTGTGGACTCATTTGATTGTGGAGTCCTTGAAGACTTTTGAACAGTAGGATTACATTATCAGAGCTACATTTTAGAAAGAATATAAGATTGGCTTGGAAGGCGAATACACAAGAGTCAGTCTCTTAGGACACTCTAAACATGAAAGAAAGTAAGGATAGGAATTTAGGTGAAAGAAGAATGGTTAAATTTTTAAAAAAAGATTTAACACTTGTATATGCATAAGGATCATGAATGAGGGAAAAATGCAAGATGACTGCAAATACCAGGAGTGACTTGGAGAATAGTGGTGTGCATAACTAGAGGGACATCGAAAAGATAAATAAGTTTCTGAGGAAAGATCATGGTTCAATTGTAAATATGTTGAGTTAGAGTTTTATTGGTGTGTGAAAATGGAGCTATGTGTTAAGACAGCAGTTTCCTAATGCAGGTCTCTTTATCCTGACTCAGCTGCCTTCCAACATACAACCTCCACACAACTTCCTTCAGGCTCAATGTCTGCAAGGGCTTCCCTAGTGAAACACCCACCCCTTTGGAACCCGAGTGGCCCTAGCTTCTTTGACATAGCTCCTGGCCAATGGCCAGTGAAAAGTCAATGTCACGTGGGCCCAATGCCTCTCAAAATCTGTGGGTGCTCTGAAACCATGTAACGCACTATAGCATGATGACTAATCAGATACAGTTTCCAGATAGACGTGAGGGAAGCTTTGTCTGGAGAATCTGTCACAATATTCTTGCCGTGTTAGGGCAAAGTAAGCTCTTTTGTTAAATGTTCAGTCCATTCAGAGTGCTTCATTTCATCATAACATTGAGAGTACTGTTGTAGAGGGAAGCCCATCTGTACTGGGGTCCAATAGATTAAAAAGGCCTGTTCTCTCTCCTATAGAATACGCATGTCAGTGTCACTGTGTGGCTCAAAAAGGGTCAGAATAGACATCTCTAGCCTCTTTGTTCTATTCCACTCTTCAGAAGAGATTATAATTTCTGCCAAAAAGGGAAGGAGGAAGTTGGCACGTAGGCCACTTTGCTTTTCTCAGGGAGAGGGGATGCTAAGCTAGAATTATCTATCTACTCCCTCAAATATTTTTGTCTAGAGGATACTATCAGGTTCAATCTAGCTTCTGATTATGGTGTCTCTTTTTGGGGGAAAGAGAACTCTCAAGTTTTACATTCAAGGCATGATTCTTTCCCAGCAAATACCAGTTCTACAATGAACACACATAGCAAATAGCAAAGAAAAACAATCTAAATTGATAATAAAACAGGAACAAGATGAGGTAAGCATAGGAGAATATGTACCAGAGAATACAGAGTGAAGGAGCTCTCTCATTAGGCGCAAAGTAATTAAAACAAAAGAGATTCCTTAATCTCCCCAAGTATCTAGCATAGCTAGCTGGGATAGGGACATGATAGAAACTGCCAGTTCCATTCATATCTTCCCTAAGTTGTTGGTGCTTTATTTTTTTTTCTTTCATCCACTTGAAGTTGACTTGGCCTCTTCCATCTTCCCTCTTGAAGCTGGAAGCCGGAATTGCCCAAACTGACTCAAATCTCAAAGAATGTTGGATGAGAACATTCTTATTCTCTCACCAACTCCTAACTGCCCCTCACACAGAACAAAATACTCATCTCTACAAACAAGAAGAGAGTCTTATAGCAACAGGCTTTGGGAAAGGGCTTGTACTTGCTTTACAGCCATGCTTACAATACGGTATATATTGGAAAATACCAGTCTGAACTTCTGGACATAGGTCAGGAATAGAAATGTTGAATTGGGAATCATCCCATATCAATTTTAGGAGAATCCCAAAGACTGCTGAATCCAGATTACTTATAGGTACCAAACTGGATTCCAGAATAAATAGAAAAGCTCTCTGCTCATATACTTCTAGGCATCATCACGTTGTCTGTCAGGTTTACTTAGATCATTTATAAGGGAGAGAGATAAGTGAGTTAGCAAGAACATATGTGGAAAAAGTCGCAACTGCAAAAAACTAAAGAAAACAAAAACAAAAACAGTGTGCCAATAAAAGTTTTATGAAGGAGAACAATTGCAGTTGATGCTTTGAGAGTATCACATGAGATTGTCTACGGAGAAAATGCAGACAGAGAGAACATAATAGATCTAAAACCAGAAAGTACATTAGAATCTATTTCACTGAACATTCTTATTTTATAAATGAGGAAAATGTGTCTGAGTGGGTTTAGTGACTTGCCAAAATTGCACTGATGGAAATATCAAAGATAGAATGCAAACCCAGGTCTTCTGTCTCCCCAGATAACAGTCATTTCACTGAATCTTGCTGCCTCTGAAGAGACAGATTAAAGTAATAATAACTTGGCTGGAAAAAAATAAAAGTACAAATGATTTTAATTGGAAACTTCATCTGCCATAAAAAGGAATGATACTATTTGAAATGACAAAATTTCTAAACTCAACTCATTCCCATCCACAGAATTTTTTTATAACAGCATTTTCTTTCTGTGTTTATCCTAAGGTGTGGTCTTCAATGTTTTTTTCTTTCAGCCAAAAATAGTTTCTTCTTCTGTGGTTTATGGTGTTATCCAACCCATGGAATATATGCATTTTAATATGGACTCTTGAAGACCAAAAGCCTTTTAAATCCCAAACAGAATCAGATTTCTAACTGGAAAGTACTTTAGAGGCCATCTAGATCAATCCTTATTTCAGACACACTAGAGCTACCCACATGAAAAGTTGACTAAAGTAATGTTTTCTTTCTTTTTTCCCTTTATTTCTTTATTTAATATTTTTTAGTTTTCAACATTGATTTCCACAAGATTTTGAGTTGTAAATTTTCCCCATTTCTACCTTCTCCCACCCCAAGAAGGCATATGTTCTGATTGCCCCTTTCCGCAGTCTGCCTTCCCTTCTTTCACCCCACTCCCCCCTTTATCTCCTTTCCCCTTACTTTTTTGTAGGGCAAGATAGATTTCTATACCCCATTGCTCGTATATCTTATTTATCAGCTGCATGCAAAACAACTCTTTTTGAGCATTTGTTTTTAGAGCTTTGATTTCCAAATTTTCTCCCTTCTTCCCTCCCCACCCACCCTCCTTAAGAAAGCAAGCAATTCAACATAGGCCATACTTGTATCATTATCCAAAACACTTCCATAACAGTTGTGCTGTGAAAGACTAACTATATTTCCCTACATCCTATCCTGTCCCCCTTTTTTCAATTTTATTCCCTTGATCTTGGTCTTTTTCCCAAAAGTATTTGCTTTTGATTACCTACCTCCTCCTCTGCTCTGCCATCCCTTCTATCATTCCCTCTCTCTTTTCCCTTTCCCCACTGCTTTCCTGTAGGGTAAGATACGCACCTGAGTGTGTATGTTATTCCCTCCTTAAGTCAAGTTTGATTAGAGCAAGATGCATTCATTCCCTTTCATCTGCTCCCTCTCCCCTTCCAACAGAATTGCTTTTTCTTGACACTTTTATCTGAGATAATTGACCCCCTTCTATCTCACTTTTTCTCCTCGAATATATTTATCTCCCACCACTTCATTGTAGTTATTTATTTTTTTGGTAGATATCATCCCTTCATATTCAACTTACCCTGTGCCCTGTGTCTATATACATACATGCACATACATACATATACATATATATGCTTGTATGTATATATATATAT
>CM053627.1:175362108-175392375 GCA_028646595.1 Phalanger gymnotis
TGAGTCCCGGCCATGTTCCCAGACAACTTACTTAACCCTTGAGTTTTTCAACAGGGTATGACTAAAGAGTTATATGTTCCACGCTTGGGTGGATGCGCTGCCTCACCAGCACTCCTCCTTCCTCAAGAACCCCTTACCCGGACTGGGCTTAAATCTTCAGCAGGCTCTGTACTCCTGCTCTGATCAGCCACTTAATTCCTCCCACCAGGTGGGCCTGGGGCCAGAAGCAACTGCAGCTGAATTTCTAAAGCTGCCCCGCCTCTGTTGCCCCAGGGGTGGTAGCCAAACCACAGACTCCATCTGGTCCAGCAGCTTTTCCCACTAACCTTCTCTGTTGTCTTTGCTGTTTGTGGGTTCTGAAGCCTGGTACATGCCACAGCTCAGTAATTCAGCATGCTAGGGCACTCTCTTCTCCACTCCTGGTCCGTGGTCTGCCGCGCCGTGCCATGCGTGCTGGGCTCTGCTTGGCTCAGCTCTGCTCCCCTCAGCTGGGAGCTGGGAGTTCTGTGCAGGACAGACCTTATCCCGAGACCATCCAGGCTGTCCTGGGCTGGAGCCCTGCTTTCCTCTGCCACTTTGTGGGTTCTGCAGTTCTAGAATTGGTTCAGAGCCATTTTTTTTATAGGTTTTTGGAGGGACTCGGTAGGGAGCTCACACCAGTTACTGCTTTCCAGTCGCCATCTTGGCTCTGCCCCCATTTCTGCAGTTATTTTAAAAGGAATTTCTCTTTCTATGACTTTCTGCTAGGTTTTGTGGTAAAATATAGAATTATGAGGATTTTTGTAGGTTTATTTTATATCCTGAAACTTTGATAAATTGCCAATTCTTTCAAACATTTTTTATTCAGTTGGTTCCCATGAGTTCTCTAATTATGTAAGTATAACATCTTCAAAGAATATAATTTTGTTTTTCTTATTGCCTTTTCTTATTACTTCAATTACTTTTTTCTTGTCTAATTATGTATTCATTTTTTCTTGTACGATATTAAATAATAATGGTGATAATAGACATCTTTGCCTCAACTCAGGTTTTATAGGGGAAGCTTCTAATTTGTCCCCACTACAAATAATGCTTGATCTTTGTTTTAGATAGATCCTTTTTTTGTTGCTGTTGTTCAGTCATTGATTTGTATCTGACTATTTGTGTTCTCATGGATGATAGCGTGCCAGGCCTTTCTATTCTCCACTCTCTCCTGAAATGTCTCAAAGTTCATGTTCATTGTTTTGAGGATAATATCTATCTGTCTTATCCTCTGACACTTCCTTCTCTTTTGCCTTTAATCTTTCCCAACATTAGAGTCTTTTCCAATAAGTTCTATCTTCTCAATCGGTGGCCAAAATATTTGAGCTTCAGCTTTGTACTTGACATTCTATTGGATAGTCTGAATCAATTTCTTTAAGTATTAATTGATGCGTTCTTTCCGCCACCGCAATGCAAAAATAGTGATTCTATGGTACTCGGTGTTCCTTATATAAGACGCCTTTCACAGCTAGACACTACTTATCATTTTAAGGAAAACTCCATTTATTACTATGCTTGATAAAGTTTTTTTAATAGGAACAATGGTTGTATTTTATCAAAAGCTTTTTTCTGCATCTATTGATATAGTCTTATGATTTTTGTTGTTTTTGTTATTTCGATATGATTAATTATGATTAAAGATTTTCTACTATTGAATCAACCTTACATTCCTAATCAAAATGCATGTTCTTAGTTATATATTGCTCTATTTTCCTTGCTAGTGTTTTTTTTTTATTTTTGCATTAATATTCATTACTGATATTCATCCTGGTTTTATTTATTTATTTTAAAATTTTAATTTACAATACTAAGTTCCACAAATTTTTGAGTTCCAAATTTTCTGCCCCTCTCTTTTCTCCACCCCCCCCCCGCCAAGACCACATGTAATACTGTATAGGTTCTATATATACCTTGACATTAAACTTATTTTCACAATAATCCAGTTGTAAAGAAATATTATAACCAATGGAATGAACCATGAAAAAGAGGAAACAAAATGAAAAAAAAAAAGGAGAGACCAAATAGTTTGCTTCAATCTGCATTCAGACTCCATAATTCTTTCTCTGGATGTGGATAGCTTTTTTCATCATGAGTCATTTGGAGCTGTCTTAGAACCTTGCATTGCTGGCAAGAGCCAAGTCTATCAAAGTTAGTTATCACAGATACCATGTGTCTGTAATCAAATATAATGTTCTCCTGATTCTGCTCCCTTCACACAGCATCAGATCATATGAGTCTTTCCAAGTTATTATGAAGTCCATCTGCTCCTCATTTCTAATAGCCCAATAGTATCTCATTACATGCACTGTATAACACAACTTGTTTAGCCATTCTCCAAATGGTAGTCATCCCCTTGATTTCCAATTCTCTGCCACCACAAAAAAGAGCTGCTATAAATATGTTTGTATATACAGTTCCTTTTCCCACTTGTACGAACCCTTTGGGATACAACCCTAGAAGTGACATTACTGGATGAAAGGGTATGCACATTTTTATAGCCCCTTTGGCATAGTTCCATTCTGGGATTGTTTTCCAGAATGGTTGGATCAGTTCACAACTCCACCAACAATGCATTAGTGTTCCAATTGTCCCGCATTTTCTCTAGAATTTATGATTTTCCTGTTTTGTTATGTTAGCCAATCTGACAGGTGAGATGTGGTAATTAAGTTTTGTTTTGATTTTCATTTCTCTAATCAATAGTGATTTAGAACATTTCTTCATATGAGTATAGATATCTTTAATATCTTCCTCTGAAAACTACCTGTTCATATTTATATGGACAAACAAAGAAGGATTTTTTACTTTTTTTTTTCTTTTGGAGTGCTTCTCAGCACTAAGGTAATAAAGTGCCTTTGATAAGCCTTGGCTTTGTTTATAGGAAAGCCCACATCCTTTTGCTAATTAGATCACTAGAGGTTTGAAAACCTGTAGAGATATGAAGCCCTCTGAGGTTAGCATTATGTTGGGGGATCACTCATTGGAATAGAGTTCCCGTCATTTTGCCAGATGAGACACTGGGTAGCCCTTAAGGAGCCCTGCCCTCAGCTTTGGAAACCCAGATGTTGCTGGTTCTCTCTCTGAACTGTATGTATTGCTATGGTCAGACAGAAGCCTGTCTGTTGATTTGTGTTATTTTTCTCTGGTTGTAATTCCTGCTTGTAATTTCTGTTTGTATTTTATCTATAGTTCAGAGTGCTGACTATTTCCCCTGAACTAAGTTAATGATATGTGTATGTTTAATTAAAGTGATATTGTAAACCCCTTTAAGTTGTTTTCCTTAGAAAAACAGATCAAAGAACCACTGCAAGCAGCCCTGTGTGCTTGTGTTATTGTTCTTACACTCCCACAGCAGCTGCTAGCAACATTGTTGTTACAATATCTTTTGACCATTTATCAGTTGGTGAATGACTTGTATTCTTATACATTTGACTCAGTTCCCTGTATATTTTGGAGATGAGACTTTTATCAGAGACACTGTTGTAAAAATATGTTCTCAATTTTCTGCTTCCCTCCTAATCTTGGCTGCATTGGCTTCGGTTGTACAAAAACTTTTAAATTCAATGTAATCAAAATTATCCATTTTTTCATTTTATAACACTCTCTATCTCTTCTTTGGTCATAAATTCTTCCCTTCTCCATAAATCTGACAGGTAAACTATCCATTGTTCTCCCAAATTACTTGTAGTGTTAGCCTTTATATCTAAACCATGAACCCATTTTGAATTTATTTTGGTATATGGTGTAAGATATTGGTCTATGCCCAGTTTCTGCCATATTATCTTCCAGTTTTCCTAGCATGTTTTGTGAAATAATGAGCTCTTATCCCAGAACCTAAATTCTTTGGGTTTTTTAAAGAGTAGATTACTATAGTCATTAACTACTGTGTCTTGAGTAGGTAACCTATTCCACTGATCCACTACTCTATTTCTTAGCCGGTACCAAGTAGTTTTGATGATAGTTGCTTTAAAATATAGTTTAATATCTGGTATAGCTAGGTCACCTTCTCCAGTATTTCTTTTCATTAATTCCCTCAATATTTTGGATCATTTGTTCTTCTGGATGAATTTTGTTATTATTTTATCTAGCTCTATAAAGTAATTTTTTGGTAAAGTTATGCCAATCATGGCAATAAACCCGAGGACCTCTGCTGTGATCAATTTTAGAGGTCCAATCACATAACACAATTAGTTCTCTACTTATTCGTATATCTCCTAACATAACATCCTTAAGCAAACATAACATTCATATATCTCATGGCATCTTTAAGCAAAGTTTATCATTTATCTCATATATCTCATAAAATTCTTAAGCAAAGTATATCTTTTAACACTCATGTATCTCATATCCCTCAGTATGTCATTTGGCACATAGCATATATTTTTACATTCAGTAATATTCTCCAAAATAGTTGTTCACACAACAGGGGGTCCCATGGTGAGGTCTTCTTTAGCACAACGCATCCTTCAGGGGTAGCAGAAAATACCACACCATCCACCCATAGGTCACAGTAAGAACAATCTACCTAATCATTATTAAGCATCCAAGTAAATTCCTCTTTCATCTTGATTTGAGGTTGACTTCCAAGTCCCATGGCAGTTCCTCTGAAGGCTAACCACTACCCACTCTCTCCTACATTCACACAGTTAAGCAGATCTCCTCTCCTGCACCAGGTCTCAGCTCATGGGGACTGGTCCACTCCAAGCTCCTGCCCACAGCTTCTGTTTCTGTGGAAAACAAAGCTTATCAGGATAGCAAGGCACACTACCAACACCATCATCTCAATTCACCTCCAATATCCAGATGCTTTGTGTTAACAGCTTAGTTCACCTTAACAGCTCTCAAAGGGAGCTTAAGCTAAGCTGCTTTCTGTGGGTAAGTCTCTGCCCTACGGCTCCACTCATCTTCAATATTTGGAGGCTCCTTCAGCAAATCTCTGCCATCAAAGGTCTCCCCTGCACTCTTGGAGGTCTCCTCTCTTCTCTAGAGGTCTCCTCACAGCTCTTCTAAGTCTCTTGGAAGCTCTTTTAGGTTTCCTCTCAGCTCAACACACAGCTTATTCTTCTTCTTCATCTCTTCTTTTCATTTTTCTCTTCTTGAGGCTAGCAGCTCTCTCTCTCGCAATCTACGCATTGCTGGCAGCTCTTGAAATGTCTTCTCTTCAATGCCTCACAATGTCTGCTTCTCTCATACTCTGAGCTCTTCTTATATATAATTCTAGCTATCATCTGATTGGCTAAAACTTAAGTCTCTGATTTGCAAATTTATGCACATCTGATTGGCTAGAATTCAGTTCTCTGATTGGCTGTATTTATGCACATCTGATTGGCTAGAACTCAATGCACATTCAATCAAGCAAAAGTCCTACTTTACTTGTCATTACATTCCACCCCTCCAGGGAAGTCCAGAGCTGAGCTAATCCACATGAGCCTGGGCTCTGGTCATCCTCACCTTTTCCAAGCTACTGCTTCTTTTCCTCCCACAGTCGCTCCTCTGGTTTGTCTTCTCTGGAGTGGTAGTGGGGCAGGGCAGGGGAAGGAGAGGTTATCTCCCAGGGACCCTGCCCTAAGCACCTCCCTTACCTCTTTTAATTAGATCTATCTTTGCTTTTGCTTTGTCTGAGATCAGGATTGCTATGCCTGCTTTTTTTTTTTTTTTACTTCAGTTGAAACATAATAAATCCTACTCCAGACTTTTATGCTATGTGTATCCCCCTGTTTCAAATGTGTTTCTGGCAATTAACATATTGAACGATTATAGTTTTTAATCCACTCTGCTGTGTGCTTCCATTTTATGTGAGAACTCATCCCATTCACATTCACAATTATGATTACTATCTATGTCTCTTTTCCATTCTATTTCCTCCCATTTATGCTTTTATTTCTCACTTCTCTCTTCCCCTCTTCAGAAGAGTTTTGCTTTTGACCTCCCTCAATTTTCCCTCCATATCAGGCTGGCTCCCTTATCTTACACTTTTGCCTTACTACTTCCCTCCCTTTTAACCACACCCTTCCATTTCTTTACCCTTTCCCCTCCTACTGTGGGTAGGGCAAGTTCAATTTCTATACTTCTCGGAGTATGTTATGCCCTCCTTGAACCAAATCTGATGAGAGTAAAGTTCAAACACTGTTCTTCTCCCTGCCTTCTTTCCCTCTCTTATACTATTTTTTGTGCCACTTTATGTGATGTAATTTACCCTTTTCTGTCTCCTCCTTACCTCTTCTTCCATTGCAATCCCTTTGCACTGCTTAATTAAGTTTTTTTGTCATCACATTAGTTAATTTATACCCAGACCCTCTGTCTATGTGCATCCCTTTTAAATGTCATAAAAAACTATACCATTCTCAACAATGATCAACCTCCTATATAGGAATATAAACAATTTGCCCATATTGAATAACAAGGTTTTTTTTTTTTCCTGTTTACCTTTTTATGTCTGGTATTTCAAGATCAAATTTTCTATTGAGATGTGGCCTTTTTGTCAGGAAGGTTTGGAGTTTGCTTATTTCATGTAATGTCCATCTCCTTGCCTAAAAAAAATGTGCTCAGTTTTGCTGGGATGTTGATTCTTGGTTGTTGTCCAAGCTCTTTTATCTTTTGGGAATATTATATTCCAATCCCTCCGATCTTTTAATCTAGAAGCTCCTAGGTCCTGTGCGATCCTGACTGTAATTTTGCGATATTTGAATTGTTTCTTTCTGGCTGCTTGCAGTATTTTCTCCTTGACTTGATTATTTTGGGATTTGGCTACAATATTCCTTGGAGTTTTCAATTTGGGATCTCTTTTAGGTGTTGATTGTTGTATTTCTTTGATGTCTATTTTACCCTGTGGTTCTGAGACCTCAGACAAGTTTTCCTTGATGTTTTTTTTTTCCCCCCCTTGGAAGATACTGTCCAAATTTTTTGTTTGTTTGTTTGTTTTGCATCATGGCTTTCTGGTAGACCAATAATTCTTTGATTGTCTCTCATGAATCTATTTTACAGATCAGTTCTTTTTCCAATCAGATATTTCATGTTTTCTTCTATTTTTTCATTCTTTAGATTTTGTTTCACCTGTTCTTCATAGAGTCATTAGCTTCTACTTGCTCAATTCTAATTTTTAACAAATTATTTTCTTTAGTTAACTTCTTAATCTCTTTCCATTTAGCCAATTTTACTTTTTAAAGTCTTGTTTTCTCCTGTTAGGTTCTTTACCTCCTTATCTATTTTACTTTTTAAAGATTTGTACTCATCAGTGATTTTTTTTTTCCTTTTGGTCCATTGTATTTTCAAAAGAATAGGTCATTTTTTAAACTTGTTTAATTTGACTTTTAAAAATCCTCCTTAAGCTCTTCTAGGAATTCTTTTTGGGGTTGAAACCAGTTCATTTTCTCTTCTGAGGTTTCAGATGTGGTTATAGTGTTAATGCTGTCCTTTTCTGAATTCATATTTTGATCTTCTCTGTCTCTTTAGTAAAATTCTATGATCTTTGTTTTTCTAGTTTGCTTCTTCATGGTAGTTGCCTTTTTTCTGGCTTTTGAAGTGGATCTCTCTTTCTGGGGCACAGGGGTCTCTATCCCAAGCTTCTTGTGCTTGGATCTGGGGGCCTGGCCACTGGTTTTATGTGCTGTGGCATCCGGTTTTGTCAGTTAGATGCTATAATATTCTGCTGCTCACTTGGTGCCGAGGTACAGCTGGCTGGTGTGTGTCAAAGTTGAGGTTGGTAAAGTCTTTCTGAGTTTCCCTGTGGTTACACTTGAAGCTTGCAGCATGAGGTGTGGGGGAGGGGTGGCCTGGCCTTTAGAAGTGTCTTCCCCTAAGGCTGTACTATAGCACAGGTGGCCTCAGCCATAGTCTGTATTGGTGTCTGTCTATTTCCCTTGCTGTGTGAATGCATGCCTGGATTCTTGGTATTGGCGCTTGCTGGCTCCACTGCCATAGGGCTCAGGAACTTGCACTGTTCTCCTGAGGTGGGGCTTACAGGGATGCTACCTGTCCTGCACTGGTCCCTTTCTGCCACAGCAAGTGGGACCCTTCTCTCTAGCTTCCTGAGCTAAAAGACTGCTATACTCTTACTTCTGGCTTCCCTATTTCAGGGTTTTTTTCCTAGGGCAGTATTCTCTGTGTTATTCAAGGTCAACAAGTGAGCCCTGAGAGCACTTACAGTTTACATTGTTGTCATGGCTCCCAGAAGTTCAAGAAGGAGACTTTCAAATATTTAGTCTGTGGGCTAATATCCCCAGGAGTAGCTGCTACCTCTATCACCAGCTCTGTACTTTCGTGTCACCTAGCCCCAATAGCCTCCCACACTGCATTGAGAGTTTTGGTGGTCACCACTGCAGCTGGTGATTCAACCTCCTGGGGTCCCCTCTTGCTCTGCTACGGTGAGGTGTAGTCCTGCGCACCCTGTGCTATCCCAGTTTGGTGCAACAGATCCTTCCTGTCCACATTCCAGACTCTCCTTGGTGGGAAATCTGCCACATCCTGTCTCCTAGTGGATTCTCTCTCTCAGATTTGTTCAGATTCACTTTTTTAGAGGTATCTGAAAGAATTTATGAGAGAGCTTCTGTGTGTCCTGCCTTTCACACTGCTATCTTGGCTTCACCTTCCATCCTGTTTTTCAAGGTGTTATTTTCTTCCGTATTTTTTGTTCTTCCTTTATCAAACTATTAATTCTCTTTTGATAATTTTCTTACATTTCCATCATATCTTTTCCCAACTTTTCCTTTGACATTCATTTCATTTTAAATTTTTGACTTTTTTATCACTTCCAGGAATTTTTGTTAGGCTTGTGTCCAAACTGCGATTTTCTCTGAAAGAGCTTGTAGCTCTTTCACATCATTATCTTCTGAGTTTGTGCCTTCAGCTACTTTTCTTTGGAATACATTGTTTTGCTCAGTTTCTTTTTATTTGTTGCTTATTCTTTTTTCTAGTTAATTTTATGAATTTGATTTTTATGTTAAATCTGGGCTTTACTTACTTGTGGTGGGGTAGAAATCACTGTCCCAAGCTTCAGAGTTTTTCATCCTGCAGGTCTGTAAGTTTTTGGTGTTTCTGAGGGAATAGTATGGCCTTTGGTCTCCTGGTCCAGATTTTGCTATTTACTCAGAAGGAGCTTCTGCTCCCTTGTGACATGACTGCTCCCTCTCTCTGTCCTGGAATTTGAACCCAGACCTGAGTAATGGACAATGGAGTTGCCAAACCACACTCCATCCTGTGCACAGTTCTTGTATAGCCATGACCTAAAATATCTTTTTGATCAGTTGTCCATTCTCTTCTTGTCTCTGAACAGTGAGAGTTTCCAGAACTGCTGCTGTTGCTCCCGCTGCTGCCATTACCCCTGCAACCTTTAAGTCCCACAGCTGGTGTTTTTGCTGTGCTGGGCTCTAGGCCAATACCCACTCCAGTGTTGCAGATGTCACCTTCCAAGCCTTTAACTTGTTTTTGCCAGAAAATGTCACATTCCAAACTCTTATTTTCTATACCACTCTAGAATTTGATTTGATGCATTATTTTAATTTTTTGGAGGGTATGTTGGAATATTCCAGCTATAATGTCCCATAATCACTGCCAATCCAATGTGACCAAGGCTTGTTCCCCTCTCTCTATCTCAGATACTAACTCCCTTGCCATTATAATTAATAGTGAAACCATTAAATCAGTGTCCATGTTTGAAAGTTTAAAATCACCTTTAACTCATTGATCTTCTTTGCCTATGACCTCAAATGTCTAATTATATTTTATCCATTTTTTACTCAATTTGTCACTTTTTTGCTTTTTTTGCTTTTTTGTTCTACTAATCTTAATTTAGCCCATTAGTGTCATGCCTCACACTCAGATTATTGCCTCTTATCTATTTTTATGTCTATCTCTCTGCCCTTGAATCCATATTGATAACTAAATCATACTGAACTGGGCTCAGGGGCAAGTCACAAACTTGCATTCAGGATCTTATATAGGGGGACATTGCCAAAGGCCAGCATAGGGGCTAGAATAAAACAGAAAAAGAATGGAATCAAGAAGATGGGGTAGAAGGAAGAAGCAGAAGGTTCTGCCATCAACTGCACACCATATTCCATCACTACCACCACCACCACAAAAATGAATAGAACTTCTTCAAACAGATCTAGAAATCACATGAGATTGAATATTGATCAGACAATCCAAGAGAAAATAACAGTGATTCATTTTTTCCAGATGAAGTCAGCACAACAAAAAAGAGAAATCTGGGGTAGAGTATAAGCACCCACACAACATTCTAGCACAGCAAAAAGCTGTTCACTGGGGCAAGATAAGGCACCAGGCCCATACCAGGGAACTGCAACTTAATGCAATGAGTGGGAAGAAATAATAATTGGCATTTTTCTAGCAAGACCAAATTCTATGACACAGATACAGGGTGGACTGAGAAGGGGACCTGCATCCAGGAGTTGAATTCCACATAAAGAAAAGTCTAAGTTTGTAGCTTACATACTGAAAAAAAGTGACATGCTTAGAATCCAATAACAACTCTTTATCTCAGACTCCAGCAGAGTAAGGTCATAAGGCCAGGTCTTAGCCAAATCTAAAGCCTTTAAAATAACCAGAGTAGGTATCTCAAAACAAAAGAAAACTTAAAATTCTTCTACTCAGAACAACAGAGCTTTCTAGCTGTTTCATAGTGGTCGATTCTAGCAGCAGTCTACTCTTGTTCAGACTCAAACCCATGTTAAGAACTGGCAGAGTGCAGACCAAGGGATCAGAATGTTTCCTGGATCAGAACACTTTAGGAATGTTGAAATCTGGCAGGTCCCTTCTTGAACTATCTGAGAGCCTGGAATGGCAAAATGCTCAATACTCTAACAAATCAGCATCAGGAACACACAAAATATTCCTGGCAAAAGAGCACAGAATCTAGCCCTAATATAAAGTCCAAAGTCATAACATAGGCCTAAAATTAGCAAATAAACAAAAGGAATACCAAAATTTAAAAAAAAAAACATTATGGTGACAAGGATACAAAAGATATTAACAACCCCAGCCACTCTCCCCCCCCCAAAAAAGAACAAATAAAAAACATCTAAAGCAAAATCTCAAAGAAAAAGCATAATGGGCACAAATTCAATTATGATTTCCAGAAGAGAGGAATGAAGAATTAAAACAAATAACAAAAAACAGTGAAATGGAATTGCTACAGGAAAGGACTAGAAAAGAAATTAGAGTTATAGGAGAAAGAATTAGAAAGGAAATGAACATTTTGGCATGAAAGGTACAAAACCTTGTCCAAACAAGAAACTGCCTGAAAATTAAAATAAACAAACAGAATCCAATAATTCCTTGAGGAAAACAAAACAAATATCAAAACAAAGTCAAAAGACTGAAAACAGAAAAAAAAAATTCAATATATCTCATAGCAAAAACAACTGCGTTAAAAAACAAGGAAAATTATATTTGATATCATTGATCAACCTGAAAGTCATACCCTATCATGCACGAAAAAGAGCCCAGATTTCAAAATTCAAGAATTTTAAAGTAAAACTAGAATGTTCTCTTAGATTCAGAGCGCAAGGTAGGAATAGAAGCAATCCATTGGTCACCTCCTGAATGAAACTCCCACATGAAACTTTCCAGGAAAATTATAGTCTAAATCTTGAGATTCTAGGTCAAAGAAAAATAAATACTACAAACAGCCAATGAGGATCATACATGATTAAGCAACTCCCACTATAAAGGAAAAGGAAGTCTTACAATATTCCCAGAGGCAAAGGACATACACTTATAGCCAAGAAAAATCTACCTAGCAAAAATTGAGTATAATCAAATAGAGAGAAAATGGGCCTTTATTAAGACAGGCCATTTCTAGTCATTACTGATTCCCAAAAAGACAAGAGTCACACAGAAAATTTGAATTTCAAACACAGGAGTTAAGAGAAACATTAAAAAAAAAACCCTCTTTTTGAGATGTCAAAGAATTGGAAACTGAAGGAGTGCATGTCAATTGACGAATGGATGAGTGAGTTATGATGCATAAATATGTTGGAATGCTATTATATTGAAAGAAGGAGATGGTTTTAGAGAAACCTGAGAAGATTTCTCTGAACAGATGTAGAGTGAATTGAACAGAGCTAAAACAACAATTTATAGGACAACAATTTTGTAAAGACAAATGACTTTGAAAGAATTAGGAACTCTGACCACCAACCACAATTCTAGAGAACTAATGATGAAATATGTTACCCACCTACTGATAAGTGAAAAGTTCAGAGCTCAAAATAAGACAATTATATATGTTTTCTTATTTTTGTCAATATGGGAATTATTTTACCATATAATTCTAAACTTTTTTTTCTTTCATTGTCAATTGGCAAGGAGGAAGGAAAATGGATTTTAGGTGATTAAAAATAAATTTTAATTTTAAAAGAATCAGGGAGATATTATCTAGATATTTATAGGATCTTTTAAATTATTAGAAAACTCATAAATAAACCAACAAAAATGATGGACAAGATCTTAGATATCATTTAAACTAATTTTTGAACTTTTATAGATGAGAAAATTGAGATCATTCAGTTAGTAACTGACAGGATTTGAGTATAGTTCTTCTGACTCTAAGGCCAATACAAAAAAATAATAGTGATTGTTTTCTGAGATTACTTAAAATAATTTTCTTTTCATATGTGTACAGTGTGAAGTTACACTAGAAATATATTAATATTATATCATTTGTCTACAAATTATTTTTAGCTGCCATCATACTAAATAAGTTTAGAAGGCTAGGTGCTAAATAACTCCAAAAAATATAGTAACACATTTCTGTACACAAAATATTAGTCCTGGGGCATTTGCTTTATATCAATCTAATTTGAGGGCATGCTCAGTGACATTTATGTATTTTTAGTTAAAATTATCACATACACTGTTAAAAGTGTTATGATATCAAGTGTTCAAATTACTGCAGATGGCTTCCTTTAAATGTTAAAATAATTTCTTTATTCGAATGAAATATGCTGAATATATGAGTTGATTAAAATTAATATTTATCTAAATTTTGTAGCTTTATACACCTAAATTTGCAAGGCTAGGACTTAAGAGGATGTTTTGAGGGCAGCTAGGTGGTGCAGTGGATAGAGCACTGGCCCCGGAGTTAAGAGGACCTGAGTTCAAACCTGGCTTCAGACACTTGATACTGACCAGCTGTGTGATCCTGGGGAAGGCACTTAACCCCAATGCCTTGCCAAAAAAGAAAAAAAAAACAAGGCTGTTCATTCCTCCTAAGTACTTTTCCTGAATGTAGTATATGTTTTAAACAAGTTAAGAGAATCAGCTAGGTTATGGCTTGGGGCAGGGGCTGTCCAAACATAAGGCATCATTAAAATAAAATAATTATTTGAGAGCTGCACCCAGAATAAAAAATACAGTACACTAATAGAAAGTGGGAGAATGAATGTCATCAATAGAACAAGTGAGGGCATGAAGCATGAAAGCAAACACAAAACAACAAAGCGAGAACACAACAGTGTAAAGATAGGTGCATACTGACTAGTCTGCATTTTACAGAGGGAACACATCCCACAGATCCATTGAAAATTCCATGCAATATGTTCCATCAGTAATACTGCTTAAAACCACCAAAGAAATTTAACAACAATGAGATTATTTATTAGTGATGGAATTAAAAAAATCTAATATGCATTCGGTGCAAATTATTATTTTATTTTTCCACTTCTGATAATTAAAACCCACAGGCAGGCCACACAAAATCACACTACAAGCCACATGTATTTTAGACAGCCCTGGCTTGGTGAGTTAAATACTTAAGTTTTCCATAGATGTGACTGACCAACTTTGATATAATAAGGGGTCAGTAAAAAGATTTGAAATTCTGTTTATGCAGCTTCTCACAATATGTGTGTAGCTGTAGGGAATCCACATAACCTCTCTAAGCCTCAGTTTTCTCCCCTACAAAACAGGGCATAATAGAGTAAAGCAATTTGGAGATATTTGCCTCACACCCAGGAAAATGTCAAAAATGACAAAATATAAAAAAAATCATTATTAGAGGGTCTTTCAGAAGACAGGACAAAACTAGTACATCATGAAATATTTAACGGCTAAGATTGTAAGGCAGGGTATGGGGACTTAATGTACAGTGATGCATTGATTCCTTTATGAAATAGAAATATTTTCCTTAGGGAATGAAAAGGAACAATGTGATAAGCTGAACAGATAACCTACCATACCTCTAAATGGCATTAAAAACAGGAGGTAGAGACAAGAAGGTACAGGAAAGGCAGGGATTCACCTGACCTCTCCGAAATTCTTCTCTAAACCTCTTTAATTGCTCAAAATGACTTCTGGAATGGCAAAACCTTCAAAAGAACAAGGTGAAAACTATTTTATAGACAAATAGAACTTAGAAAGTTGGCAGGATAGGTCTGTCACACCAGAGTAAGAATGGAGTATATCATTGGCAATAAGCCAAGAAGTTGGCAGCAGGCAGCAGGGTAAGGGCCAGTAGCAGGCCTTAGGCACAACTGAATCAGCAGAAGCAGCTTTCAGAGCTGGCAAACCATATCTATAAGGGTGAAAGAAAAATGGTCAGAAGGAGGTCCTTTTGTTGGTGCTAAGGGTAGGAATCTGTGGCATGGCCCATATATGAATGCAGGTCCCCGTCTTAGGATGAGGCAGAACATTAACACAGTGGAGCTTACAGTTGCAGGGGAATAGGAAACCTGGTCATAATTCCAAGTTGGAAAAGATTACTTGTGGTCACTTATAAGCCAAAGCACAGGCAAGGCTAGTAGGAAACACAATTCTCCTTAAATCATAACACTGTGGAAGAACTGAAAACATACAGACTCTCCTAGAACTAGCTGCACAAAAACTCTGAAATTTGGGACATTGGCTCCTGAAGCCCAGGAGCAGAACCCACCGCTAACAAAAAAATTAAAAGTCAAGAAATAGGCTTGGAAAATGAGCAACCAACAGAACAAGAACGTGAATATAGAAAGTTCCTATGCTGACAGGAAAGATCAAAACACAAACCCAGAAGAAGACAAGATAAATCTGCTACATTCAAAGTCTCAGAGAAAGATGTGAATCATTCTCAATCCTGCACGCAAAAAAAATTATGGAAAAGCTCAAAAATGATTTTAAAAATGAAATAAATGAGGTAAAATGAAAAATTTGGAAAATTAAATGAAGATTATGAAAAAAAGATATAACCACTTGGGAAAGGAGGCACAAAAATCACTCTTAGGTAGGCAGAAGTAGATCCAAGATAGCTGAGTAAAGGCAGGCCCTTGTCTGACATCTCCCCCAAATCTTTCAAAATGCCTTTAAATAATGACTCTAAACAAATTCTAGAGCAGCAGAACCCACAAAAAAAGGAGTGAAAAATTTTCTAGCCTAAGATGATTTAGAAGGTCAGCAAGAGAAGTATTTTGCACCCGGTTGAGAGAGAAGTGCAGTCCAGTGCAGGCCATTCCCACACAGACTGCCCCTACCTCCCCTAGCACAAAAGAGGAAAAGTTAAAAGTCAAGTAATTGGAGAAATGAGCAAAGAGGAATTTTATTTTCTTCTTCATTGGAGGTGAATTCACTCTTTTCATTTTTGATACTGATAATTTGGTTTTCTTTTTTTTCTTAATCAAATTGACCAAAGTTTTATCAATTTTATTGTTTTTTTTCATAAAACCACCTCTTAGTTTTATTTATTAGTTAAATTGTTTTCTTGATTTAAATTTTAGTAACCTCTCCTTTGGTTTTCAGTATTTCTGATTTGTTATTTAATTGGGGATTTTCAATTTGTTCTTTTTCTAGCTTTTTCAGTCACATGCCCAATTCATTGATCTTCTTCTTCTTTATTTTATTTATGTGAGCTTTCAGAGATATAAAACTTCCCCTAAGCACTGTTTTTGCTGCATCTCATAAGTTTTGGTATGTTGTCTCATTATTGCCTTTCTCTTGAATGAAGTTCCTGTGATTTGTTTGATCGTTCCTGTGATTTGTTTTTTGACCCACTCATTCTTCAGGATTAGATTATTTAGCTTCCAATTAGTTTTTAGTCTGTTTTTCCATGGCCCTTTATTGCAAATAATGTTTATTGAATCATGATCTGAAAAAGATGCATTGACTATTTCAGCCTTTCTGTACTGGATTGTGAGGTATTTATGCCCTGGTACATGGTAAACTTTTGTGTATGTGCCATGTACCGCTGAGTAAAAGGTATATTCCTTTCTATTCCCATTCAGTTTTTTCAAGAAGTCCATCGTATCTACCTTTTCTAAAATTCTATTTCCCTCCTTAACTTCTTTCTTGTTTATTTTGAAGTTAGATTTATCAAGTTCAGAGAGGGGGAGGCTGAAGTCCCCCACTACTATTGTTTTACTCTCTATTTCTTCCTGTAATTCCCTTAACTTCTACCACTACCTCCCTCAATTTTCTCTCCCAATCAAACCCCCTCCCTTATCTTAACCTTTTCCTTTACTACTTAAACTAACTTCCACAGGTACAGTCACAGTACAGTCGAGTAAATGGGTAGCCAGACATTCAATATCATCCAAGCTCAGGAGGTGTGGACTCTGATTATAGTCCTTTTGTAGCTGTTCTAGGACTCTCCTATGCTGTGCTGGAGTGTCAGGACAAGATCTGAGAGACAAGCAACCATGTGGGGAGTGGCCTAGGCTGGGCCTGAGGGAAGTTGTCTAGCAGTTCTCTAGTAAGGAAGCTTGATCACCAGGTTGATCTTGGAGTTTGACCCAATGCTATAATCTGAAAGGCAAAAGTAGTATGGAGCCTGCATTCCTGGCCCTGGAGTGCCTTCACAGTCAGCTGCTTTGGGGCAGGAGAGGCACCTTGAAGAGCTCCCAGCAGATTTGGACTGCACCTCTGCATCTGCTGCTTTAACTTCAGGCCCCAAGAGTAATTTTACACAAATGAGGTACAAGAGGAAGAGTTAATATAGAGGAATTAGATGGGGGAGGATGGCTGGTAGTTCTAGTAACCTACTTTCATTGGGAATAGGTTTAAGAGGGAACAATACATACATAATTAGAAGAGTAGAAAAGTCTTCTAAATTCAAAAGAAATAAAATAGTAGGGGAATAGGGAGAGGAAGAGGACAAGGGAGAGATTTTTAGAGGGATAGATTATAGGGGGCTATAGAAGGATGTTTAGATTTGTGGGAATGTGAGGATAGTGGAGGGATCCTTGAAGTGGGGTAGGCAAGTAATAGAAGGGCAACGTAGTGCATAGAAGCAAAGCAGAGGAAGCAGGAGGGATAGGAATCAAGAGATATGCACAAACATTAAAAACAATGGTCAGGAGTAGAATATATTTGGGAAAGTCTATGTCCATATATGTATGTATACATGTATATGAGTATGGTATATATCTACAGCTATAAAGAAACATATCTAAATTTTATTGTAGTCTTTGGGGGTGGAGGTGGGAGGAAGGATAAAAAAGAACAAAGTAAAAATGCATGGCAGAGAGCAAAAGAAGGCTCACAAGAAAGCAAAGATGGACAATTCTCAACACAACGTGTTTCATTTATCATAGAGCCTTTCTTGAAATGAGAATTTATTGTTATATATTTTGAATCCTCCCATGTTCTGCTTTCTTATTTTGTATTTAAGTTTCAATATTTAGGTTTTTTATATGTTTTTGTTTCTTTATTCTATGTTTGTGCTTTGGCCTTTGAGTCAAAAATTAAAAAAAAAAAAAAACAGACTAGGCCAAATGCTAAAAGAGGTACAAAAAGCCAATGAGGAGAAGAATGCCTTAAAAAGCAGAACACTTTTGAGGATGGATAGGGTGAAAGAAGAAAAAGAGTAAAATAAAAACATGGGGGGATAATAGGATGGAGGGGAATATACAGTAATAGCAATGCATAGTAAAAGAAAAAAATTTTACAAGTTTCTCTAATAAAAAGCCTCATTACTCAAATATATAGAGAACTAGGTCAAATTGATTTAAAATAAGAGCCATTCTGCAATTGCTAAATTGTCAAATTATATGAATAGAAAGTTCTTCAGATGAAGTAATCAAAGCTATCTATAGTCAAATAAAAAATAAATGCTCTAAATCAGGGCTTCTTAAACTTTCCATTTGCAAACCCTTTTATCGCGGGAAAATTTTACATGACCCTAGGCATATAGTTATGTAAAATAGAGATACAAATCAAACATTTACTGACAACAAATCATAAAGAAATTTATTTTAAAAAATGTTTTGTTAGACATATAAATTTACCACTCATTAAAGATGAAAGCAAATCTGCATACTAATGAAATGGAGGTGCTTGTTTATTTTTACATAAAGAATTAAATCTTGGTGGAATACTTGATACTGCAAGATGTAGACCATCTTCAGCATTTTTTAGAGTTGATCAATATTTTGATTTTGTAGTCATCAATGCTGAGAATGCTACTTTGCATAAGTAGGTAGTACAAAATGGCAGAAGTATTTTTAGGGCCATTTCAGAAATTGTTGGGAATTCTGTCCTGAGCCAAAATTCATTTAATGATTCTTCAAGAAAATGCCAGTTTTAAACCTTTGTTGTTTGATAACTCGGCAAATTCTTCTTGAACTTTTAATGGTAGATAACTGATTTTTTTTTTATTTCAATATGAACCTCAGTTTTTTTTAGAATCAAACTTTGAACTAAAGTATTTCTGAAACTGTGTCTTCAGGCACTTTAGATGATCAATCATAACTACTACAATTAAATCTTTATGGAAGTTATTTTCAATTATAAAATTATCTGTAGCTATAAACATTTCTAAAGAACCATTTTCCCTCCTATTTTTCCATATGTGAACATTTTCAGTAAAATTTTCAATTTTATCTTTTAACATCAATATGTTACAAATTTTTCCTTGAAGCAATGTATTTAAATTACTCAGTTTTTGGAAAATATCTGACAAATTACACTTTTGAAAGCCATAAGTCATTATGAAAAAAGTAACAAAAACAAATTTTTTCTCAGTCAAAAATATAAGAACCACATCTTTCAATTTCAATAATCTATTTAAATTTTTTCCTCTTGAGAGCCACCTTACATGTATAGTAATAAGCTTTTGTAAACAGAGTCTATCTCTTTCCAATGGTTTGAAAACATATGACTGTTGAGGCCACAGCTTTTAATGAGGTTAATGATTTTGATAGTAACATGAAGCACAATATCTAACTCTGGTGATATATTTTTGGCTATGAGTGCCTCCTGATGGATCATGTAGTGAGTAAAAGTTATTATGTTCACGGCCACCAACTTTAAATTTTGCTACAAATCCAATATTCTCACCCATCATTGCTCCAGCGTCAGTGCTGACTCCACTGTAATTTTTCCACTGTAAAACTTAATTTGTGGAAAATAAATTGACTTTAATATATATAGAAGAATATTGTGTGCATGTATATGTATATATGTATGTGTATATATAAATGTGTGTATATATACATGTGTGCATGTGTATGTATCTGTATATCTCTGTCTATATCTAAATCTTAATATCTATCTATATGTATATATATACATATGTGTGTATATACATTATACATATGATATTATATACATGTATATATATATATATATATTTTCCCCTTTTGTGTGCCCTTCTGAAGGCTGACAAAACAATAATTTTCCATGTATGCTTCCTTCATAAGCATATCTTACATAAAGTAATAACTGTGCCATATTAGAAATATCAGTTGTTTCATCTCATTGACTTGCAAACTTTGGACTGCCTGGTAATAAGCTGCTGGAATTTGTCATTATTAACTTTAGAAATTCTTTTTGAAACAATATCATTAGGTAAAGGAGTTTTATTAATTTTATCCCCATACTTTTTCCCATGAACTATTTCTTAAATTTTAATAGCAGCAGGTAACACAAGATCTCCTATCACGTGGGTTTTTTTTTTGCAATTAAGTAAGAAGTTTTATAAGCTCCAAATAAATACTTTTTGTTTACAGTAACAAATTCCTGAAAATATTGAGGGTTTTTTTTTGAAGGTTTTAAAACTCATTAAAAATATTCCTTTGGTTTATTGCAGTACACTGTATGCTTGGTATTAAGATGCCATTTTAGTTTGGCTGGTTTCATGCTCTCCACAGCCAAAACTTCATTACAAATTAAGCAGAGCATTGTTTTTTCCACAGTATCATCATTATTAGAAGTAAATCCATAATGCAAAAATGATTCGACATATTTTCTTTTTCTCGTCAATTTAGGTGTACTAAATTGGTATCAATGACTCTGCCACATTATTATCAGTATTATCAGTATTTTTACCTCTTCTGTCTAAAATTAACCACTTATCCATAACTGAAAAATATTTCATCTTAAAGTATAAATAAATATTGCTTATAATTTCTCAAAAAAATACTAGCTTTACTGTATGAAATTACATTTATTTGTGCTTATTTTTTATATCGATGTTCTCGCTTAGATACACATACAGCAGTGATGGTGGAGAAGTAATATTAAAGGGGTTTTGTCTTTACTTGCAGCAATTAAATACTTATATTTCTGTAAAAGAAGGAGATAACAGCAATTTTAAAAATCAAACAGTCTAACAGAATACAATGCAAAGATATACTAATTTGATAATTGCATGCTGAGGAATGATGGTAGGAAAATATCAAAAATCTTTATTTTTTGTAGTTAAACTATTATGTTTCTATAAGAGCAGAAAACTTTACATGTGTAATACAAACACTGCAATTCATAACATACAAGGTGTTTCTGGCAGCGTTCATTATTGTCGTGTGGTAAAACAGCAGGTGCAGTGCAAAGTGCACATATATGTTCAACACTAAAGCTGCATTGAAGTCCCATAATACAACATAGGGAAGAGAAGCCAGAAATAACTTGGATTCATTAAGCCTTTGATTTTGAGTTAATTTTTGGTCATTACATTTTCAGAAACCTTTTACTATTGCCAAATTTTTTCACAACTGCCACGTCAGTTACTCAACCCAATATGGGCTCATGAACCACAGTTTAGGAAGCACTGCTCTAAATCACTATTGTTTAGAGAAACACAAATTAAAACAGCTCAAAGTACCACACCTATCATATTGTCTAATATGACAGAAAAGACAAATGACAAATGTTGGAGAGGATGAAGAAAAATTGAGACAATAATGCATTGTTAGTGGAGTTGTGAACTGATTCAACCATTCTGAAGAGTAATTTGGAGGTATGCCAAAAAGGATAGAAGCCATGCATACCCTTTGACACATCAATAGCACTACTAGGTCCGTATCCCAAAGAGATAAAAAAAAAAATGAAAAGTACTTGGGAACAAAAAAAAATCATTGTAGCTCTTCTTTGTGTTGACAAAAAAAATGGAAATTGAGGTTATGTCCATCAATTGGGGAATGGATGAACAAGTTGTGGTATATGATTGTGATGGAATATTATTGTACTATAAGAAAAGATGAAAAGAATGCTCTCAGAAATACCTAGAAAATCTTATGTGAACTTATATAAAATGAGATTAGTAGAACCGGAACAGTGTAGACAGTAACAGCAGTATTACACAATGAGCAACTGTGGATGACTTAGCTGTTCTTATCAATACAATCATCCAAGATGATTCTGAAAGACTTATAATGAAAAATAATGTATCTCCATAGAAAGAACTGATGGAGTCTGAATGCATATCAAAACATCCTCTTTAACTTTATTTTTCTCAGGTTATTTTTTTTTTTGGTTTATATTTTCTTTCAAAATATGACTGTTTTGGAAATGTGTATTGCATGACTGTACAATATAACCTATACCAAATTGCTTGCCTTCTCAGTGATGGTGTATGGGTGAAGAAAGGAGAGAATTTGGAGGTTAAAATCTTAAAAAAATTCAAGGTCAAAAGTATTTTACATGTAATCGGGAAAAATAAAACGGTCTTTAAAAGGATTTGCTACCTCTGCCAGCAATTTTAATACTGGAGATACAGGTGGAAGAAAAGTCTAATCTTTTTTCAGGTTCCTGGGGGTATGATTTATTCTCAATAAACATCTACTTGATGGTTGCGAATATCCCTTCACTTTCTAAAAGCTCAAAAACTGTTCCCTGATGAATTTGTTCAATAATCTTTTTCAAACTAAATATCAATGTTGAATTCACCAACTTGTACATGTCAGTCTTTACCTCTAGCGTCAGGTGTTTATTTGAGACAAGAGTGATATGAGAAGCATCACAGAAGATCCTCTTTAAGCATTCTTAAAGAGGACAAAGATACTCAATAGGAATGGTGACATTTCAGGTCACTCAGAGCTAATGAGAAATATCAATTCAAAATAAATAGTAAATACAGCAATTTTAACATGCCATATATACTTCACAATAAACTCTTTCCTCTCAATTAAGTTTGAAGTAATATTTATTGTATCCCTTTTGTATTCATGGATTTAGAGTTGGATGAGATTTTATATATTATCAAGCTCACCCCCTCGATTTATAGATGAACATAGGACCTGAGGAGAACAAATGTCTTCTCTAAGGTTACACAGGTAGCAAGACATATTTATATACAGAGGAAATAAGATCAGTTGCTAGACTAAGGCTAGATAGCTACTAAATAAAAAAGCCAGAAATCAAAGTCTTCATATTTTTTAAAATTTTATTTTATACTCAATCACCAGAGAACAACTACAGAATAGAGAAAAGAAACCAAAAACACATAATATATTTAAATATTATAACTTAAATACAAAATAAGAAAGGGAAAAAAGCATATCATATCCATAATAGAACATAACAGAGGATTTAAAATATGTAACAATAAATTTTCATTTCAAGAAAGCCTGTATGAGGGGGTGGAGCCATGATGGCAGCTAGAAAGCAGGGACTTGCGTGAGCTCCCTGCCAGGTCCCTCCAAAAACCTATAAAAATGGCTCTGAACAAATTCTAGAACTGCAGAACCCACAGAATAGCAGAGGGAAGGAGGCATCCAGCCCAGGACAGCCCGGATGGTCACTGAAGTCTATCACTCATAGAGCAGAGGGGAGAAGAGCCTGGAGGGGAGTGGAGCTCAGTGTGGGCTGCGTGGACCAACCAGACCAGGAGCTGGGTGGAGCGGTCCCTAGTGCCCTGAATCAGTGAGCTGTGGCAGTTGCCAGACTTCTCAACTCAAAAACACCAAAGACAACAGAGAAGAACTGCAGAACCCACAAAATAGCGGAGGGAAGCAGGGCTCTAGCCCAGGAGAGCCTGGATAGTCCCTGGGTGAGGTCTATTGTGCATGGAGCTGGGAGCGGTGCCCTGAGGGGAGCAGAGCCCAGCATGGGTGGCGGCAGGACCAAGCAGACAAGGAGCTGGGCTAAAAAGGCCCTAGCTCCCTGAATCAGTGAGCTGTGGCAGTTACCAAACTTCTCAACCCACAAACACCAAAGACAACAGAGAAAGTTAGTGGTAAAAGCTGCTGGGACAGAGGGAAAAGAGTTCGCAGTTCGGCCACCACCCCAGGCGCAGCAGGGGTGGTGCAGCTAAAGAAGAACAGCTGCAGTTGCTTCTAGTCCCAGGCCCATCTGGTGGGAGGAATTAAGTGGCAGATCAGAGCAGGAGTAGGTTAACAGAACTACCAGCCCTCCTCCCCCATCTAATTCCTCTGTAGTGACTCTTCCTCTTTCACCTCATTTGTACAAAATACTCTTTTTAGTTGTTCCTAAATGGCTTTATTTTATAAATTCATATCATACTCCATTTTACTCCCAATCTTTCTTATGAGCTACCCAATTATTAATAAGAATCATAGACATACATTTTGTATTTTACATGTATAAAAAATAAATGAACTATCCTTATTGAATCCCTTGTAATCAGTGTTTGATGTGTACCTTATGTTTCTCTTGGCTCTTGTATGTCAAACCTTCTATTAAGCTCACGTGTCTTTTTGTTTTTTGTTTTTTTTGTGTGTTGTTTTATTTTTTGGCAGGGCAATTGGGGTTAAATGACTTGCCCAAGGTCACACAGCTAGTACATATGTCAAGTGTCTGAGGCCAGATTTGAACTCAGGTCCTCCTGACTCCAGGACTGGTGCACTACTCACTGCACGACCTAGCTGTCCCTAGGTTTCTTTTTTTAATAATGTCTTGAAAGTCTGACAGTTCATCAAATGTACTTTTTATTTCATTCAGGATTATGCTTAACTTTGCTCAGTATGATATTATCAGCCCAAGCCCCAGTCCTTTTCCTCTTCAATGTACATACAGAGGAAATAAGGTCAGTTGCTAGACTAAGGCTAGATAGCAACTAAATAAAGAGCCAGAAATCAAAGCCTTCATATATTTTTAAAATTTTATTCTATGTACAGTGTTCCAAGACCTGTGATCCTTTAATGTCTACACTGTTAGGTCTTGTGTGATTCTAATTGTGGTACCATCATATTTAATTTGTTCTCTTCTTGTTCCTTTTAATGTTTTATCTGTCAAGTGGGGGTTTTGGGATTTGACTATAATATTCCTATAAGTTTTCCTCACAGGATCTCTTTTAAGTGGTGATTGATGGATTTATTTTCTATTTCTACTCCCTCCCCTTGTTCTAATGCTTTAGGACAATTTTCTTTAATTATTTCTTGTGTTATTGTACCAAGATTCTTTTTTTGATCATAGCTTTCAGTGAGGTCAATTATTTTTATGTTGTCTCTTCTTGATCTATTCTACAACTCTGTTGGGTTTTTTTAATATGCATTTATTTATTTTCAGTTTTCAACATTCACTTTCACAAGATTCTGAATTCCAAACTTTCTCCCCATCTCTGCCTTCCCCCCACCATGGGACAGCATGCATTTTGATTACCCCTTGTGTTGTTAAGCAAAATTGTCTCATTAGCATGGCTTTTGTTTCTTTTGAGTGGAAGTACTTTCAGCTGTTGAGTGCTAAGCCCCAGGCCCAGGGCCCTGTCAGGTGTGAAACCTGTGTGGGTGTGGATTGGTGACTTAGGAGGGGCCAGCTGGGGAACCAATGGTCTCTGGTCGTTGAGGTGGGGCTTGAGAACGCCAGAAGCTCGGCTGCGAGGAAAGGAGAGCCAAGAGACAGTTTCAGAGGAAGCAGAAGCTGCTGCGGAGGACTGAAGCTGCAGAAGCCAGAAGCTGCGGAGGCAGGAAGCTGCAGAAGCAGGGCTTACCCAAGTGCGAGCAGGAACGTGAGGCCAGTGAAAATGATTTGGCTAAATACTATCTTGTTTTTCTGTGGCCTCCTGGTTGCTCTTGTGAGATGGGCTTTCTGGGCCTGGAGTCTTTTTGTCAAGATGTTGGAATGGGGAGGCTGATTAACAGTTCTGCTGCGGTGGGGCCTAAATAAATTTCTTGTTGTTTTATCCTTAGAGAATCTCATACCTTGCAATTTTGGACCATTCAAACATACACATGATTATATTTGAGATCATAAATTCGGCCTTCCTACCACACCCCTTCCTTCAATCTACTCTCCCTCCTATTACCCCCACCTCCTTCTCTTATCTGCTTGCATTCTATTTTCCTGTAGGGCAAGATATATTTCTGTACCCCACTGCCTGTATATCTTATTTCTCAGTTGCATGTAAAAACAATTTTCAACATTCATTTTTAAAGCGTTGAGTTCCACAATCTCTCCCTTAGTCCCTACCCAAACATCTTCACTGAGAAAGCAAGAAATTTGATACAAGTTATACATGTGTAGTCAAGCAAAACACTTTCATAACAGTTATGTTGTGAAAACTAACTATATTACCCTCTATCTTTTCCTGCCCTCCATTTATTCTATTCTCTCCATTGACCTGTCCCTCCACAAAAGTGTTTGCTTCTGGTTGCCCCTTCCCCCAATCTGCCATCCTTCCTATTATCTCACCACTCTTATCCCCTTCCCCCCTGTTTTTCTGTAGGGTAAGATAGATTTCCATACCCCCAACTGAGTGTGTATGTTATTGCATCCTTAAGCCAAATCCAATGAGACTAAGACTCACTTATTTCCATTCATCTCCCTCCTCTTTTCCCCTCCATTGTAAAAGCTCTTTCTTGCCTCTTTTATGTTAGATGATTTACTACATCTCCCTTCCTCTTTCTCCCAGTATATTCTTATCAATATTTAATTTAATTTTTTAGATATTATCCCTTCATATTCAGCTCACCCTGTGTCTACGTACAGACACACACAAATATACACACACCCTTATATGTATACACAGACACAAATATATATAAATACATGCACACACGTACACATATACATACACATGCATCCATACACACATCCATATAGGTATATATGTATATATTCCATCTAATTAACCTAATACTGGAAAGATCTCTTGAGTTACGAATACTATCTTTCCATGTAGCAATATAAACAGTTGAACTTTAATAAGTCCTTTATGACTTCTCTTTCATGTTTACCTTTTCATGCTTCTCTTGATTCTTGTATTTTAAAGTAAAATTTTCTCTTCAACTTTAGTCTTTTAAACAAGAATGCTTGGAAGTCCTCTATTTCATTGAAATTCCATTTTGCCATGAGGTATTATACTCAGTTTTGCTTGGTAGGTGATTCTTGGTTTTGAGCCTATCTCCTTTGACCTCTGGAACATCATATTCCAAGCCCTCCAATCCCTTACTGAAGAAGCTGCTAAATCTCGTGTTACCCTGATTGTGTTTCCACAATGCTTGAATTGTTTCTTTCTGGCCACTTGTAATATTTTCTCCTTAACTTGGGACCTCTGAAATTTGGCTACAATATTCCTAGGAGTTTTCATTTTGGGATCTCTTTCAGAGGTAATCAGTAGATTCTTTCCATTTCTATTTTACCCTCTGGTTGTAGAATATCAGGGCAGTTTTCTCTGATAATTTCTTAAAAGATGTTGTCTAGGCTCTTTTTCTGATCATGGTTTTCAGCTAATTGAGTAATTTTTAAATTCTCTCTCTTAGATCTATTTTCCAGGTCAGTTATATTTCTGATGAGATGTCTCATGTTGTCTTCTATTTTTTTCATTCTTTTGGTTCTGTTTTATAATTTCATGATTTCTCATAAAGTCATTAGCTTCCATTTTCTCCATTATAATCTTTAAAGAAATATTTTCTTCAGTGAGCTTTAGTTCTTCCTTTTCCATTTAGCGAATTCTGCTTTTCAAGGCCTTCTCTTCATTGATTTTTTGTACCTCTTTTGCCATTTGGGTTAGCCTATTTTTAAAGGTGTTATTTTCTTCAGCATTTTTGGGTCTCCTTTAGCAAGTTGTTGACTCATTTTTCATGATTTGGGTATTTATAATAGTCAAAATTACTTAGTTGCTCCAAGTTGTACTTAAAATAATATCATCTCTGTATACAACACTCTGTTGGTTCTGCCCATTACACTCTTTGTTATTTCCTCCAAGTCCATCCAAGTTTTTCTAAAATCATTGAGTCTATAATTTCTGATTGCACTTTTGAGATGGAATATATGTTCATTAAAAAATAGAGGTTTTCTCTCTTCATATCCTCAATCACCTACACAATATTAATAGGAATTATCTAAGTAGTCAGAGACTATCCTGTAGGAAGCAGAGATATACACTCTAAACAGACATGGATAGAGGGAGTTTGCCACTGAAGAAACAAAGCAGGTTCCAGGAATGACATGATCTTGGAAAAGAGAATTAGATATACCTTGGAGAAAAGTTCAAAAATGTACAGAGAATTGAGCAACACAAATGGACTTGCTGTGTTAGTTTAAGTTTATATGTTACAGATACACTGTGTATTAGTTGGAGAATACATCTCAAGTTTTTAGGAAGCTATTAAAGCTATTTTTGAAGCTATTGATTTTATTACACCATTTAGTGAAAGCTTTCACTAACAGTTAATGTATCTGCTGGCTAAGTGTTCATGGTGAACATGGTAGGTGGCTGAATTGGAGAAAGAAGAGGATGAAGAGAACAACATCATTTTAACATCATGTTAAAATGCCAAGTCCTTTCAGTGATGGGGCTGCAAATGAGAACAAAAAGGTCCATGTGATTTATCAGAACAAGTAATAGCAAATATAAGAATGTTTTGTCATAAAGAATGTGTTACACTCTAGTTTCAAAAGTTTATATGCTACATAACATACCCTAGAAGTAGTAACTCAGTGCTTAAGAGCTATCATTTTTATTGATATTTAGGCTTAGCCTTGTAGGTTATGTTATTTTGTGATACAAACTTCTTCACTTAACATCAAAATAGCTATAGCATATTCTAATGTTATTTTTTAGATTTCTCATAATGTCAGAGACAGAAATTAATTTAACTTACCTTTTTACTTAGTTGCAAAGTTTATTCTTGGAAAAATATAATATTCACCCTTTGACGGTGAAGTTCTGAAATTTGACCACTATAATTACTGGAAATATAAACTTAGTGTTCCTCACTCTCAGATACTAGTGAATTCATTAGACCAGTACTTTGCCATCTATTTTGAATATTTCAGACATTTTTTCTTATATTATTCCCTGAAGAATAAAATCCAGGCTTTTATGTCATCATATTTTGGGGTAGACCTATGATTTGTACTTAATCTCTCTGCAGTCTCTTTGCAAAGCCAATGCTTTTGTCTGACAGATAATTCATGTAATCAATTCAATTCAACAAATGTTTTAAGCATTTTAATTTGTAAGGGAATATGTCAAGTACTAGGATAAAAACGTAATAGTACTTAACATAAAGAAATTTTCATTTTATTTAATCGTTTTGTATTGTTCTTGTTTTGTCACATTTTCTTACTCTTCTTATGATAGAAGAGGGTTAGAGTTGGAGTGGATTTGTTTTATTTTATTGTGTTTTGTTTTTAAAGTATAAATGAAAGAGAACATTCTAAAGAAAGAATGATAGAGTGAACACTTGGAGATAGTAATGTAAACTAAGACTAATAAGACATTGTTTGTCAATGAAAGTTGTAAAATAAGAGTTTTAAAAAGAGAAGGTTTCATCATACTGAGAAAGATGTAGAAGTTTTGGGCTTCCTTTTGGGGAGGGGGATAGGGCAGCAATTTTTACTTTGTTTGATAAAACTCCAAGTTTCCATAGAATAGTCCAAAGAGAGAATTCTCACAGTCACACACACACACACACACACACACACACACACACACTCACTCTCTCTCTTTCTCACACACACAAGCATACACACACACACACACACACACACACACACACACACACACGGAAATAATTTCAAACTATTCTGCCCAGTTATATGATAACCTATATGAAATGAATGTATATTTCCTAAAAAAACATATAAAATGTCCAGCTCAATAAAACAAAACAGATAATTTAAGTAAATCAATCTTTTAAAAAATGGATAAACCCATAAATGAGATTTCAAAGTGAGGAGGAGAGGTGGAAAGTGATATCATTTCTGGATGGATTTACAACTGAATTTATCATGCTGTCAAGGAATAATTAATTCAAATATTGTATATGACTGAAAAAATGGGTCCTATCGAGTTTTTTCTGTAATGAAATGTGTTCATGATAACTATCTATCTATAATACTACAGTTCAATACAAATATTGGATATTTATAAAACAATTTTAAATGAAATATCAGTCAGGAGATTATTGAATCATATCTGATTGACTATATGCTATGGCTCAGGTAGATTTATAGGAGAAATTAAGGGTTAATTCGTCTTTAGCAAATATTTTGACCTAATAGACCATATTGAAAACAAGAACAACACAAATCATGTATTTATCAATCAATTATTCAACATTTATTAATATCTTACTACATTCTAGGTATGGGGACACAAAAAGAGACAAAAGACAGTCCCTATGCTGAAGGAACTTATAATCTAATGAGGGAAATAACATGTAAAAAACTCATTGCTGGCAATGGAAAAATTCTGCCAGCTACTAAATGGGTAAATGCCATGATTTTGGAGGTAAAGAAGGCCAGCTCAAACCCACCCCTCATTGGAAGTCTTAGAGTTGCATGATTCAACCACGAGTATTAAAGTAAGAAAGTACAAATTAAAGCTCTTTCTATTACATAGCATCCTACCTACCAGTGACTATCACAAGGCAGGGGGACTCCTAGAGGCCACTCTGGGTTTCTCATATCATGTTAAAATTCAAAATCCTTTCAGTGATGGGGTTGGAAATGAGACAAATATATACAAATTGACAAATATATAAACAAATATATTTGAAGCAAGCTATATATAGGATAAATAGGAAAGGATTAACAGAAGGAAGGCACTGGAATGAGCAGGGGTTGAGAAGTCAGAGTAAAAGATAAGATTTTAGTTGAAACTTAAAGGGTGCCATTAGGCAAAGTTGAAGAAGAAAA
>CM053627.1:175392875-175416242 GCA_028646595.1 Phalanger gymnotis
GGGGTTGGAAATGAGACAAATATATACAAATTGACAAATATATAAACAAATATATTTGAAGCAAGCTATATATAGGATAAATAGGAAAGGATTAACAGAAGGAAGGCACTGGAATGAGCAGGGGTTGAGAAGTCAGAGTAAAAGATAAGATTTTAGTTGAAACTTAAAGGGTGCCATTAGGCAAAGTTGAAGAAGAAAAGCATTGTAGGCATGGAGGACATTCAGGGAAAATATCTGGAGCCAAGAGAGCTGGTGTTCTGTTCATGCAACAACCAGGGGACTAGTGTCATCGAATCAAAGACTGCATGGTGGGGAGTAAGGTGTAAGAGGATTGTAAAAGTAGAAGGCAGCTTGGTTATAAAGGACTTTTGAATGCTGAGAAAGATAGTGTCTTGTTCACGGAACAATCGGGCCAGTTTCACTGAATCAAAGGGTGCGTGGTATGGAGTAAGGTGTGAGAAGGCTAGAAAGATAGAAGGTTATAAAAGTCTTCTGAATGCCAAGCAGAATGTTTTGTATTTGTTCCTGGAGGCAATAAAGAGACATTGGAGTTTATTGAATGGGGGAGTGACCTGGTCAGATCTGTGCTTTAGGAAAATAATTTTCTTAAGTGAATGAAATGGAGAGAGACTTGAGACAGGTAGACCCAACAAAGGCTATTACAGTAGACTGGATATGAGATGATGAGGGCCTGTTTGCCTAGGAGTAGGCCCTGCAGATACAAAGACAAAAATTAAATAATCTCTGCTCTCCTGGCTTTATATTTTAACAAATGATCTCCACAGCTAATAAATAAACATAGATGATTGAAGGAAGACATTTGAAGATGTCCTATTGTCAATCCTCATGTTACCAAAGGCAATAATTGAAAATAAAAGTCCTGAGGGAAATGTGCATGGGAAAAATTACTGAAATTCCTCAGATCCTTTCACATGTATCAATGTAATGATTATAACACATTCACTTGGTGTCATGGAAAGGGACAACCTCTCGTGTGGTTTACAATATTTAGCTAGTCTTTGTTACCTGTCCTCCGTGAAGAGAACAATTATTGATTTTATGCTAGTTAGTATAAGGTATTATCCATCCGCATTCAAGAACTTCAATTTGAAGAGAAATATGATGAATGGAAACATATTTTAAGATTTCCCAGCTGGTCACAGCAGCCCTCTAAAAGCTATAACAATCAAAAAGAGCAAAGAGATCCAGGATTTTGTTGTCGTCATTGCATGAATCCATTAAACCCCACAGAAAGTATGAGGCTACCCAGATTACCACTAAGCAGTGATTTTCAAAACTTTTCTATAGTTTTTCAGAGTACCATATGTTAAGCGCGAGAATTTGAAATCCATTCCTTCACTAGGTTAGAATAGCTAAAGACCTCCCTCTTGTGAGAAGGGAATCAGACATGAAGACATTGCACAGGTTTTTCTGTTCAATAGATGGTCTGCATAGAAGCTATGGCTGCTCTATTGTAAGTTTTATTCTCTGGTTTTGTTTGAAGAGACATTTGAAAAGGCTGAACTTCTATTCAGACATCTTTTAATCCTTCTTTTATGCATGTACCAAAGGTACAATTTCATAGACAGTAGAGCGTAATTTCAACTAAAGATAATATTGTTTGAAAACAAAATATTTCCTATTTGCACTCCCTAAGCATTACATTTATTTGCCTTTTGCATTTATCCTGTATTTTCCATTTTCCCCATTGTAATAATAGTAACAGTAGTAGTCACCATAATATAAAGAAGCTAGATTTTGATAAAGGCAAAATTAATGTATATTGAAAAATAAAAGCATACCATCTTTAGTTTGGTGGAGTCTGCATTCTTCTGGCTAGGATCTAATGGTAATTAATATGTTAAAATATTGCTTTTTCATTGAATTATTTCTGTGACCTGGTGACTATATTTTTCTAAATAGGCTACCATGCATAGTTACACAATTATTTACAGTATATATACATATATATACATATGTTATACAATGATATACAATTATTATACAATTATTCTGTTCTTTTCTGTAATTATTATTATATTCTTACTTTATAAATCAATAGAAATAGCAGAATAAATGAAAACTCATGGAATAAAGGGATATGTTCTGGTTTATTTAGGTAATGTTATTTTTATTTATAAATTTCTTAAATCATTAAATAATATTTTATCAGTTACCTAAACCACACATTCCTTTGGTTTCCTTAATTAAGATAGAGGGGTAAATAATAAAATTGAGAAAAGGATTATCCTTGGAATAAGTTTTCTCCACATTTAAGATTTTATAAAACCCTATCCCTTTGCTCATTTACATACTCTTTCATCTCTCTCCTTCCTTGAATCAATCTTTCTAAAGTTTATCAGTGATCAACTCAGTCAGCATTAAGAGGATTTTACTAATGGTAATTAATGCCTCATCCAAGTGATCAGGCATTTGTTACATTTGTTACAGTTCTAAACATCTGTGGAGATATTGACCTCAATATTCACTAAAAAGAAGTCTTAAGAATAATTTCTTAATGAAATATGACTGCCTGATCTCTCTCTATGTAGAAACATAAGCTTTATTTACTGTGTCTCAATATAGCTTCTGAAAAGTAGAATAAAGAGACTTCAGGAACTCAAAAGAACTTTTTTAGTAGTGATTCCTTTTTCTAATGTTATGTGGTGAAATTCTTCCACATTTCAGTAAATATTATTGATAAATTGCTGTGATGGGAGGTCCTTTCCAAGAGTAGTATCCTATTAGTCAGGTTTGCTACTGAAATGAAAGAAAACAATGGTCATTCATTCAAAAGCTAACAAAAGAAAGTTTACTAAGCTATATGTAATATAGCTCTAGTTAGCTATATTAGTGAGAGACTATCTAACAAGATACTGCAGCATTTAGCTAGATTAGATGAGGTACCCTTTGCTTCCACATGAAAACCATGTTTTCAGCAAGCCAGGTTTTGGTGACTGTTGTGAGTTTGACAAATCTGCCAGTTTTGAATGGACTTGACTTTAGGTTGGTCTTTTTATTTATTGCCATAGGTAACCTTACTTCCATGTGGCCAGAAGCTACATAGTTTGAGTCTTGCCCCTTCAGTCAATAACACACTAGGAAAAACTTTATTGCTTTTCAAGAAATTAAAAAAAAATGTAGCCCAACCTCTTTTGCAGGTGTGAGCAAGAGTTGAGGGGGAAGAAATCTGAGAAACAAATGTCTCATGTTGATTCTATGAACTTAATTAGGATGGTTCTGAGTTCACCAATATTATTTTCCCTTTTTAGTTTCTGTATTCTTAAAAATCATTTAAGTAATCAAAAAAGAATATAACATACCAACATAATAAGGAGCCCCCAAAGATTATTTTGTCCAGTTCTTTTTCATACCCAGTCATGAAGTTTGTGCCAAGATAATGCTGGGCAGCTTGACCACTAATGAAATAGGTTTTGTTCACTTCAACCTCAGAAGTCCCAGGATAATTTTACTTATACACTGCAATTTAGGTAATGGCTCACACCATATATTCTTCCAAAAATACGGAGAATAAAAGGATATTCAACAAAAAGTATGAATCAATTATGGTATAAGTAATTTACTCCTGCATGAAAATGGAAGGTGGAATTGAAGAAATTGACACATGCATATTAAACAAACACAAACATGAAACGATATTCAGACACTTACAGCTACAGTTTTAATTGTGTGGGAGGTCATAGTAATATTTCACAAGTCTAATATTAATTAATAATATTTCTCAGAGCAAATAACCATTTTTATTGTTTTTTAAATTTTTTTGTGCTCAGTAGTATTTAATTTTTCTAATTACATGTAAAGATAGTTTTCAACATTCCTTTTGTAAGATTTTGAGTTCCAAACTTTTCTCCTTCCTTATCTTCCTTAAACCCTCCCCTGAACAGCAAGCAACCTGATATAGCTTGTACGTGTATAATCACATTAAACATATTTCCACATTAGTCATGTTGCGAAAGAAGAATCAGAGCAAATGAAAAAAAAACACAAAAAGAAAAAAGTGAAAATATTATGCTATAATCTGCATTTGGACTTCATAGTTCTTTCTCTGAATATGGATAACATTTTCCATCATGAGACTTTTGGAATTGTCTTGGATCATTGTATTACTGACATGAGTTAAGGCTGTCATAGGTGATCATCACAAAATGCTGTAATTTACTATGTACAGTGTTCTCCTGGTTCTGCTCACTTCGTGCAGCATCAGTTCATATAACACTGTCCAGGTTTTCTGAAATCTACCTGCTCATCATTTCTGAAAACATTTAATCTTATTCCATTACATTCATAATGCACCACTTGTTCAGCTATTCCCCAAATGAAGGGCATACCCACAATTTCTAAATTTTTGCCATTTAATGTTATAAATATTTTTGTACATGAAGGTCCTTTCCCCATTTTTATGATCTTTTTGGGAAACAAACCTAGAAGTGCTATTACTGGACTAAAGGGTATGCACAGTTTTATAGGCCACTGGGCATGTTTCAAAATTGCTCTCCAGAGAAGTTGGATCAGTTCACAACTCCACCAAAAATGCGTTAATGTTGCAATTTTCCCACATCTCCAACATTTTTCATTTTCCTTTTCTGTCATGTTAGCCAGTCTGATAGGTACAAGGTAGTACTTCAGAGTGGTTTTAATTTGCATTTCTCTAACAGTGATTTAGAACAATTTTTTCATATGACTATGGATAGATTTAATTTCTTCATCTTAAAACTGCCTGTTTGTATCCTTTCATCATTTATCAATTAGAGAATGAGTTGTATTCTTATAAATTTAATTCAGCTCCCTATATATTTGAGAAACAAGGTCTTTATTAGAAACATTAACTTATAAAAATCATTTCACAGCTTTCTGTTTTCCTTCTATCTTGATTGCATTCATTTTGTTTGTGCAAAAACTTTTATGATTTAATGTAATCAAAATTATTGATTTTGCATTTCAAAATGTTCTCTATCCCCTGTTTGATTACAAATTCTTCCTTTCTCCATAGATCTCACAGGTAAACTTCTCCATCTTTTTCTAATTTGCTTATGGTATCAACCTTTATTTCTAAATCATGTGCCCATTTTAAACTTACCTTCATATAGGGTATGAAGTGTTAGTCTATGCCTAGTTTCTGCCATACTATTTTCTTGTTTTCCCAGCAGTTTTTGTCAAATAGTGAATTCTTATCCCATTAGCTAAAGTCTTCGGGTTTATCAAACAATGGATTAACACAGTCATTTACTACGGGGTTTTGTGTACCTAACTCATTCCACCAATCCATTAATTTATTTCTTAGAATCAGATATTTTTAATATTATTGCCTTATAAAGCTAGGACACTTTCCTTTGCATTTTTTACATTAATTCCCTTGATATTCTTGAACTTTTTTTCTTCCAGATGAATTTTATTATTTTTCTAGCTCTAAAAGATTTTTGGCAGTTTGTTATAGCATTGAATAACTAAATTAAAGTAGGTAGAATTATAATTTTTTATTATATTAACTTGGCCTACTAATAAGTAATTTTTTTTTAATTGGTTCTTTAGGGAATTCTTTTTTTAATTTATTTATATGTTTTCTTAAGATTATTTACTTTTAGTTTTCAACATTTATTTCTACAAGATTTTGACTTACAAATTTTCTCCCTGTCTCTACCCTCACCCTACCACAAGATGGCATGCATTCTGATTGCCTCTTTCCCCAATCAGCCTTCCCTTCTATCACCCAACTACTCCCCTTATCCCCTCCCCCCCTTACTTTCTTGTGGGGACAGATAGATTTCTACACCCCATTGCCTGTATATCTTGTTTCCTTTTGACCCTGTCCCTTTTCAAAAGTGTATACTTTTGATTACCATCTTCCCCAGTCTGCCCTCCCTTGTATCACCTCCCCTCTTATCCCTCTTCCCCCTACCTTTCTGAAGGGTAAGATACTCTATTGAGTGTGTATGTTATTCCCTCCTTAAGCCAAATCTGGTGAGAGTAAGGTTCACTTACTCCTGTTCACCTACCCCCTCTTCCCTTGCATTGTTACAGCTTTTTCTTGCCTCTTTTATGTGAGATAATTTACCCCATTCTATTTCTCCCTTTCTCCTGCTCCCAATATATTCCTCTCTCACCCTTTAATTTTATTTTTTAGGTATCATTCTTTCATATTCAACTCACCCTATATCCTCTGTCTGTGTGTGTGTGTGTGTGTGTGTGTGTGTGTGTGTGTATTCCCTTTGACTCTCTAATACTGAGAAAGGTCTCATGAGTTACAAATACTATCCTTCCATGTAGGAATGTAAACAGTTTGACTTTAGTAAGTCCCTTATGATTTCTCTTTCTTGTTTACCTTTTAATGCTTTTCTTGATTCTTGTATTTGAAATTCAAAGAGGATAATAGAGGGGAGATGAAGAAAAGAGGACAATCAAGGGAGAAGGTAATCAAAAGCAAACAGTTTTGAAAAGGCACAGGTTCAAGGGAGAAATTGCATAAAGGGGGACAAGATAAGATGGAGGGAAATATAGTTAATCTTTTACAACTTCCACAATTATTGTGGAAGTGTTTTGCATGTCGATACATGTGTGACCTATGTTGAATTGTTTGCCTTCTTAGGGAGAGTGGTTGGGGAGGGAAGAGGGGAGAGAATTTGGAACTCAAAGTTCTAAAGGCAGATTCACAAAAAAAAAGGTTATTTTCCTGAGCAACTGGGAAGTAAGATATACAGACAATGGAGTAGAGAAATCTATCTTGCCATATAAGAAAATAATGGGAAAGGTACTGGGGTAGACAGTGGGGTGACAGAAGGAATGGGGCAATCAGAATATATGCCTTCTTGGAGTGCGGGCAGATAGGTAGAAATGGGGCAAAAATTTGTAACTCAAAATCTTATGGAAATCAATTTTGAAAACTAAAAATATTAAATAATAACAAAAAATTTTAAAAATTATTTGTTTAGAGTCATTTTTACAAGCATTTGGAGAGATTTGAGGGAGACCTTAAGGGAATACCTGTTTCTAAGCTACCCTCTTGGCTCCACCCCCTAGCATTCATTTTTACCAGGTTTTCTCCCCTCCTCCACTCCCCTCTTCCAAAAAGCACAGGCTATTTATTATAGATTATACATGTTATGTCATGTAAAACATATTTCCATATTATTCATAGTTGTGAAAGGAAAAAAACAGATCAAAAGAAAAAAAAGATTAATGTCAAAAAAAGTATGTTTCAATCTTTATTTGGGGTCCATCATTTCTCTATCTGGACATGGATAGTATTTTAATTCCTGAATCCTTTGTACTTGTCTTGGATCATTGTATTGCTGAGAAGAGCTGAGTCAGTTGTAGTTGTTCTTCACACAGTGCTGCTGTTGCTGTGTACAGTGTTTTCCTTGTTGGACTTTGTTCGTCATATAAAGAGATGCTAATGATTTATGTAGGTTTACCTTATGTCTTGCAACTTTGCTGAAGTTGTTAATTATTTTAAGTAGTTTTTTTAGTTGATCCTCTCTATAGGGTTCTTTAAATATACCATCATATTTTCTACAAAGAGTGACAGTTTTGTTTCCTCATTGCCTATTCTAATTTATTTTTTTCCCTTTACTTGTTACTATAGCTAACATTTCTAGTACTATGTAGAATAATACCAATGATAATGAGTATCCTTGCTTCACCCCTGATCTCATTGGGAAGGCTTTTAGCTTATCTCCATTGTAGATAATGCTCGCTGATGGTTTTAGGTAGATACTGCTTATTATTTTAAGGAATACTCCCTTGATTCCTATGCTCTTTAGGATTTTGAATAGGAATAGTTGTTATATTTTGCCCAAAGCTTTTTCGGCCTCTAGTGTAATAATCACATCATTTTTGTTGGATTTATTATTGTTATAGTCAATCACGTTGATACTGTATTCCTGGTATAAATTCCACATGTTCACAGTGTATAATCCTCGAGACATATAGCTATAATAGGCTCACTAGTATTTGGTTCAAAATATTTGCATTGGTATTCATTAGGGAAATTGGCCTGTAATTTTCTTTTTCCATTTTAGCTCTTCCTGGCTTATATATCTGCCCAATATTTGTGTCATAAAAAGACTTTGATAGGACTCCACTTAATTTTCTAAATATTTTATGTAGTATTTAAATTAATTGTTCTTTCTATGTTTGGTAGAACTCACTTATGAACCTATAAGGCCTTGGGGACTTTTCCCCAGGAGGTTCATTAATGGCTGGTTTAATTTCTTTTCCCAAGAAAGTGTTATTCTATTTCCTGATCTATCAATCTAGGTAATTTATATTTTCATTAATATTCAGCAATGTAGCTCAGATTGTCAAAATTATTGGCATTTAATTCATCCAAATTTTTTCTAATGATTACTTTAATTTCTTCTTCATTGGTGGTGATTTCACCCTTTTTATTTTGGATGCTGGATATTTGGTTTTATTTTTTTTTAAAATAAAATTAACCAATGGCTTATCTATCTTATTCGTGTTTTCAAAAAATCAAGTTCTAGTTATATTTATTAGCTGAGTAATTGTTTTTTTTAAAAAAAAATTCACTCATTATTCTCACCTTTGATGTTCAGGATTGCTAATTGTGTGCTCAATTGGGGATTTTTAATTTGTTCTTTTGCCAGGTTTTAGTTACATGCCCAATTCACTAATCTATTCTTTCTCTATTTTGTTGATGTAAGAATTTAGAGAAATAAAATTTCTCCTAAATACTACTTTCATTGCATCCATAAATTTTGGGATGTTATCTCATTTTTGTCATTCACTTTAATGAAAATATTGATTGTTCCTCTGATTTGTTCTTTGACTAACTTATTCTTTAGGATTAGAATATTTAGTTTCTAATTAATTTTAATCCATCTTTCCACTGTCCTTTGTTGAATGTAATTTTAATTGCATTATGATGTGAAAAGGATACACTCAATATTTCTGCCTTTCTACATTTAATTTTGAGGTTTTATGGCATAATGGACAGTCAATTTTTTGTGTCAGTGCCCTGTGCTACTGACAAAAACATATATTCCTTTCTGTTCTCTTTAAGTTTTTTTTTTCTTTCCCAAAGGTCTGTCATATCTAACTTTTCAAATATTCTATTCACCTCCTTACTTTCTTTCTTGTTTATTTTTTTGGTTCGATGTATTGAGTTTTGAGAGGAAGGTCCTACCCCTGTTTTTTTTTTTTTTTTGGTGGTGGTGGTGGTGGGGTTGTTGTTGTATTGCTTCAGCTGAACATCATAAATTCTTCTCCAGCACCTTACCTTTACTCTTTGGGTCTCTCTGCTTCAATGTGCTTCTTGTAAAAAACATATTGCAGGGCTCTTTTTTTTATCTACTATGGTATTTGCTTTTGTTTTATGGGGAAGTTTATCTTATTCACATTCACAGTTGTAGTTACTAGCTCTGTTTCGATTTATCCTGTTTTTTTTTCCTCCTGTTTGTCATCTCTCTCCTTTCATCTTTTCCATCTTTGACATTGTTTTGCTTCTGTTTACTGCCACCCCATGTCCCCTTTCTTCTGTCAGTCCCCCTTTTACTTAAGCTACCTTTGTTCATCTCTTCATGTGAAATAAGTTACCCAATTCTACCTCTCCTTTTCTTCCCCTCCCAGTGCACTCCTCTTTCTCATCACTTAATGATTTTTATGTCATCCCCTCATTGCCTGTTTGCCCAGGGATATGCTTAACCACTTGGTCGTTTTGGGAGCTGGAGTCTGCTTGCCCTGGCTATGCTGAGGCATGTGGCAGTGGGAAGGGGGCATGTTGTGGGGGGGGGGGGTGTGAGGGTCAGGCAGGTGAAGGCTGCCTGTTTGCTTAGGGCTATGCTGAAACATGTGGTGGTTCTAAGAGCTGGAGTTTACTCATTCTCCTTGCTATGCTGAGGCATGCGTGCATCCCGGTATTGATATTTGTCTACTCTTTCATTCCACTCTGGGACTCAGGATCTCCCTTTGGTTTTGCTGAGGGTTGGTTTGCTGCTTACTTGCTGAGAAGCTTCCTTTCCTGGGCTATGCTCCCCTTTTACACAAGTGAGACAGACTTTTCCAGCTGATTTTCCCCGTTTCTTGGGCTAAAAGATTGGTGCACTCTATTTTTTGCGGGTTCTGCTGTTCCAGGATTTGTTTTGGTGCTATATTATGGTTGTTTAGAGGTGAATATGGGATAGTTATATTGATTTACTGCTTACTCTTACATCTTGGCTCATGTCTGTAAGGTTTCAAGTTAAAAATATAAGTGAAAAATGCATTACTCTCATTACAAAAAGAATGATCTCAAGTTTCTCTTCCCTTTATAATATTTTATTTTTTAATTCAATTTTTAATTTCAGTTCCAAATTTCCTCCCTCTCTCCAACCCTCTCTCAGTCACTGAGAAGGGAAGAAATATGATAATTCTTATAAAGTCATGCAAAACAAATTTCTGCATTAGCCATGTTCTCAAAAAAGCAAGACAAATGAACAAAAGAAAACCAATATTCTTCAAACTGCATTCTGAATCCTTCAGTTCTCTGTCTAGAAGTGGGGAGCCTTTTATGTCATAAGTCCTCTGGAGTTGTAGTGTATCTTTGCATTGATCAGAGTTACTAAATCTTTTCACATTAAATTATCTTTAAAATATTAGTCTTCCTATATGGATTGTTCTCCTGGTTCTGCTCATTTTATTTTGTGTCAGTTCATGTAGGGTTTCTTTATTTTTTAAAATCATCCCCTTCATTATTTCTAACAGCAAAACAGTATTCCATCACAATCATATACCACAACTTGTTCAGCCATTATCCATTTGATGAGCATTCCTTCTCTTTCCACATTTTTGCCACCATAAAAAGAGCTGGTATAAATATTTTGTGCATATGGGTTATTTTGCTTTCTCCTGGATCTCCTTAGAAGATAGATCTAATAGTGGCATTTTAGATTATACATAGTTTAATAGCCTTATGAAACAGACAACTTTTCTTTTCATTGATACTGCATGATGCATAAAAATATTTTATAAATATTAGCAATTTCATAGAGTATGAGAAGCTAATAAACGAAGGCTAAAGTGTTTGCCACACTGCCAGGTGAAGATGACTCAGAAGCAAATATAAATCATCTCTATAATCAGTATGGATCTGAATTGGAACATGTAATTGATGAGATCTTGGAAAACAGACAGACTGTATATATGTTGAAAAAATGGCCTGTATTTGGATCTGCATTTCTACATTCGTAAGCTGTGCAATCATGAGAAAATCAGTTAACATCTCTGAGCTAAAATTATTTTGTTCATAACATGGTGATAATAATTTATACTTTTTATCTTATGAGATTATTTCAAAGAAGAAGTTTTGTAAACCTTCAAAAATTGAAAAATGTGAATTATCATCACTTTTTATGCATTGTTACAGTAACTCCATAATTTTTTATGCCCAGTTATGAATCAGATTGTTAGCCCACATATTCTTGTCCAAAGATTAATTACTTTTAGATAACATGGGGAAAAAAACATAATGACCACTGCTTTTTCAGTCATGAAGTTTAAGTTTTGGCTATGGCACCTGACTCATTTATGACCTTGAACAAATGACAATCTTTCTCAGCCACAATTTTCTTATCTGCCAAATGGAAATTATAGCTTTAGTGAGCTCATTCCTTAGTTAGAAGTATGGGATTTGGAATCAGGAAATGTGTTCTGTGACTAATGTTACTCATTTATAATATGAGAATGTGATATTACATGATCTATAAAACCCCTTTCCAGATCTAAGGACTAAGAACTCACTTTTATTATTTTTGATCATTATCATTGTTTTATTTTAAATTCGTACATGTGATTTGTTGACAAAATCAAATAGGAAAGATATTAGTAACCACAAAGTTCAATATAAAAGAAAGAATTTAATATTAGCATTTTTGTATGTATACCTTACGTATTACCAGAAGTCTGGCCAAATTGTGATGCTATGGTTTCTTTATTTGTTTATCTTTTTTGTAACTATTATAAATACCATTTCTAAAATGTGAGGGAAGATGAACAAATGTAAATAAACAAATAATAGACAGATAAAATATGTTGAACACAGATATACCTATCCATCTATTTCTGTGTCTAATTATATGTATATATATGCATATATATACACATGTATGGATAGATAGATAGATAGATAGATAGATAGATAGATAGATAGATAGATAGATAGATTATAGCTTGATAGTACCTATGCTAACAAAATAATTGGTCTTTAAGAAGATGTGGTATTGTAGAGTGGGTTACAGAAGTATAATGGACTCATTGTTTTAATTTATCCAATTCAGCTATATTTATGTACAGGTATGACCTTAACCTGTGTCTTCCCAAAGGCCAAAAAAAAAATCAATTGATTTTGTTCAGGGCAATAGATTATCTTGTCTTTGAACATCAAATGCCCTTTCTGTTTTACGATTTTAATTGAATTCATGGTGTGTTACACAGACCAGGTTATTTTAAGCCTGTGAATAATGTATATACAAATAGGGAGGTACTATAGCAGAAAGAACATAGGACTTGAAGACAAAACAACAGCTCTGATACTTCCTAATTGAGTTTCTCTAAAAAAATTTCCTTTCTCTGTGCCTCATCTATGAAATGGGGATTATGTTGAACTGTCTATCTCATAGTTTTATTATGAGGAACATATTTTGCTAAGTCTAGCATAGACAGTAGGAAATAATTAATAGGGAGCTTTCATTCCTCAAATTCAGGAAAACTTAGTTTCAAGTATTGCTTTTGATACATGTAGGACATGAGAACTTGGGCAACTCATTTAAGTTTTTAAACACAGACAATTCCTTCAGGCTTTAAGTTGTGGAATAAGGGTTCAATTTCCTCTGGAAGAGAAAATTCCCTTTCTGGGAGTTCCCTAAACCAAGAAAATTGTTGACATGAATGTAAAAGAAAATGATTATAAGATAATTAATAAAGGTGAGGTTGTTAATTCTTTGATCTGGAAAAGGACTTTATAGATCATCCGATTCTGCCATCTTATCATAAATGAGTAAAATAAGACAGACAATAGCGAAATGAACGTACATTAAGTTAATGGCAAAACCTGGCTTCAAACCAAGATATCCTGTTTCCAAATCCAATACCCTTTACCAAAATTATAATAAGTATATGTTATGCATAGAACCTAGAGATTCCTCTCAATTTTAATTATGGGTCCCCCAGACTAAGGCACTTTGCGATGTCAAGGTACTTTGTGAGTCTGCATACTCTCAAAAACCATAGCCTATGAGTGCCCACCAATGTGTTTACTTTTACTTCTTATCTACAAGGCACAATTTATGCAAACCAAAGGCCTTTGATGCAAAAGTATATTTAAATAGCAGAAAACAAGCATTTTCCCCCAAATATGTGAGGCACATATGCATGTGTCATCAATGGGACAAATGGAGACACATAGTGATCATGAAGTAGACATAAAAGGATCTGGAGTCAGGCCATACACTTGAAGAAATGATTCAGCTCTCTTATTCTTGAGGACAGCCAATGTCTTCTGATGAGGTTATCACGCTGTTTTGACTGGATCTACTCCCAGTTAAACTTATCTGGTGTGTAGTCTCTGTCCAATTTGTAATCTAAGCAGTGCTGTTTTTCTCTTTACCAGCCTCAGAGTTGTCTGAGGTGCTCAAAGTTTTAATGACTTGCCAAGGTCTCACATTTCTTATGTATCAGAGGCAAGACTTGAACCCAAGTTTTCCTGACTGTGAGAAAATTCCCTATTCATTATTCCCTTCTGCCTCTTCTACACTGAACAAAACATTTTCCTCATAATAACCCTATAATTCACAGTTCTACCATTATCCCTATTTTACAGATAAGAAAACTGAGGCGCAAAAAGGGGACATTTATTGCTACATGATCCCATTTAAGAAGTCACAGAACTATAATTCAAAATTTGCTTCCTATTGGTCCATGAGTACTACTCAACATTTTTTCCAGTGTTTACATAGACATTATTGTTAACTTATGCTGGCCATAAGTGCATGGGATTTCTCTCTGCTTCTATCTTGTTACTTCAGCTGGACTCCTTAGTTGTAATGCTGCCTGTTACTAACAGGAGAATGAATGGGTTTTATCACTACTCTTTGAGGTAAAAATATAAACATTTTTTTTTCTCATATAACTCTTTTAGAAAGTCAAAAGCCAGGGCACCTATGTGATGCAGTGAGTAGAGCACTGGCCCTGGAGAAGTGAGGACCTGAGTTCAAATCCTGCCTCAGACACTTGACACACTTACTAGCTGTGTGACCTTGGGCAAGTCACTTAACTCCTATTACCCTGCTTTTCCTCCTCCAAAAAAAAGTCAAAAGCCCTAGTGTACTTAGTCACTGGACTTAAAGAAAAATAAAATACATCTTATTTTTTCTCTCCATAAATCTGTTTCTCAAAGCCTTGCTAGGTTTTGTGGCAAAGGCAAATGGCTCTATGTGCAAAAAATCAAAAAACAAAACAAAAAAAAACCTCTAGGTGTTAATGTAGATAGAACATTGGATCTGGCATAAAAAAAACCTGAATTACAATCTTACCTCAGACATTTATTAGCTGTGTCACCTGGGCAAATCACTTAACTGCTGGCTGTCTCAGTTTCCTCAATTGTCAAATGGTGAAAATGATAGCATCTATCTCTCAGGGTTGTTGTGACGATAAAATGAGGTTATATTTGCAAATGACTTAGCACAGTATGTGGAACATAGTAGGCACTTATTGAAAATGTTTGTTCCTTTCCTCTCTACTTTCCTTTCTTCCTTGCTCTCTTCACCTTCCTTATTCCCTCCTTACTTCCCTCCTCCCTTTCCTTCTTTCCTTCTTTTGTTCCTTTATTCCTTCCTTCCTTTCTCCCTCTCTATGTCAGTGTCAGCTGTCATATTTCCAAGGGGAAAGACCTAAAATAAAATTCCTAAACTCTGTATAGGTAGGAGAAAGCATAAATAGTCAAGTTCCAAAAAAATGGGCTGCTAAAATTAAAGACCTAGGCTGGATAACTAAACAAAAAGCAAAATTAGAGAAAGTTGTTTCAAACACAAAGAGAGAGACAATATGGCATGAAAATAGGCACAGAGAATAAATAATCTGGGTCAAAACTAAGACTTCAAGAGACAGTAACCAGATATAGTGGGACTAGATAACTGTGAAGCGTTAGATAATGGTAGTCAGAAGCCTCTACAAAATGACTCAATAATAGCTATAAGAAGGGAGAAACACAGAGCTAGTAACTTTTCCATATTGGGAACCACATTCCTGGTGGTAAGGCCACACAAGAGACCAATTACATATCAGATGGTTACTTGGAGAGCTCAGAATTAGAGTAAATGGAGTGATATGTACTTAAGGGACATTTTGCTTAGGCTATAGTAGTTGGATAAATTACCCTTCTAGACTCCAGGGATATTTTAGCCTAAAGAACCAGGCCAGTCATCTAAAACATTCTCTCCTCCAGAGAAACAATGACAAATTCTATACTATTCAACTCTTCTTTTTTCAATATTCTTTGTCAATTATGAAAAATGCCTGCTTTATCAGACAACCTCATTTAACATTTCCATCACCTTGGGCAGGGGCCTCTGAAGCAGAGCACTGCCAAATGACATTCTCATGCAGACCTTCCAAATCGTTCTCCTATACAATTTAGAATTTTAGGGCTGGTTAACTTTTCAAGTTTTTCTTTCCTAATTTCTGCTGACTGAAAAATCCCTCTTTCTATTGCCAGCATAATAACAATGCACAGTATATAGTTGCTTAAATCTCAATTGATCAGTATGCAATATTTAATAAACATTTTGTAAAGTACCTACTATGTGCCAGGCATTGTTGTAAGTACTGAGGCTAAAATTAATGAAAACAGTCTTTGCCCTTGAGGAACTTACAATGTAATAGAAAGAAACAACCTAGAAAATGAAGCAGGAAAGTGTGTGTCCTGGGGAGGGAGCAGCCGGGTTACCACAAGGTATCCCTCATGTCCATCTTGTTTGGAGTTTAAACCAGACAGAGCATCAAATGCAAAAGCTTATAGTCCAGTTTCTGTCCTCTATAAAGAAGGGCATTTGAAAGAGTTTGGTACTCCACAAACCAGCCCTCCAATAAGAAAGGAGAAGAGGTGGTGCTAGTCAAGGCTTCAGTGAGTAGCATGGTGATGAGATTAGAAGTGATGAGCTTATTCTGAGCTTATTGAATTACAAGTATAAATAATTTTGAACATTCATACCCAATCATTTTCTACCACATTTCATCCTTCATGGCAGTGATAAGTAGATAAGCCTAAAAGCCCTAAGAATAGAAGCACCACCTCCCTACTCCTACTGCCAGACCCCATCTTCTCTGCTTCCAACATAGCTAACCATCCATTGTTTAAGGGAAATAGCCCTTATATTTCTAGGACCTGATAACTGCTTCTGCAGGTGTCATATCCTCAGTCTCTCCTGCAACCAAAATTACTGAAGCTCTAGAAGATAAATTTCTTACCACCAAAATCCTTAGCACCTTCAATGTCAGAAACTGATATGATGATTATCAAAGGAAAGACAGTAAATAAGATGCAATTTCATTTGCTTAGCCCCTACATTCTAAAGACCATGGAAGCTTTCAACTTTACTTGCCACCAAAACTTCTATCTGTTTTTCTCCCCCATTGGAATACGTCTTTTGAAAGCAGGACTGTCTTGCTTTTGTATTCAATATTTCTAGTGTTGAGCAAGTGGATGGTCCTCCTTCCTTCCTTTCCTCCCTTACTTTCTCCCTTTCTCCTTCCTTTCATTGATGTTACTTAGATCCACCTAGGTATTTTAGCTTCCCTCTCTTCCACAGTTTTCTCTCACTCAGATATATAATGATGTGATAAATAGAGCTCATCTGTCTCAGTGGTAATGAGAATGAGACTTTCAGTATCATTTCCCATTTCTAGTAGCCCTTCTCTATACTCTTCTTCAGTGTATCAATCCATTCTGCACAAGTTTATTAAATGTCTATGATATGCCAGGCAGTCTGATTAGCTCAGAGAATACAGAATAAAACATAAAATAAAATGTTTCCACCTTCTAGGAGCTTATTATAATTTATTGGGAGAAGAGCAATGCATAAATGTAACTAAATACGTGCAAAATAACTGGTGGGAAGGACTATAGGAATGACCGAGAAATAGATGGGATCAGGAAAGGCCTGACGTAAGAGGAGAGAAAAGCTAGGAATTCTCAAAAATAGATGTAAGGAGGGAATTAATACTCTTCATGAGAGTCAGTCTTTGGAAAGACATGAAAATACTTAATAGAAGCTCTTAATGAGCAGTAGAAAATAGGAAAATTTACTAAGATACAGATTTTTTAAGGTAAAGTAATAATTTGGTTGTAATATTCTGGACACAAACTATGAAGGACTTTAAATGACAAAGGAGTTTATTATTTATCCCAGATATGATAGGGAACCAGTGGGGCTTTAAAAAAAAAGGATTCATACAGTCAGACTTGTACTTTAGGAATATAACTTTGTCAGCAGAGTGGAGGATGTATTAGAGACGAGAGTAACTTGAGATAGGGCACTCAAATAGGAAGCTATCACAATAGTCCAGGTAAGTGTTTATGAGAAATGACCTGAACTAGAGTTGTACCCTGTATAAGTAGATAAAAAAAAGCACAGAAATTCTCTGTAGTGGCAGAGAATAACACAGTACTCCAGATTGTGTCTGAATAAGACAGAGCGCATAGTGATTACCACTTCCTTATTCCTGGAACTTAAGCATCACAATATCTGCCCAAATAACATTCAGTTTTTCTAAATTTCATGCCATATTTTGGTCTAATATTGAGCTTGTATTTCACACATATTGCCAGAACTTTTTTTCAGATGAACTGCTATCCACCTATATGGTTGCTAATTTTGTATTACAAAGATGATCCATAGGAAATAAATAATTAGGCACTGTATCTATGCTTTTTAGCTTTCATCCTATTAAATTTAGCCCAAGTTATCTCTTTTGTGAATATCTTTTTTGGGACCTGACATCCAGTGCATTAGCTACCTATCCCACTTTTGTGGGCTCTGGAAATCCAATATAGACATAGTATATTGCTTTATCTAAATCATTGATGAATATGTCAGACAGCAAAAGAATACTCCAGGGGAACATTATACACAGATTCCGGAATTATAGTGGCCAGGTCTTTCTGGAGTTATAAAAGAACACTACTGACCATTCTAAATGTGGGCATTTAACTAGATTTCAATATATTTAAGTGTACAGTCTTCTAGTCCAGAGATGCATCCCATGGGCCACCTGCAACCCAAAACATTCCTAAGTGTAGCTTGAACCAGATCGAAATGTAATTCCTGCATGATTTGAATGTGTTGACTTAGTAATTAAAAACAGAAATGTATAAACACATATGATTTTCGAAGTCAGTGTATGGCCTATGATCCTTATGTATGGTTTAGTGGCTCCCATTTCTACTTGAGTTTGACAGTATTATTCTAGTTCACGTATCTTTACTTTTTCATGAAAATAACGCTACATACTCCATAAATGGTTCTGTTAAAAAAAAAAAAACTAGATAAACAATGTTTATGACAATCTTCTTTTCTACCAGTTTAACAACGCTTTCAAAAAAAGGAAATAAGTTTGGTTTCTCTAAGGCTTATTTAATGTCTTTGGTGATTTATGATCTCTGTTATTAGAGGGAATTCTTATATTGTGATTTCCTTGTGCAGATGTAATCACAGATCCTTGACATCATACACTTCCTCAGAATCTTTTGTAGTACATTGTTGAGTTTCTTTCTATGTGTGTGTGTGTGTGTGTGTGTTATCCTCTTCTTATTCTGTAAATTCTGTGGTGGCAGACACCACATCTAATAAAACCTTTGAATGTTAGTCCATGTCATGATTAATGTGGGAATGTTGACAGTAGCAAGAGGTTATATTCTTACTTGGGAACCATTCCATGGCCTAACATAATTCCTTACATATAGTAAGCACTTAAAGTTTGTTTAATTGAATTAAGTCCTAAAATAACTCTATGTCTAGTGCAATAGGTTTATGAAGTGTAAATCCAAAAAGGAATAAATGTGTTAATACTCACAAGTTTTTAAAGACTATCAACTTTTCCTTTATGAATATATATATATGTATGTATATATATATATGTATGTGTATATATATATATATATATATATATATATATATATATTTATTACCTGTAATTTCTTTTTGGGAACAAGCTTATATTCTCAAATAATTTAATTTTAATAGGTCATTCCATTTCCCAAATGATTAGTTGTGTCCACAATTATATCATTGTTTAGTGCAACAGTTAATTAAATAAACAAAAATAAGCCACCCTGACAACCTTTAAAATGGTACTAATGATTTAAAATTTATGTCACTTTCTAATCAGTGGTTAGAGGGAAATTATTTTCTTCATGGCAAAATATGAATCTCTTCATTTTCTTCCAAAAGAAAATTATTTAATTGACCTACAAATTTAGATCAAGTTCTAATAGGGGAAAAGTGGAGTAAATATCATTATTATTTGGTTGAAAAGTCATTATTTTTTTATTTAATGCATGCACACCTAAATAAGAAGCCAAAATTGAAATTGCAGAAGAAAAAAGAAAATCAAATATTGTATTAAAAAAAGAAAGTGAATAAAACTAAATCTTGTTTCCCAATGACAAGGGTGAAAACATTCAAAATTATTGGAATTTTCCAGACAGATCTCTAAGGGACCTACAAGGAGGTAAGGGAACTGTTTCTAATCCCCAATATGTCAGACTAGAATTGGAGAACTGGTGCTCTGGTACATGATTCATAATGACCTTTTCTGTCCTGCTCACCCACTCACACCATTTCCTACACTCCCAATGGCCAAGATGATTTAGGGAAAGGAAGAACAGATAAGTATGGTTTCCAAGGTAAGAATATAACCTCTTGCTACTGTCAACATGCCCACATTAATCATGACATCTTTCCAATACACAGCTTGATGAAACAAGTGACAAATGTAGTAGTACACTGTATCTTGAACCAATACACCAGCGACTCTAACTTTAGCACTTCATATTTTTATCTAATCTTGAAGGAAGGCTAAGGCAGAACAAGAAGAATTAGACATAATTAATTTGCTAGACCATGGCAAAATACAGGAAATGTTCTAACATCATGTAAAACAATAGGAGTATTAAAGCAATTCACTATCAAAGAAAAATATTATGACTTTAGCTATTTCAGATTTAAAAAAAAAAGCTTACTTTAAGAAATGTATGGAATCCATCATGTGTAGCATTGAAAATTCTGTAGATTGCACGAGGCAGAGCCAAGATGGTGGTGGGAAAGCGGGGACTTGCATGAGCTCCCACCCAGGTCCCTACAAACACCTTTAGAAAATGGCTCTGAACAAATTCTAGAACTGCAGTACACATGAAATACAAGAGAGAAGCAGGGTTCCAGCCCATTATAGCCTCGTTGGTCACGGGGGAAGGTCTATCACTCAGACCTGGGAACATAGCAGAGCAGAGGCCAGCGTGGGCCATGTGGACCAACCAGAGTGGGAAAGAGGCAGAAGAGGCCTTAGTGCCCTGAATCAGTGGTCTGTGGCAGTTACCAAACTTCTCAACCCACAAACACCAAAGACAACAGAGAAGGTTAGTGGGAAAAGCTGCGGGGACAGAGTGAAAGGAGTTCGTGGTTTGGGCCACCACCCCTGGGGCAGCGGAGGAGGTACAGCTACAGAACTACAGCTGCAGTTGCTTCCAGCCCCAGGCCCACATGGTGGGAGGAATTAAGTGGCAGATCTGAGTGGGTGTGCAGAGCCAACTTAGATGGGAGTCGCAGTCCAGGTTGGCGGTTCTTGGGGGAGAAGGAGCACTGCTGTGACAGAGCTTGCTGTGTAGAAATAGCTCTGAAAACAACAGCATAGCCCCTCAAGGTTGGGACAAATTCCTCTATACTCTACAAGCAGTTATACCCCCATGAAAAACTCAAGGGTCAAGTAAGTTGGCTGGGAACATAGCCAGGCAGCTAAAACAGACTCAGATTCAGACTCAGACTTTGAAATCTTTCTTTGGTGACAAAGAAGACCAAACATACAGCCAGAAGAAGTCAACAAAGTCAAAGAGCCTACATCAAAATCCTCCAAGAAAAACATTAACTGGTCTCAGCTCATAGAAGAGCTCAAAAAGGATCTGGAAAAGCAAGTTAGAGAAGTGGAGAAAAAATTGGGAAGAGAAATGACAAGTGATGTGAGAAAATCATGAAAAACAAGTCAAGGACTGGCTAAAGGAGACCCAAAAAATACTGAACAAAACAACACCTTAAAAATAAACTAACTCAAATGGCAAAAGAGCTCCAAAAAGCCAATGAGGAGAAGAATGCCTTGAAAGGCACAATTAGCCAAATGGAGAAGGAGGTCCAAAAGACCACTGAAGAAAATACTACCTTAAAAATTAGATTGGGGCAAGTGGAAGCTAGTGACTATATGAGAAATCAAGATATTACAAAACAGAACCAAAGGAATCAAAAAAATGGAAAACAATGTGAAGTATCTCATTGGAAAAACCAGTGACCTGGAAAACAGATCCAGGAGAGCTAATTTAAAAATTATTGGACTAAATGAAAGCCATGATCAAAAAAAGAGCTTACACATCATCTTTCAAAAAATTATGAAGGAGAAGTGTCCTGATATTCTGGAGCCAGCGGGTAAAATAGAAATTGAAAGAATCTAGATATTGCCTCCCAAAAAAGATCCCAAAAAGAAAACTCCTAGGAATATTGTTGCCAAATTCCAAAACTACCAGATCAAGCAGAAAATACTCCCAGCAGCCAGAAAGAAACAATTTGAGTATTGTGGAAACGTAATCAGAATAACACAAGAATACACAATAACTAGCAGCTTATACATTAAGAGATTGAAGGGCTTGGGATATGATATTCTGGAGGTCAATGGAGCTAGGATTAAAACCAAGAATCACCTACCCAGCAAAGCTGAGTATCATGCTCCAAGGCAAAATATGGATTTTCAATAAAATAGAGGACTTTCAAGCTTTCTCAGTGAAAAGACCAGAGCTGAATAGAAAATTTGACTTTCAAACACAAGAATCAAGAGAAGGATGAAAAGAAGTATTGCTTAAAAGGTACCAATCACCACCAAGAAACAAAGGGGGTGAAATGCTAGAGACCTCCACAGCTCAGCCACCATAAGCTTCTTAAAGCTGTATGTCAACTAATTCCACATTTTCCCAAATACTAAATTATAACTCACCAAAAGTTTGAGTAGTCTGACTATAGTAGTGTAGAATTGAAGGCAATGATGTTTAGATACATGCTTTTGGGAGTCCCGTAGGACATGCATACAGCTTCCAATGATCATCGCTGGTTCAAAGCCTCATTTAAGCCTCTCTACACTGAGTTGCTTACTTACAATTTTCTGCTCATCTTTTTTATCCAGTCTGTCTTCTGCACTGCCACGCTTGTTATTAATAAACATGTTACAATATTTCCAAAAAGAAAAACAAAATTCTGTAGATTGTTTTCCCTGGGAATTTCTTCATCAGAATCTGTTTATTAGTTTCCCCCTTATGTTTAGTAAATATTTTAACTTCATCTAAGACCTTTACTAAAAAAAAAAACATACATTTGATGGTGAATAAAGGAAAATTAGCAAATTGCATCAAATATTAAAACATATAAGATTTATGGAATTTTCAGATTTTTTTTCATAAAAATAGATTTGTAGAAAATTTGTACTTAACTGTTGATTTTAGCACCCTGAAGTTTGAGAGTTTGAGGACTATAATCAAAATAGACTGAAAAAGAATAAAAGATATAGGAAAGTATATTATAGATAATGTGGAGTTACTTCTTGGAAAATATCCTTAGATTATCCAAAGAAATCAAAGATCTACTAGTAATCAATGCATTGGATAATCTAAGTCAAATAAAAAAAAAACCCTATGTATATAAAAATAATTTTGCTCCTCAATTCCTTCCCAGGCCATCACCCCTGCACTGTGCTACACTCTGCTCCCTTCCCCATTTTAACTCTTTTGTGAACCATTTCAACTCTATCTACACTACCTTATTCTCTTGAATTCTGTTCTAATCTATCCTATTGATAATCTTGCCCAGCCAACCCTCAGCCTTGGCTTACTCTCACCATCTGATGCCTTAACTCCCACTGATATCCTGCTGAATGAAATTGGAGAAAATCACAAAACTTCTCAATGAGTCCGCTTGTAGTAGGAAGGCCGAATTTATGATCTCAAATATAATCATGTATATGTTTGAATGGTCCGAAATCGCAAGGTATGAGAGATTCTCTAAGGAGAAAACAACAAGAAATTTATTTAGGCCCCACCGCAGCAAAAACTTG
>CM053627.1:175416742-175443843 GCA_028646595.1 Phalanger gymnotis
GCTCCGCTCCCCTCGGCTGGGGGCTGGGAGGTCCGTGTGGGACCGACCTTACCCAGAGACCATCCAGGCTGTCCTGGGGTGGAGCCCTGCTTCCCTCTGCCACTTTGTGGGTTCTGCAGCTCTAAAATTGGTTCAGAGCCATTGTTTTATAGGTTTTTGGAGGAACTTGGTGGGGAGCTCACGCCAGTCACTGCTTCCCGGCCGCCATCTTGGCTCTCTTACTTGATTTCAAAATAATTTTTGAGCTCTTCCATGACCTGAGACCACTTCATATTTTTCTTGGAGGCTTTGGATGTAGGAGTTTTGCCTTTGTTGATTTCTTCTGGTTATATGTTTTGAAATTTCTTGTCAACAAATAAGATTTTATACTCAGAGATTTTTTTGTTCCATTGTTTGTTCATTTTCCCACTTAATTTATTGACTTTTAACTCTTTGTTAAAGTAGGATTCTGCTTCCAGTGGGGGCTGGGGTGGGGTGGGGAGAGGGTGTACTGTTGCAAGGTGTTTTGTGCAGCTGTTTTTTGAGATATTTCTAGGGAACTATAAGTTTTCACTTCTTCCAAGGTTGTATGACCTAAAGAGAGAAGTTTACTTCTCTCCTGGCCTGAGCTGTGGTCAGTGAGTGATGACAAGCACTCTTTTCTTCCTTGGAACTGTGATGCGGGTTTCCTCTCTACTTTTCCCACTAGCTCTACTCAGCCAGTGCTGCTCCTTGCCACACAATTTCTACCTAGGCCTAGATCTGATAGTGAGCAAAGCAACAGTACTGCCTCATTGCCAGCAAAGAGACTCCTGTAAACTCCTTCTGACCAGTTGTTTGATCCCCCACCATCTGTGGGCTGAGAGCTCCAGAAGAAGCCCCTGCAACTGCTACTGCCGCTGTTATTGCCACTGTTGCTCCTCCTGATTTGCTTGGCCAGGGCTCTCCTAGGGCTGGGGCTGGACAATGCTCCTGTCTGTCAGGCCCTTCCTATCAACCTATTAAATTGTCTTTAGCATAGGTAAGTTGAGAAGTCTGGAAAATGCCACAGCTGCCACTGATTCAGTCCCACAAGGGCCTACTATGGGGTTCCTGGGACCTGGTCTATGGTGGTATGTCCTATTCTGGACTGTACTCCTTTCTCAGCCTGGTGTAACAGACCTTTCCTGTCAACCTTCCAGGTTGTCTTGGGCTTCAGATTTGTTTTACTCTGTCATTTTATGGGTTCTGCTGCTCTATAATTTTTTTAGAGTCAATTTATGAATCCTTGCTTTTACTCTGTCATCTTTGCTCTTCCCCTCTTCCCAAGGACAATTTTAATAAGCAAATTGTACCAGGTTCTAAAAGGAAGTAAAATGATTGGCTTTCATTAAAAAAAAAAGTCAAATCCTACCCCCAGTAGAGATACTTTAGTTAACACAGAACTTGTATTGCAAGGAATAGTGCCAAAGCTGCTACTTCTTCCTCCAAAAAAAAAAGTCACTTTCCTCAAGGAGGATATAGTTTGTTTGAAAACTACAATTTGCTTATACATCCTTAAACACAAAAGAAAGAAAATTCATATAAATTGGCTTCACATTGGAGAATAAATTAATAATAGAGGAAAATCAGAAAATGAATCTTGATGTTGGTAGCAACAGAGCTACTCATTTCTAAAATGGTGATAATAGTAATTTTTTTGCCTACTTCACATTGTTGTTTTCAAAATCAAAAGAAATTATAAACATGAAAGATTTTTTTAAAAATTATTTTATGTAAACTTTGGTAAAAATACTAGTTGTTTTTACCAAATATTCTTCTAGTGATATTATGTAGTAATAATACTTGGAACATCACAATTGACAAGAAATCAAAGTTGTGGATAACCTGAAAGGGCAATGAGATACACATGGAGGATAACCTTAATTAAATAATATTTCTAAGAATTCCCTGTGCTCAAGAAATGTATAAATGGAAAGGATATATACTGTTCCCCTGGAACTTCTGAAAAAGAAAAGTCTTCATTCTTTTATTCTTCCTCTCTGAGATCCAGGACTGATTTCTTGGACTTCTGCCTCCATCATGGCTCTGTCATCTTCTCTAGAAGATCACTATGCACTATATACCCTTCTTCTGATTAGTCAGTTTTACTGGGAGCATCCATTTAAAAAAGTGCCCCACGCCATCAATGTTCACTTGTTCATTCCTCTCTAGGATCTGAATCTGACTCTCACCACTGTTTTCTCCAACTTACCCTCCTTTTCAGCTGCCTTTCCTTGAGGGCAGAGACTTAATTTTTACAATATATTTGTCTTCCCAGCACTTAACAGAGTGCCTGGCACGTGCAAAGCATTTAATAAATGCTTACTGACTTGCCTCAACTTGTCTGAATTGTGCACATCCTACCTGTAGAATCTATAGAAGAAAAAAAAAGTTTAACATCCTCAGTTCCTTCAGTTATCTCGTATATGTTTTGGTTCCCAGATGTCTTGACTTTCTAGTTATATTTTTCTGGATAAATGAAACCTCACCAATGTCTTTCTATTACGTGGTACCAAAAACTGAAGAAATTGATCTAGATGTCTTACCAGAGCAGAGTAATGCAGACCTATCACCTAAATCTTTCTGGATAATATGCCTCTTGAGAGAAATATTTATTAATAACTAATGACTCAGGGAGATTCAGAGTTCTCCCTTTTTCTATAGTCTTCATTTCAAAGTTCTGTCTCTGGAAAGACATTGTGGATAATGAGATAGAATTAACTCTCCTCAATATTGGTCAGACCCCACCCAGTCTTAGAAGGAATTTGATCTAAGGTGGGTAAGCTCATTCTGTTCTACTAGGGTTGGGGTAGGAATAAATTCTTTGATTAAATTATCTAAAGGAAAGGGTGCTCTGGGTGTAGAAATAGTCTGTTTGGTCTAAGAATAACATGATGTCATTCTCTCAGAAGCTTATTAGAGTGAGTCCATTTCTCATGGTAATGTTCATTTTTTTTTCATTAATTGTTAACTAATCAGAGTTGATTGCCATTCTCTGGAACACCCACTTTTCCAAGGGCATATAAGCCATGAGCTCACTGCCATTAGGGGCTTTGGCATTTGAGAATGCCACTGACCTTTTTTTTATTACCAATGCTAGCATTATTAATATAATGATTAATCACCCAGAAATTATGTCCCTCAAACTTTTTAAAGGTTACAGTCTCTTTATGGAGCCTAAGATTTTTTGGTTGTTATGATATGATGTTGACATGTATTATGTTTACATTATAATAAAAATCTCAGAATGGCCCCATTCCCCATTCAGAGACTAATGAATAGGTATAGTTAACTTCATCTTATAATTTTGAAGTTGATTTAAAAAAAATAAAACTAAGCTTACAACTTTATATTAATCAATGTTGAATTTTATCTTGTTAGATTTTCTGCATGGTTCTAAACTGTTGAAATTTTGGTGGGGGGTGCTTTATAGGGGAATCTTAATCTGACACTTGATTAATTTCTATTCAGTAAGTATTTATTAAGCCAGGCACTGGGCTAGGTGCTGGGTGAATTTAGACAAAAAATTAAATCATCCCTAAAATCAAGGAAGTTACCTATGACTTCTGCTTAGGAGCACCTTAAAATTCCAATACATAGTAGGTCTAGTCTAAAAATTAAAAAGAAAAAGAAAGAAAATGCAAGTTCATTTACCTATCTTTTTCTAAGTCCATTCTGTGCCCTTTTGGGAAAATTAGGACATTTTCCCCTCCTCAAACAGTCTTTTTCTCCAAGATCTGTTAAAGTTCCTAATGATAATTTCTAGCAGAATCATTGCTCATGAAGTGGATAAAAGAAAAAAAAAATTAGCATATCACTTACTGTGTTTCATTGTATTAATTGATAGGAATATAAATTAAAACCAGAAACACTACCCCTCCTTAAAAACTTTACATAATTCAGGAAATAACATACAGAGGAGTTGTGCCCAGGAATTTTGATTTGGAAAGTTACACTGATGGTGAATGGAGACATACGTAATGTGAGTGACATATCTTTTAGTGTTGCAATGACAGTACTGCTTTGATTATGACTAGATCTGGAAGGTGGGGTTGAGACGTGTGGAGGGCAGAATCTGGTAATCGTGCAGCTAATGAAAAGATAGTGGAGAGAAAAGCAAAATATGTCTGGGGCCAACTAACAGTGAACCATGGGAAAAACTAAACAATGAATCACCAGAAATATATATTTATATTCGAGGGGTTTTTCATTAGGTCCCAGATATATATCCTGGAAAATAGCATAATTCCTCACTTTTTCATGTTAGCTGATGTTTTGCTGCCTCAGTACCCAAAGAAAGTAAGCACTATTTCATTCACCATTACACTACTTCTTTCTTTGGCCAGTTTCAGATTATCTCTTACTTGTGCTTGTAGATAGCCATCATCTTTCTTTGGAGCACACACACACACACACACACACACACACACACACACACACACAAAGTATTTACTCCTCAGAAGGCTCACGTTTACTATCCATAAAGCTTTACACTTATTACATTGCTTCATAGGTTCAGTCTTGTTTCTTGCCTGACCTGGTCATATTATTTTACAATCCAATCTCCTGATGGTTTCAGTTGCCTTTCTGCCTTTTCAGCACATTTCTCTTTACCTTTGAAGTGCTTTATTCAGTTATTCAAAGAAAACTTCCTTTCCCTATAATCTGAAAATTTGAGATGCATTTAGCTGCTCCTTTAATAAGGAAACAATCTGGATTTCCTACACATATAAGTTATTTCTCTATGCTGGGAGAATCACAATCATTGGTATCTTTCTACACATTCCCATGAGGTTCTATATGGCCTTCATACTTATTGGATGCTCAATCCCTAGTTATCAGTCATTCTTTTCAATCGAATTTTTAAAATATACTTTAATTCATTTTTTCTTATATTTAAAGTTCGAAGTTCCCTCCCTCTCCACTTCACTATAGAGAAGGTTACAGTTTGACATAGATAGATAGATAGATAGATAGATAGATAGATAGATAGATAGATAGATAGACAGACAAGTAAAACCCTATCCTCTCCCCTTAGCCTCCTATTTCTTAATCAGCATATCTTTCTAGGTGTCCCTACCTTATCATATGCACTTACACTCCCTTTTCTCTGTAAGAAGAGTATTATAGTCTTCTAGATGTTATTCCCTCTTTAACCCAGTTCTAGCACAGTCAGCCCTCTTCCCCCTTTTGTCGTGCACTGTTCTTCCACTCATGCCTCATTTGTATAAGATAATCACTACATTTTACCTCTCTACCCTATTTTATTTTTTTAGATCATCTTACCATGTTCATTTCAACCCTATGCTTTCTATCTATGTTATTCCAAACTACCCTAGTAATAATAATATTCTGAAGATTTAAAGAAAATATTTTTTCCATATAAGAAGTAAACAGTTTGGCCTTAAATCCCCTATAATTGGATTTGTGAGTTTACTTTCCTATGTTTTTGCTGATTCTTGTAAGTCAGATTTTCTTTTTAGTTCTGTCTTTGCCTCAAGAATACATAAAAGTCTTTTAATTCATTAGATATCCGCTTTTTCCTTGTTTCATTTCAATCAGCTTTCCAGGGTAATTTATGTTTTTTTTTTGCAAAGCCAGGTTCTCTGCTTTTCAGAATAGCATGTTGCATGTCCTTTGTTCTTTTACCATAAAAGCTGCTTATTATTGTTTTATTCTGACTGTAGCTCCATAGCATTTAAATTATTTCTTTCTAGTTGTTTGTAGTATTCTCTTATTGTCATGGGAGCTTTGAAACTTATTTATAATATTCCCATGAGTTTTTGTCTTGCGATCACTTTCAGGTGGTGATTGGCGGATTTTTTTCAGTTTCTATTTTGCTCTCTAGTTCTAAAACTTAAGAACAATTTTCATTATTAATTTATTAAAGTATAGTGTCCAGATTGTTTTTAAGTCATAACTTTCAGGAAGTCCAACAATTCTTATATTATCTCCCCTTTATTTATTTTCCAGGTCACTCGTTTTTTGTAATGAGATATTTCACATTTTTTTTTCTATTTTTTTCTATTCCTTTGGTCTTATTTTATTATTCCTTGGTGTCTTATGAAGTCATTAGCTTCCCCTTGTGTAATTCGGCATCTCTTTTTTCCAACTTGTTGGAAAATATTTTTTCATAATTTTCTTGCATTGCTCTTACTTTTTTCCTAATTTTCCCCAACCCTTCTTATTTGTTCGTTAAAGTCCTTTTTATGCTCTTCCAAGAATTCTTTTTGGGCTTATGACCATTTTACATTTTTATTTGCAGCCTTAGAAATAGATGTTTTGACTTCATTGTCTTCTGAATTTGAACCTGATCTTCTTTATCAGCATAGTAGCTATCTGTGGTCAGATTCTTTCTCTTTTGTTTATTCTTTTTAAAAAAATGACTTATTTCTTGGCTCTTAACTTTACCTTAGAATCAGGCTCTATTATGGAGGTGCAGGGAATTATGTCTCATGCTTTACAGTTTGTTTGTTTGTTTTTTTTGCTGTTATATTCTGATCACTGTCTGGAGGCCTAACTTCAAGTATGTCTCTCTGTCCTTGAGTTGTCCCCAGGGGCCCCCAGCCACACTGTCATAGCAAAGGCTCTTACTCCCTGTATTCCCTCTGGCCACCGTAAGCTTCAGCTTACCTCTCTGTCCTGAAACCAAAACCTGAGGTCCCAATCTCCTTGGAGTGACCACAGTCAATAGAATCCAGACCCTCTTTAATTTGGATTGCATTCACCAGCTCCTCCTTCACCAGAGCCATAGCCTGGGACCATGTCTGTCTAGTTAGTTCACCTGGGCCCAATGTCTAGTGCCAGTGGAGGGCCCTACAATCTTCCTCTGATCAGCTTTCTGATCTCCAAAATATCTGTGTGGTGAAAGTTCCTGAAGTTGAGGCTTCAGCAGACACAGGTGTCCCCCAGGGCTTGTTGTTTATTGATTCGGTGATATCTGCCTGGATTCATCACACTTCAACTAGGCCAGAATACCACCCTGGGAAGTGAGGTCTTTTTAAGGTGCCCCCAAGTTGTCTTAGGCTGAACAACCATTTTACTATTTGTGCTGGTATTTGGGAGACTCACAAAGCTTTATCGTGTCATCTTTCCAAAATTCTCTTTTTCTGGTATATTTTGACTAACTCACATGGCAAATTGCTTCAACGAAATGCCTCAGTAACACCTCAAGACCATTCTTGTCACAGTTTTCTCAACATCTTTCCTAAGATTTCTCACATTTTCTAACGACAGGATACTTTTTATCAATTATCAAATTGTTGTCATAAACTTAGTGAAGACAGAAATTGTTCTCCCCTTATACTGAGTTCTTCAAAATAAATGGAATTTGGAGTCTCTTTGTCTCCTACTTCAACTCTCCTCATACTGCTGATCAACTTATATTACATTTTCTATTCCTTTATGCCTTACATATTTTAGCATAATATGTCCCCACCCATCACTATTCTTCAGTGAGGATTTATCTTGCATTGGAAGATTTATCTTTATCAATGCTTTCCTTTGTTCCTATGAGTCTCATTACTTTATGGTCATAGACCATCTGTAAAATCACTTTTTTGGGGGGAAAAAGAAATATGCACATCCATAAAAACTTTTTAAACATGACTGATACCTTTGAATCCCACAGAGAGTTTAGAGGTGCCAAGATTAAACAGTTAATAGATGGGACTGAAACTTACATTCCCATGGTACACACAATATATACACAAAGACTTGTAAAGAGCAAGAGGCAAAAGAGATTGCCAAAAGCATTATGGGGGAACTGGAGGCCTTGGATTTGATAAGATAAAACAAATAGATGACCCATCAGAACCATCAGAGCCAGGCCTGGAGTCCAAATTTCTGATTAGACAGAGATTGTTAGAAAGCAAGGCCATAATGGGGAAGTTGTTCAAACTTCTGGTTGTGTGGAGACAATTGAAGAGAAGGAACAAGATGAGGAGACTGCTTGCACATCAGAAATAGTGGAGGCAGGAATACAAAGTTTTCTTTCAGCTTCAAGGTTTCAATATGTTATCTCTTGAATGTGAGTATGTTTTCTGACAGCCTGGCCACCCCTGTATATGATCATCAAAAAGGCAATCAGAAAAAAAAAAACAACAAAAACAAACAAACTGAAAGTATAACACCAACTAAGTTTTAAGAGAGTAAACACTTGATCCATATTTCTTGGGCCAAAAATGAATCAAAGAATCCTAACTGGGCAGTGGAATTACTGGAAATGAGGTAGATGATTCAGGATGTTTGAAATAGTCTGCCTGTCTCTTCTCTTCCCTCTTTGAATTTCGAGGGAATTTGTGATCTGAGTATAATTGCTAAAGGGAAAGTCAGGAATCAAACAAAAGCAGTAGTTGAGGAGGGGAAGGAAATAGATTGCATAAAAAGAACTGTCTTTTGAGATTTTTCAGGGTTAATAAAAAAAAAAACCTTGCTTTTAATGCTCTGATGTGATCATTTCTGATGCATGTTTTGCCTTACAGACTACAGTATTTTTTGTTGAAAGAAATTTCCAAGACAAATCTCCTCCAAACAATGTCCTTAAGTGTCCAAATATAAAAATAACAACCTCTTCCAAATGAGATTAATTAATATTTAATCATCATCCTGATCATCATACCATGGAAATATAGTACGTATATAGTCAGCTAAACATAATTACTTAAGAAAATAGAAATGATATCATTCAATTTTCAACACAAGATATACTGTATCGTGATTAAAAGGGAAGCTTTTCAGAGACATATATTTAGAAGGTTCATTCCCCCAATAATTAATATGTTCTATTATTTTATGCCAGTGTTTAGATTTTCCATTGTAATTTAAAAATATCAATCAAATCACTTTGTCTAGAACAATTCTGATTTATGAATGCAGATTCATAAATATGTTTACATTGAATGTCCTGAAAAATGCCTGACCATACTTGTGTTACTTCTTGGGTGTATATGGACTCATAAGACTTTAGAGTCAAAAGTGTTGTGGTTTGTCCTACCTTCTCGAAGAGGACCATGACATCACAGAGATGGTGTCATGACTTGTAATTGACTCTGATTTGAGTGAGGGAGGACCATGCAAAGTCACCAGCCTCACTTTCTCCTCCACAGCCATCTTGGTTCAGTGGCCAGATATCGAATTGAAAGTGACTTTAAATAGGAAGCCAATTCAGTTTAGAGATAAGGGCAAAAAACCCACAAAAAAACAACACAACAAACAAACAAACAAACAAACAAAACAAGAAATGTTGAGTGACTTCCTTAAGGTCAGATAGATAATTAGGAGGCTATCTGCAACTAATCTGTTTCCAGACTCATTCTTCTACTTAAATCATGATACTTTAATTTTTTTTTGGGGGGGGAGCTGTAAATTAATTTTATATCAAGCATGAGGTATCCTTCATTCTTTAGACTTCAACTTCATACCCTCTATGGTGTTGCCTTTTGCCATTAGAATATAAACTCCTTAAGGGCAGAGATTATCTTTTTTATTGCATTTTTCTACTTACGTTTCTCATAGTGACTGATACATAGTGAGCACTTAATAAAGGCTAATGGACTTGTTGACTTCACACAAATCTCAATTACTGTATTTCACATGCAAAGTTTAAATGAATAGTAAATGGTACTGCTTGGACATAAATCCAAGTATCTGAACTAGATGCAAAGGCGATGGAGTCAAAAGAATATGAAGAGTTGATTTTGACAAGAGTCACTTTGTCTGACATCTCAATAAAGGAAGGCTTGATATTAAGGTTTTTTGATATGTAAAGGAGAAAGAGGGAACATAGAGCAAATTATCTCCATTTTCTCAGTCCAGTATTGTATCCACAATGTGGCTTGCAGCCGCTGCTAAGGTGTAAGACCTAACAAGACCAGTAACAAGCACTGCCAGCACAGGTTATTTGATCTGGTTTTCTAAGGAAAGAACTTAAAGGGGTTAACTATTTTGCTTTAATCAAACATACATACATCATTTCCTTAGTTCAGGGGTAAAAGCCAGCACATAGAACTTCAGAGGAAATACAAACAGAAATTCACAAATATATATATATAATAAACCCAGCAAATAACACAGACCAGTCTATCTATAGCAATACATAGTTGCCAGAGAAACACCAACATCTGGATTTTCAAGCGGGGGGCAGGGGTGAGGGGTTAGGGGTAGAGGGGCTCTTAACAAAGCTTCCCAGAGTCTCCTCTAGTCAAATCATGGGACACTCTTCCAGTAAATGATAGCCCCAACAAAAACTAACCTTTGCGTTTATATACCCTTCTTAGGGCCTGAAGGCTTCACACCTAATCAGCAAAAGAGTGTGGGCCTGGGGCTTACCACTTAGCAAGACTTAATCAAAGTCACTCCATTACTTTAGCATTCTAAAAGAGAAAACATGGAAAAAAAATCCCAGCCTGATTAACCTTACAAATATGAAGGGAGGACCTCTGCTAAGTGAAGAGCAGATAGTATGGAGGCTTATAGAGAAAAGAGATAAATTGGAACAATCTTTGTGGGTTTTGGAATACAGGATAAATCAGAAAGCAGTTAAAAAAGTCTTGTGGCAATAAGGGCCCAATTAAGACTAGACAACATAAATTTATAGTAGACCTAATCACCTTAAGGACTTGATTTCTTCTGACTCTTTTCAATACCATATGAGAGCAGAGAAAGCAGATGTAAGGATAATCAGTGAAGGGAACATGAATGAATAACTGGAGTATAGAAGATAATAGTTACAATCTGAGATGGCCATGTTTCAAGTGTAACAGATAAAAGATAAAGAGCTTAATGCTTCATGTATATCTTCTTTGTGTCAAGAGAAAGAGTGAAAGGCTCTTAGTATGTGGGAGTGGACCATGTAATAGTAAAATTAGAGGCAGCTAGGTAATGTGGTAAACAGAGCATCCTCACCAGGACAGAAGTCAAGAGAACCTAAATTCAAATGTGACTTCAGATACTTTCTAGCTATGTACTCTAGGCATGCCATTTAATCTCTATTTGCCTCAGTGTCCTCATCTATAAAATTGGTATAATAATAGTACCTACCTCTCATGATAACTATGAGGATCAAATGAAATAGTAATTGTAAAGTACTTAGCATAGTTTTTGAGATATAGTAAGTGCCATAGGCATATTGGCTATTATTATTATTATTACTATTAAATTTTGGAAGCACACGTATAAAAATTCTTCTAGTTGGGTTTTCATGGATGGATTACATTTTGCATCACTGAAAAAAAATTCATGAAAATTACCATGATTTCACATATAAATATGCACACAAACCTATACACATATATGCATATTGTGTGTTTTAGAGTTGTTAATGAACATGTATATACATATATATTCAAATTTCAATTTTAAATTTATAGTAGTAATATGAAATAATTGCTATTTACTGGTTATAGATTTATTTATTGTTATTGCTGCTGCTACTACTGCTTTTCCCAGCTTAGGGACAGTTGAGTTAGAAAAAAAAAAACTTTCTGATGTAGTTGAGGTGTGGAAGTTATTTACTATATATTGAGCAGATAGAAAGATGTGTTATATTTATAGAATATCTTAATATCTTGCATTAATAGAGCACTTCATTTCTTTAAAAGCATATTTGCATTAATTAACTCATTTCATCTTTAATACAAAATAGGCATGACAAATGTTTCTCCATTTTAGTGATGAATTTCAAACAGGGTTATGACTTTCTTCAAGTCAGTCATTTGACTAGTAAGTGGTGGTGTCAGGGATGGAAGCTTTGCATCCTAATTTGAAAAGCTGATTGCACTTTTCATGTTACTTCCCTTGCCTCTCTCTCACCAAGAAACATACAGAAGATGATACCCCTCTTGCCTGTGCTTTTAAGCTAACACTGCTAGCACACTATTTCTCTGTCATTTTATTTGCTCCTTATGATGAAGACTGGAAAGCTCCTTCACTGATGGCCACTGAAATCACTAACTCTTAATGAGTCATTTCTCAATTGAACCAGGAATGATTTCTTATAGAATCAGTCTCACAAAGGCAATCTCATGGCATATTAGAACTGGAAGGGACCTTGATGTTACCCAATTCAAACTCCATCATTTTTACATACTTGAAAGGAAAGCCAGAAAGAGCAGGTGATTTATTTGAATATTCATTGAATAAATAATTGTTAAGTGTCTACAATACGCCAGACACTGAGCTAAGCATTGGGGTAAGCAAATATGGAAAAGAAAGACAGTTCTTTCCTCAAGGAGCTTAGTAATGGGGAGAAATAACACAAAAAAATGCTGAAAAGGGGTGTATGAGGTGAAGAATGGAAGGCATATAAGACTGCCATAGTAATTAAGGTGGGACTTTTTGCTGTCAATCTTTAATGATTCTGGCCTTTGTTTGAACTGGACAGATAAAGTGGGATGTTTTTGTATTTCTCAGCACTAAGACAATTGGGAGTCACTGATTTGTATCTGATGTGATATTGAGGGTTGGGAACATTTCCAAGCTCAGTCAGGGTGAGGTTAGGGCACTAGGGGCCCTGAACAGGATATATAAGAGCAAAGGTTAGTGTTCTCTCTCGAAGCCCTGAGGCACAGAAGGAGTGGTGTGGGACTCTGGGCCAGCCCTTGTAATGAGCTCCTAGGCTGAATACTCAGATTTTGATAACTACGAATTGTATTTTGTCTGTAATTCAGGGTGCTGTTTTTTTTTCCTCTGCGCTAAGTAAATTATATTTGTATGCTGAATTACAGTAAGATTGTTAACTCCTTAATGTTGCTTTCCTTAATAAAGCAGATCTAAAGGACCTGGACTTGCTGCATTCTGTGTGCTGGTTGTTGTTGGTTTTATACCCACACAGCAGCTGCCAGCTGGATTGTTGATACAAAGGCACAGGGGCATCATGAAGTAGTGTAGCCAAGAGGGAAATGAAAAGATGACTGACCTAGGCTTCCTTCTTAAATAGGGCTCTCCACCCTTTATTCAAATGTATCTTAGGGTTGGAAGGTGTTGATGTGGTATATTCACTGAGGCTGATTTAATTATGCAGGATGATGAAGTTTCTGTGTGCATGAAGCCTGCATAGAAGGTAGAAGACTAGTTAATGCCAGATTCAGTATGTAAATCCAGATCTTCTTACTACCGATTCCTTATTGTTTTCGCCGTACTAATATATTTCAAAAATTCATTTTGGGAATAGGAAAACAAAGAAACAAAAGGAACAGAGTGTAAAAAATGCTCAGAGGAGGCCATGAAAGCATGCTTCCTTAATTTGATAAGAATGCTCTTGGTTCTCTTTCTACTCTTCCTCTTTTATAAATTTTCTTTGCTCTTGAAATATTTATCAACATCAAAAGCTTCCATCACTTTGTAACAGCCTCAGACATGTATCTTGAATCCTAGAGGTTCCTTTTTGCCTCCAAAGCTGCTCTCATTTACCCTTTCATTTTAGGACATTTGGTTATGCTTTAATGATATAATAGATAGATGGTATAGTGTGAAAAATATATCCTGGACTGAGAACCAGTAAACCTAAACAGTCTCATCTGTAAACTAGCCTTGAGCATATCTAAGCTTCCTCCAAATTCTATGATTCTAATAAATTAAATGTGAGTAATGACCCCTATTCTCTGATATATTTATGGCAAAAGCCGTTTTTTAAACTGAAAAGTATATAAAATTTATGTATGTAACTCATGTATGTATGATATTTTCTTTCCCTGCCATTATATTCACATAAATAGGAAGGTAGTACTGCATCATATGTGCAAAGGAGCCTAGGCTTCATTTCCTATCTATGCAGGTTCCTACTGCTCCTGTGTAGTATATCTGTAGCAGGAAGGCCGAATTTATGATCTTATATATATATATATGTATATATATATTTATATATATCTGAACGGTTTGAAATCGTTGGGTATATAGAATTCTCTAAGCAGAAGGCATCGAAAAATTTATTCAGGGCCCAGAGCAACAAATTAGCGAACCAACCTCCCCATTCCAGTATTGTGAACACAAGCCTCCAGGCCCAGTAGGCCCACCTCACAAGAGTAGCCAGGAGGCCATAAAAAAATAAGATGGCATAAATCATATTCACTGGCCTCAAGTCCTAGCTTGAACTCCTGGGTCCACACAGGGGCCGGCTCTGCTTCGGATTTTTTCAGCTGTAGTTTCTCGCCTCTCCTCCCAGCCAAGCCTCTGGTATTCTCAAGCCCCGCCTCAACGACCAGTGACCAGAGTCCAGAGACCAATTGGTTCTGGAGTTGGCCCCTCTTAAGTCATTAATCTATGCCCACACAGGTTTCACACCTGATAGGGCTTTGAGCCTGGGGCTTAGCATTTAACAGGTGAAAGTACTTTCATGGTAAACAAAAGCCAAACTCCTCAAGGGCACCCGTTAAACTAAGCCCATTTTGCCTTACTGGCACAATATCTCTGTGGACAATTTATGTTTCTTTATAGTTCCCCATCTTCATTAGCAGATCACACAAAAATAACATAGCAATCAATGTTATAAAATATAAACTCCTTAAAGAGTTTAGGTTATTTTGCAGGCATAGGTTATTTTAATTTCGATTTCTGGGTCTCTGCCACTGCCTAGTACTATGTCAGGCAAAGGGTAAGAACTTAGTAAATGCTACTATTTAAGATCACTAGACTTCAAATCCACTGAGATGGGCCTTTGTTAAAACTCTGTCTCTAGTCTTCTAGTTAAGTATATGACTTAGGATAAGTGAATTCACTAATTAAGTCAACAGCGATGAATTCAGATTAAATTATTTTAATGCTCATTTCCACCTCTAACATGAGATAAGTCTATTAACCACATTGCTCAGATACTATGCTCACGTTCTTTGTAGGACCTTTAGAAAATAACATGAATAAAAATGTGGGCTTATAAAGCTAAAAAAGTTTCTGAGATATCATTTGATTCAACCAAATCGTTTTACAGATGAGGAAACTGAGCCTTTCTAGATTTAACTGATTTACTTAAGGTCACTAAGTTAAGTGGTAATGCCAGACATTGAATCCAGATCCTCTGATGTTTTAGTCCAATGTGCTTTAAAGTATATAGCATATATTATCACCAATTTATTTCATTTCCCAATAGAATGCCAGCCCTGAAATAAGTTTAGGTAGATAAACATGTCTGCAATTGGCATTCATATTAAGAATTTAATATTGTGAACATAAGAATTTGCTCTGGGCTAGAAGCAATTTTTTTTTTTTGCGTAGTAGCTTAAACCAAATTTATCTGATAAAAACAGCCATCACCATTAAGTAGAAAAAAAAAATAAGCAGGTACATTATTATTATTTCCCTACAGATCTTTTATACAATGCCATGCATAATGCATCCCTTGATGTAAAAACAGAAATAAAAGAAACATAGCTTCCTTACTGTTTGTCAATTTCACTGCCTGACTGCTAAGATGAAATTGTAATCTTTGTAGCAAAGAAGTTAAAACATACCCTTAAGGAATTGGTAAGAAAGAGCCTCTTATTCACAAATCAAAAACATTTGCCTTGAAGTATAGCAAATAAAGACAAAGAACACTGCAGCTTAACATCAAAAGGAGTCAGAAACAAGTGAAATCCAGTGTGCATGAGGAAGTATTGTCTGATAACACAATATGCTTCTTGATAGAACTGGGAAATGAACAGCAAATGTGTTAACATTTAGACCATCATCATAAAAGATTGAAACTCATTTAAAAAGAAACAAAGAAAGAAAAATCTCATGAAATAAACAAGTGAGTACCCAGACGTTTTAACATTTTAATATGTTGTAGGGCATAATTTTCTTTCAGTTTTATTTTTCATGCCTGTCTTAGAGGCACCGTTTTCTTTAGAGAGGTGGAGGTCAAAATAATTTAAGAAAAGCCCTTAATCATGCCCAGGAAATCAAACATATCAGCCAAATACTTGCCAGGAGAAATTGTTTGATTAGCTCAACAAATAAGTAAGATGGACTGTGATGACCTTGAAACTAGAAGGTTTCTCTGCTTTCAGAGGTAGGAAATTGATCCAGAAAATGACCACCAGCCTAAAATTCAAAGTCATTCTCCACCACTTGAGAATAATATGTAGAGGGAGTCCAAGTATCTGGGCCACTAGCTTCCTTCAAGGATCAGTTCAGTTACTGCCTCTGATGGGAAGCCTTTCCTGACATTCTTGGTGTTTATTTGTCTCTCCCTAAAAATATCAAAATGATCTATTTATATTTGCATTCTGGCCCCTGCAGATTATATGTTCCTTGAGGCAATGACTACTTCACTTTTTGTCTTCTCAGCACCTAGCCCAGGGACAATTTGCTGAAGACCAATGATTTTATCATTGTGCTAGCTTCATACAGAATGTAAATCACAATTGACGTTAACCTTCCATTCTTGGAGAGTTTCTCAAGACGCAGAAAATTTGGGGATTGGCCTCTGGTCACCTATCTTGTAAGCACCAAAAGGCAGGCTTTAAAACTGCTAAGTCTTCTCTTCTCCAGGCTACAGAAGAATAGTTTTTTCAATGGATCTTTTATGGGTTTTTTTCTCAATTCCCACATCAGTATCGTTAATAATTCTTTGCAGATGATCTGTGTTCTCAAAGTCATTCCTATACTAATGGGAACCAGATATCGGAATAATCCTCAAGATAGGCTCTTTCAAAAAGAACATGTTGCTAATGCATCATGGTGTCATATTAGGTTGTTATTTTGTCTCCCATCATACTCTTGACTTATTTTGACTATTATTGAAAAAAATCAGACTTAGCCAAAGGACAAACATCATTACATATCACATTTAATGCCATTCCCGTTGCTTTCAATGAGCTCTAAGACAAGCAAATTGTTGGCAATGGATGATGCATGCCAACCTTGTACTTATATACTTGTATGTATAACCCAGAACAATCTCTCTCTCTATGTCTCTCTCTGTGTCTCTCTCTGTCTCTCTCTCTGGTGCTCTCTGTCTCTGTCTCTGTCTCTCTGTCTCTCTCTCTGTCTCTCTCTCTCTCTGTCTCTCTCTCTCTCTCTCTCTCTCTCTCACACACACACACACACACACACACACACACACACACACCCACACACCCACACACCCACACACACACACAAACACCCACCCACACACACACACACACACATCCACAGTCATTCTAGAAGCGTGACAAGTCTGGGATTAAACATGAAGTGGACCTTCTTCAGTCTTGCCTTATATTAGTTCTCTTTTTCTTCTTTGAATTAAGCACTAAAGTGAGTGACATACCTCTAAACATCTTGGTATATATTTCAGGTTCTCCTCATTCTTATTCTTTCTCTTGTTCTTAGAACAGAGGTTAGGTATGTGGAAGGGAGGAAAATGTGTATATTTAACCTTAATCCATACACATTAGTTTAAACACCACACTCCTTTGCACATAAGAAAATTCCAATTTGGTCACTCAGTTATAGAGTATACTCTAGAAAAGAGTTCAGGACTAGTTTTCAATAATTAACATAAAGTAAGAGTGCAAGGGTATAAGCCAGGGAAGAGGTCAGTGCCCTATGAAAGATGCCAAAGAAGTAATGCAGAGAAATAATGAGACAAGGAAAGAGAAAGAATATATAATATTTATATCTATGTAAGCCAGATAGATAGATAGACAGACAGACAGATAGACTGATAGATAGACAGACAGATATAAACACTAAACCTTTGATTTTATTAGTATATAGGAGTGGGGAACCTGCAGCCTTGAGGCCACATGTGGACCTCTAGGTCCTCAAATGTGGCCCTTTGACTGAACCCAAATTTACAAAACAAATCCCCTTAATAAAAGTATTTATTCTGTAAAACTTGGACTCAGTCAAATGGCTGAACTAAAGGACCTGGAAGGCCACATGTGTCCTAGAGACCAAAGGTTCCCCATCCCTGGTTTAGAAAATACCCACCTGAAAAATATTACTGTAGCAGTGGAGATCAGCCCATTCTCTTCAATTTGTAGTCAAAATAATTCCCTATAGTCAAGAGAGGTTAAGTGACTTAACCAGGGTCATATAACCAGGCTTTGTCAGAGGTGGATCTTCTTTGCTTCCTGGTCTTTATAATGTCTTCATGATCCTGAATCACATTTTACAAATATTATCTCACACTAACTTGGATTTGATAGAGAAAAATAGTAAGTGTATATTTTTGTAGTTTCTGATATTTTTCAGTTGGACTTCTTTTGGTAATGCCACCATGCATATAATCTTATCTTTAAAAAAATCTGCTTCTTCACCTATTTTGAAACTTGATTCCTGTCTTCATGATATAATATTAATATTATCAAACAATTTTGAAGGCTTTTTATAAAATAATGAAATGAGGGGAGAATCAGTGAAGAATTTATACAGTACCCATACAGTAGAGACAATTTTAAAATCTATGATCAACAAAATGATCATTTGTGATCCTAAAGGACAGACGATGGTTCTAACAACTGTTAAACATTGTTTTTTCATGCAACCGGGAAATAAGATATATGGGCAATGAGGTATACAAATCTATCTTGCTCTACAGGAAAGTAAAGGGGAAGGGGATGAGGGGGGTGGGGTGATAGGAGGGAGGGCATACTGAAGAAAGGGGCAATCAGAATTCTTGCCATCTTGGAGTGGCAGGAGGGGAGAGATGGGGAGAAAATTTGTAACTTAAAATCTTGTAGTAATGAATGTTGGAAACCAAAAATAAATTAATTTATCTTAAAAATAGATCATGAAATGCAGGTGATTGGAAAACAAAACTATGAAGATTAGAAAAAAGTTAACTTTTTGTCACTCTGAACCTCAATCTCTTAAGACACTGTATGCTGATGGTACACATTACCACACTGGTACACACATAAACATACATTCAACATATATGTCTTCCTTATATAATCATATGCATTGTAAATATTATATAATTATATAGTTTAATTATATGTCATATAATAAAGTAAGTAGTATAGTCACATAGTTTATTATATCTAATCATCTAGTGAAATTAAATATTGTATATTAATTTACTTATAAGGTCTTTCTCCCCAGTAGAATATAAACTTGAGGGCACAAACTTTTTTAACTTTTAACTTTGTATCAAAGGCACCTTATAATTCCTTAACAGATAATACATTCCTTTTTTTTTGGAGAGAAGAAAGTAAGGCAATTGGGATTAAGTGACTTGCCGAAGGTCACATAGTAAGTGTGTCAAGTGTCTGAGGCTTCATTTTAACTTAGGTGCTCCTGACTCTGGGGCTGGTGCTCTACTCACTGTGCTACCTGGCTGCCCTGATAATACATTCTTAATAAAATCTTTTCAAATTAAATTACTGAGTTGAAAAATACTTTGAATCTTATACAGCAAAAAATTTACTGATTGCCCATCTATAGCTTACAATGTAAAAAAAATGTGTAGAACTTAGACTGTTGGCTACGTAGCCTGCATTATGAATTGGAAAGAATATTGCCTCAGAGTCTAAAATTCATGAGCCCTATGCTCATTCTCTCTCTTAGTAGCTCTGCTACATTTGTTAAGTCATCTTAATCCTGAGGCTTAGTTTCTTTATTTTTACCTAAATATAATTTGTGTACTACCTATGTCACAGAATTGATGAGGAGAAAGTTATTTTTAAATTGCAAAGCTCCTCATAATTGTTAGTAATTGGCCTCAATTCATTTCAGAGATGAAGAATCTGTGGCCTAATTATATGACTTTCTTATAGTTACACAAAAAAATATAATGATATGTTTCAACGAAACTCCACGAAGTAAAATTTTTGATGTTTATTAGGTTTCAAAAATAGTTCTGTCAGAAGAAATGAAAGTTCTCTTTTTCTGTGAAGTATTGTAAAGAGATTTCCCCTAAACACTTCATTATATATTACATGGCTTTGAAGAACATTAATGTGGAAATGAATGGTTTTGAAAATCTTTGTCACTGTGTGTGTGTAAACAAATCTGTTTGTTTATTTCTTTGTTTTAAATAGACCACACAAATGCTGTTTGTGTTAAGATTGTGATTGTGCTTGCAACTCAATATATTACTCACATATTTATATTATTAATTTCTAATTTATCAAAATAGAAAAAAAGACATATAGATCTTTTCATTCTTTTAACTGAAGTTTATAAAATGCTTTTGATTGATTTATTTTATAGAAATCACATAAACTATGTGGTCTTTCCACAAAGAATTTTATTGTACTTGAAGGAATTCATCTGAGACTAGCGCAGATTTTAGATACAGGTTATAACAATGTTAGTTTGTGTGTTCTCCCCTACTCTCCAGTTTCTAAAACAGAACAAAACAAAAAAAAAACACTACTTAAACATGTTTTTCAAAAATTGTACTGCTATGAAAAAGTTATTAGTTTTTAAGAAATTCTTAGTATTTTCAGTTTTAGTATAATTTTTAAGACATTGTATGCAAGCCATTGTTGAATTCACTACATTTTCTCAATAGTAATCTATCCTTGTTATCTCATTCAATTCTAGAACTACCTTATAATCCATCTATTGTACTTGTCCAACAAATTGATATGGATGGGCTAATTTAATGACATACATCCAAGAACATGTTGTAATATAGGCAATATTCATTTTTAATCCACATTGTTTTTCAAGCATGAATTACTACAGATATTTGATAAATGTCTATACTCTGCTTGATGGTTTTGTGATGAAGTGCGCATTCATATGATTTAAATTCAAATTACTATTTTATTTTGATCCAAATATTATTAATCATTTTAACAATGGTAAAATTGAATTAAGAAAATAAAGACATGAAGTAACAACTCTGTTTCCTAGTTGATTCATTGAGCTTGTTATTTATAATACCCATGAAAGCATTTGTACATAGGATCATAGTTTTGAGATGTAAAGAATTGTAGAGGCAATTTAGTCCAAACTTTTTATTTTACAGATGAGAAAACTGAGGTGATGATAGATTTATAAATAAAAATATTTGTGTTATATATAATATGTATGTATATTAGTATGTATTTGTATGTATGTATTATGAATATGTATATACATATTCAAAATATACAAATGCATATATACGTATACATAAGTGTGTACTCCCTAGCACTGCTCTAATATTTGCACACTTACATTCAAAGATAAATATGTATATCATAATATAAATATATGTTAAACTTTTCATAGAGTATGATTTTTCCACAGCAACATAGGTTGTTATAATAATATCTAGAGTGATGGATTATATGCATTTATTATATATAGCATTATATTCAATTATACTCATTAATTCAATAAACAATGTTTAAACAACCTGTTGTTTACATAATACTTTCACATGTTGGAAGGAAATAAAAATGCTTAAATAAGACATTGTATCTGTTCTTTTGTACTCATTGATTTCTCACTCTTTTGTTTCTTTTTTTCCTCTCATTTAATTATTAATCTAATCCTTCACCTAATCCCTCTTCTCCTCCCCAGAAATGTGTTTATATCTTGGTGATTAGAACATATTTCATTTGTGAAGTTATGCTGTACTTTCAGTGATCCCAAGCTGCTTGATACTACAAAAGCTCATCTCCTTAATAACAACATTATTTTGTATAAATAATGTCATATTATCATCTAACAAAAGTAAAATCCCTCACAGGTCACTGGGTATTATATACTAAGGAGTACATGTGTTTATTTGGTTTTGTATACAGCAAAGTTCTAAATTGATTATATTCATTTCATTTCAAAAATACTTAGTTTATGTTCTGTTGACAGATATAATATTCATATAGATATATAAAATAGATATAAAACAAATAAAAGAGATATGATGGGGAAAGAGAGTACTAAGAATTTGTTAGGGAATCAAGAAAGGCCTTATATTTACATAGCACCTTTATGGAATTTGGAATTCAAGAAGGTGGAGTTGAAAGTGGAAAGCATTCTAAATGTGGGAATAGATTGTAACAAGGAATGGAAGCAAAATTGAGAATGTAATATATGCAAAGCAGTTAAGAGGCCAATATTATGAAACAAGAGACTTACAAGAAATGATCTGAAACATACCTGGAAATTAAATGAGACCCCACATTGTGAAGTTTATCAAATGCCAGGTTGAAGGTTTTCTGTTTTAAGACCTACAAAAGAGAGAACTAATAAAGATTAAATGACATGATCAGATATGCATTTTAGGAAAATGAATTTATGGACTTTCTGAAGGCTAGGTAGAATGAGGGAAAGAATAGAAAAAGGAGATCAATTAAATAGCTTTAAAAATAATCCAGAAAAAAGGTGATGATGACCTACCTAAATAAAGCATGTGCTAATGGAGAGTAGATTGTTGCAAGAGAAGTTTTGATCTAAAGTCTAAATTTTTATATTTTTAATGTTGAACCAAAGTTATTTAAGAAATTTACTATGGAGGTTTTTTAAACCTGTATTGCTATTCTTTTCAGTCATCTATTTTTTCTCAACCACAATTCATCATTCACTATTCATTAAGCAAGTCCTATAAGGTCTACCTCAGGAAAATTATAAATGAACACCATTTTTTGAAGTCCTGAAAAGTACAGAATTAGTCATGTAGCTATGGAAGATCACATCTGCATCCTCTCTAAAATATTACATATTTACATTTGCATGGCTCAATGAATATGCTTGACACATGCACAATGAATGATAAGCTTGGTTGCCTTTATCATATATGATTTCTTTGCCTATAACGTACCTTTGCTGAGTAAAAAAAATAAAACCAGGCAACTAAAATGTCCTAGGAAAAACTCTTCAGTGCAAACATGCTTAACAAAAATTGACTGAATTAGCAGATTTTTAAAAAATAAAAAAAAAACTTTTCACATCACACTTTTTCTGTGCCACATTAATATTTTGATAATATGATTTAATGGATAAAGTCAGAAAGTCCTGAATTCAAGTCTTATTCCTTACACCTGACAGCTATGTGACTATAACAAAGTGTCCAAAACTATTCTCTGCTGCTAAAATATATGGATGAGTTGCTAATCTGCATCTTTAAAGAGAGACTTCAAATGAGAAGCCCTTTATACTAACGAAATCACAAAATAAGCACCTACTCAACAAAATAAAATTAACTATATAATTCATGATAATTATGAAATTAATACATTATATGAAAATTGTTAGTATTGACATTTCTCTAATGTAGAGACCAAGTATTTGTTTACTTTAACTTGAAATATGGTATCTCATGTGTTTATTGTATTTATGCATATCATTTCATCAACATCAGCTTGAATACCTGTTTTCTTTATTTTTATTCTGAAGGTGGATTTCTAAAAGCATCAATATTAGTGCTCATCTCTAAGAAAATTGAAGTCATATCCAAGGAAAGTAAAGTGGTTTCTGACTATTTTTCAAAGATTGACTTTTAAAATACTTTTCCCAACTATGATAATCAAATCTGCAATTGTTGTAATTCTACTTTTCCTAAAAATCTGTGTTACTCGTGAACATACAGTATGCAAGAGACAGAAGACTATAGAATGGCATCCAGAACCTAAAACAGTTACAGTGAATTGGACTCTCAAAGAAAATATCTGCACTGATTTCTTTAAAGAATGCTGGGAAAATAGTTCCAACACTCAAAACAGTTCTTCAGCTCATCAAGGACTTAATATCCCTCAAATTTGTCCCTTGCAACTTCAAGTTGGGGACACCCTTATTATTTCTTCTGAACCATTTTCTCATTTCCTTGGAATGAATCTGATGAATGTTTCCAAAGACACTTTCATTAATTGTCTGCAAAATGACAGTGCTCAAGATCTTTTTGGCTGCAAACTAAAAGGAACACATAAGGTTAACCCTAAGTGGCTCAGCATTGGAACACATTACTTCCTCACTGAAATGACAGGAGGCCCATTGCTCTGCAAGCTTGGCCTTCGTTTAAATGTAACTGTTAAGCAACAATTTTGCCAGGCATCCCGGAATGCAGCATTTTGCTCTGGGCATGGCAGATGTCTAAGTGAAGTTTGGAACAAGACATATGTATGTCATTGTCAGCCTCCATATTCTGGGGAATTCTGCCAGGAAGTTGATGGATGTTTTCAAAACCCATGTCATTACAATGGAATTTGCATTAAAAAAAGAGAAGAGAATGAGGATGCCTATGATTGCATCTGTCATCTACAGTTTGCAGGTAAGTTTTTTTTTTTTGCCTTAAACTAAATTTACAAGTTAACAATTACAAATGGAAATGTATTTTTTTATAAAAAGGTTAAATTCTACCGAAAGTTGAATTTGGAGAACTCACATAGTATAAAATGTAGAAATTGTTTTCCACAATGAGACTGTTTCTTTATTTTAAATACTATATTTAACATATCTTTTTTATATCATAATCTTTTCTGACTATACATACTTACAATATGACCAAGTTGGACAGCATATGCCACATTCCATTCATGTAGTCTGCCACCTGACAGACAAAACAAAACTGAGGGAGTAGTATTACTATTCAGGTCAAGACTGGTAGCTACAATTATTCACAGGGGCCATTGTTCTATTATTCTTTTATTTTCCTTCCCATTGTTGTAGTCATTACGTGTATTATTTGGTTTCTGCTTATTTTATTTGGCATCACAACTTCATCTGATTGCTATCTTTTCCTAATGAGGATTTAAAAAATCCACTTGGGCAAGAAGGAAATGAGTTGTATGTATGTGCATTGTTTGGGTGCATGTGTGTTATGTGTTGGACACACTTTAGTACTCTGATAAATGATTTGAAGTAATAAGTGTGATGATTCCATTATGAATTTGGGCTTTGGCTCTCTTGGAAAGTCTTATGAAAAGTGGCTTTGATTCTCTCAGTACTCTCTTTTTCTGTCAATCCTTTCTCTGAATAATATGTGGCATGTTAGGGACAGTGAAGATACAAAGGATAACTCTTCCTTGGGCATTGAAAAACAAAGCATAGAAAGAAAAAAAAATATTTAAAATAATAAACCCATTGAAACCTACTTGTTAATGATAGTAGTTAAGCAAACAGTGAGCACTTAGTAAATGTATGTAAATTAAACAATGAGCAAATAAGCTAAACAATGACAAATCAAGGAAACAAAATGGAAAAGAAAAAAATGGGATGAGTAGATTTCTAAATTATGCTAAACTTCTCTTTGTAACCATTTTCTTTTGCATAGTGCCCACCATGCTTGCTGACTTGACTACCATCCATATGTTTAATTATAGTAATATTATATTTCATAACCCTAATCTATCAACAACAGAAACAAGAGTCCTATGTCTGTTAGCTTGATTCAGATTTCTTTTCTGGAGAAGACAGCTTCTGAAAGCCTTAAGTTCTTTTCTAAATTTTGTTTTCTCTTTTCATTTCTCCTTAATTCAGCACTGCCTCCAATCCCAGATGCACATAATGTCATAAAGCCTATATTATACCCATAATACTCTCTAAATTTGTATGCTCTGACAGAATAACACACTCTACAACTTAGCATTTTACCACTTGACGTCTCCAAAGAAACAGAACGATTTGCAGCATGATAAAGTAACTTACAATTGAAATCCAATTAAAACTTCAAGTACCATAAATATATGTAACACTCTGGCTTTTTTTTCCACAAATATCATTTAATTTCTTTTGCCTTACGTACCTGCCTGTTCCCAGGACTGTACAAAAAGTAACTATAACTTATGCTTCAGAATATATTCTTATTTCTATAAAATTATTAGTTTATAAGTTACATTTCCCAAAAGTATTCTTGTAGACCTATTCTACTTTCCTTCTTATTTATACCTATCTTTACTTAAACTAATTGCTAGACAGAGATATTTTGTGTCAGACATTTTATTAGCTATCATCATTTCCCATGGAAACATAGAAGATTTCATAGTAATATAATTACATAATGCTCTAAAATGTTGGGTAGGAATAAATAAGATGAGAATAAAATCACTAAGTGAAGAAATTATAATATAACAGATTCATTTGTTTATATTAAATGAACTTTAATAAAAGAAAAAAATAATTTATAACAAGAAAGTGAGGAAAAATTAAATTTCTGAAATAAATTTGATATATTTGGTCTAAAAACAAAAAAAAAATCCCTTCTAAGTAAAAAAAAAGGATTAAAACTGGAAAAAGTAAAAAAAGACATGAGAGGATTTTTGATATTCCCATATACCAGATCATCAAAATATTAAAGAATACATGTCCATAAATATTCTCTGCTTCAATTCCATAGTTGATCTTTGTGTGGCAGAAAAATGGTCATTCATCACACTGGTAATGTTTTCTGAATACGTGCTACCTTATTGAATGTTGTTCCTAAAATAAGATGTCCAGTACTTAAACATAACCTGCTTGATGTATTTGTAAACACTTATTTTCAACTTAACAATTGTGAAGTATGATACTGTCAATGAAATAGGCTTTATTTAAGCAACTAGGAATGTTTGACTGAAAACACATACACACACACACACACACACACACACATACACAAAACAGGTGTATTTATGGGCAGATGTGATCTTAAGAGCAAAGGTAGTAGGTGGAGCCAAGATGGCAGAGAAAAGCCAGGAAATTGCTTGATTCCTTCTTCCTGGCCCAGTTTCCTTCAGAAAGAACATTAAATCAAGACTCTCAATGGATTTTGGAGCAACATAATATACAAAAGGATGGAATGAAACAGATTTAAGTGAAAAAAGCTTAAGATAATTTTTTTTGTCTTTTTTGTAATTTATTTTTTTTAATTTGTTTTTAATATGTTTAGTTTTCAGCATTGATTTTCACAGGCATTTGAATTACAAATTTTCTCCCCATTTCCACCCCCCCAATCCAAGGTGCCATACACTTTGGTTGCCCTGTTCCCCAGTCTGCCCTCCCCTCGGTCACCCCATTCCCCTCCCATCTCCCTTTCTCTTCCTTTCTTGTAGGGCAAGATAAATCTCTATGCCCCATTGCCTGTGCATCTTATTTTCTAGTCGCATGAAAAAAAAAATTTACTTTTGAAGATCTATTTTTTTAAAACCTTGAGTTCCAAATTCTCTCCCCTCTTCCCTTCCCATCCACCCTCTCTAAGAAGTCAAGCAATTCAACACGGGCCACATGTGTATCATTATGTATAACCCTTCCACAATACTCATGTTGTGAAAGACTAACTGTTT
>CM053627.1:175444343-175459848 GCA_028646595.1 Phalanger gymnotis
AGATTTATATAGATATAGATATATAGATATAGATATATAGATATAGATATATATACATAGATATATACATAGATATAGATATACATAGATAGATAGATATAGATATATATATACACACACATACATACATACATATGTATACATACATACATATATATATATATATATATATATATATATATATGCATATTCCCCTCAGCTGCCCTAATACTGACGTCTCAGAATCATACACTTCATCTTTCCATGTAAGAATGTATCAAAACAGTTCAACTTTAGTAAAGTCCCTTATTTTTTCTTTTTCTTGTTATTATCTTGATTACCTTGTCATGCTTCTCTTGATTCTTGTGTTTGAAAGTCAAATTTTCTATTCAGCTCTGGTTTTTTCACTGAGAAAATTTGAAAGTCCTCTACTTTATTGAAAATCCATATATTGCCTTGGAGCGTGATACTCAGTATTGCTGGATAGGTGATTCTTGGTTTTAATCCTAGCTCCATTGACCTACAGAATATTGTATTCCAAGCCCTTCAATCTCTTAATGTAGAAACTGCTAGATTTTGGGTTATTCTGATTGTGTTTCCACAATACTCAAATTGTTTCTTCCTGGATGCTTGCAGCATTTTCTCCTTGATCTGGGAATTCTGGAATTTGGTGACAACATTCGTAGGAGTTTTCTTTTTGGGATCTATTTGAGGAGGCAATCGGTGGATTCTTTCAATTTCTATTTTACCCTTTGGTTCTAGAATATCAGGGCAGTTCTCCTTGATAATTTCTCGAAGAATGATATCTAGGCTCTTTTTTTGATCATGGCTTTCAGGTAGTCCAATAATTTTTGAATTATCTCCCCTAGACCTATTTTCAAGGTCAGTGGTTTTTTCCAATGAGATAGTTCACATTATCTTCCACATTTTAATTCCTTTGGTTCTGTTTTCTAATATCTTGATTTCTCATAAAGTCACTAGCTTCCACTTGCTCCAATCTAATTTTTAAGCTAGTATTTTCTTCAGTGGTCTTTTGGACCTCCTTTCCCATTTGGCTAATTCTGCCTTTTAAGGCATTCTTCTCCTCATTGGCTTTTTGGAGCTCTTTTGCCATTTGAGTTAGTCTATTTTTTAGGGTGTTGTTTTCTTCAGTATTTTTTAGGTATCCTTTAGTCAGTCATTGACTTGTTTTTCATGGTTTTCTTGCATCATTCTCATTTCTCTTCCCAATTTTTCCTCTACTTCTCTAACTTCCTTTTCCAAATCCTTTTTGAGTTCTTCCATGGCCTGAGACCAGTTCATGTTTTTCCTTGGATGTTTTTGTTGTAGGTTCTTTGACTTAGTTGACTTCTTCTGGCTGTATGTTTTGGTCTTCTTTTTCACCAAAGAAAGATTCCAAAGTCTGAGACTGAATCTGATTGCGTTTTCACTGACTAGCCATGTTCGCAGCCAACTTACTTGACCCTTGAGTTTTTCAGCCGGGTATGACTACTTGTAGAGTAAAGAGTACTTTGTTCCCAGCTTGAGGGGATGTGCTGTTGTTTTCATAGTTATTATAGCCAGCTCTGCCACACCAACATTCCTCCTTCTCCAAGAACACCCAACCTGGACTGGACTCAGGTATTCGGCAGGCTCTGCACTCCTGCTCTGATTAGCCACTTAATTCTTCCCACCAGGTGGGCCTGGCACCGGAAGCAACTGCAGCAGTAGTTGTGTAGCTATGCCACTTCTGCTGCTCCCCCCAGGGCAGTGGCCAAGCTGCAAACTCCTTCCACTCCCGCAGCCTTTCCCAGTAACCTTCTCTGTTGTCTGGTGTTTGTGGGTTGAGAAGTCTGGTAATTGCCACAGCTCACTGATTCAGGGTGCTAGGGCCTGCGTCGCCTGGCTTCCAGTCTGCACATTTTTTATAACCCTTTGGACATAGTTCCAAATTGCTCTCCAGAATGGTTAGATCACTTCACAACTCCACAAAAAATACATTAGTGTACCAATATTCCCACATCTTCTCCAACATTTACCGTTTTCATCTTTTGTCATGCTATCCAATCTGATAGTTGTGATGTGATACCTCAGAATTGTTTTGATTTGCATTTCACTAATCAATAGTAACTTATAGCATTTTTTCATATGACCATAATTAGCTTTAATTTCTTCCTCTGAAAACTCCCTGTTCATATCCTTTGACCATTTATCAATTGGGGAATGACTTGTGTTCTTACAATTTTGACTAAAGCTTTCTCATTCACCCAGCCAAGATGCCAAAAGGAAAGAAGGCCAAGGGTAAGAAGGTGGCTCTGTCCCCTGCTGTAGTAAAGAAGCAGGAGGCCAAGAAAATGGTCAATCCTTTGTTTGAGAAATGGCCCAAGAACTTTCGCATTGGTCAGGACATCCAGCCTAAAAGGGACCTTACTTGATTTGTCTAACGGCCTCAGTAAATCAGACTGCAGTGTCAAAGGTCTATCCTTTATAAGCATTTGAAAGTCCCACCAGCAATTAACCAGTTCACCCAGGCTTTGGATCGCCACACAGCTATTCAACTGCTGAAACTGGCTCAGAAGTATAACCCCGAGACAAAGCAAGATAAAAAGCAAAGGCTTCTGGCTCTGCCTGAACAAAAAGCTGCAAGCAAAGGACATGTCCCCACTAAGAGACCACCTGTCCTGAGTGCAGGTGTTGACACTGTTACTACCCTGGTAGAGAAAAAGAAAGCACAGTTGATAGTGATTGCACATGACCTCATTGAGGTAGTGGTGCTCCTACCTGCCTTGTGCAGAAAAATGGGGGTTCTTGCTGCATTATCAGAGGTAAAGCCATACTGGGTCACTTAGTTCACAGAAAGACCTGCACAAGCACTGCCTATACACGGGTTAATCCTGAGGATAAGGGAGACCTGTCTAAGATGGTAGAAGCCATCAAAACCAATTACAATGACAGATATGATGAGGTCTGTCCTCACTAGGGTGGCAATATTCTGGTTCCAAAACCAGTGGCTCATATTGCCAAGCTGGAAAAGGCAAAAGCTAAGGAACTTGCAACCAAATTGTGCTAAATGTATATTTGATTTTTCCCTACACAAAATAAAAATTTAAACAACAAAAAAACAATTTTGTCTCTGTTCTCTATATATTTTAGAAAGGAGGCCTTTATCAGAGCCATTGGTTGTAAAAATTCATTCCCAGTTTTCTACTTCCCTCCTAATCTTGATTGCATTTGCTTTGTGCAAAAACTCTTCAATTTAATGTAATCCAAATTACCATTTTGCATTTCATAACATTTTCTATCTCTTGTTTAGTCATACATTCCTCCATTTTCCATACATCTGACAAACTATTCCTTGCTGCCCTAATTTGCGTATAGTATCTGCTTTCATATCTAAATCATGTACCCATTTGGTCGTCATTTTGGTATACAATATCAGATGTAGGTCTATGCCCAATTTCTGCCATACTATTTTCCAGGTTTCCCAGAAGTTTTTTTATCAAATAGTGAGTTTTTATCTGAGAAGCTCGAGTCTTTGGGTTTATCAAACATTAGATTACTGTAGTCATTGACCACTGTGTCTTGTATACCTAAACTATTCCACTGATTTACCCCTATATTTCTTAGCCAGTATGAAGTCCTTTTGATTATTGTTGCTTCATAATACAATTTAAGAACTGCTAGAGCTAGGCTAACTTTCCTAGAATTTCTTTTCATTAATTCCCTTGATATTCTGCACCTTTTGTTCTTCCAGATGAAATTTGGTATTAGTTTTTCTAGCTCTATAAAATAACTTTTGGTAGTTTGATTGGTATGGCACTGAATAAGTAGTAAATTAACTCAGCTAGAATTGTCATTTTATTAAATTAGCTTGGCCTAACCACAAGCAGCTGTTGTTTTTCCATCTATTTAGATCTGATTTTATTTGTGTGAAAAGTGTTTTTTACTTCTGTTCATATACAACCTGGGTTTGTTTTGGCAGGTAGACTCTTGAATATTTTATAATGTCTTCAGTAACTTTAAATGGCATTTCTCTTGCTCTGTCTTGCTATTTGTTTTTGTCAGTAACATACAGAAATACTGATGATTTATGTGGCTTTATTCTATATCCTGCAACATTGTTAGAGTTGTTTATTTTTTCAAGTAGTTTTTTACCTGATTCTCTAAGATTCTCTAAGTATATCATCATTTCACCTGCAAAGAGTGATAACTTAGTTTCTTCCTTGCCTATTCTAATTCCTTAAATTCATTTTTCATCTCATCAGTAAAACTAATGTTTCTACTACCATATTGAATAACGCTGGTAATAATGGACATCCTTGTTCCACTCTTGATCTTATTGGGAATGCATCTAGCTTATCCCCATTACATATAAGGCTTGCTCATGGTTTTATGTAGATGCTGTTTATCATTTTAAGGAAGGCTGTTTCTTCCTATGCTCTCTAGGGGCTTTTAATAGGAATCGGTGTTGTATTTTTTTCCAAAAGCTTCTTCTGCACCTATTGAGATAATTGTATGGTTGATTTTAGTTTTGTTGTTGATATGATCAATTATGCTGATAGTTTTCCCAATATTGAACTAGCCTTGCATTCCTGGTACATATCCTACCTGATCAAAATTTATTATTCTCATGATAAGTTGCTGTAACCTTTTGCTAATGTCTAATGTTTTAATTAAATTTTTGGCCTCTATATTCATTTAGGAAATTCGTCTATTATTTTCTTTCTCTGTTTTGACCCTTCCCAATTCTGGTATCAGAATTGTAGTAGCAATTTAGATTTGAAGATCTTTCCCACCCATTAATAGGCCATGTGACTTGCTTACATTAGAGGAAGCCTAAGTTGCATGTGGTAGGAGGAGCTTCCTGATAGGAAAAGGAAGTTATGTTACAGGAAATACTGAGAAAGAGAGAAAGAGAGAGAGTAGTTACTTCTGCTAATGGTTGCTAATGGCCGCCATCATGAGAATTAGAGCTGAACAGGCTAACTTAGCTGTACTGTGAGTTTGTTTTTGGGAAGACTCCCAAAACCCTATCCCATGTTACTTGTGCTGGAAGCTAGTGGCCTGGTTACTAGCTTTGTGTGCTAGGGCCTCTGGTTCTGGTAGTCGGAAGCTGTATAATGCTGTATCTTACTTGGTGCTGAGCTGGAGCTGGCTGCTGTGTGCTGAAGCCAGGTGAGGTCTTTCTGTGTTTCCCTTTGATTACACTGAATTTTGAAATGTGAAGTGTGGGGGAATAATCTGGTCTCTGGAGAGGTCTTCCTCCTTGAGAGCTGTGCTAGAGCAAGGGTAGGATCAACCAACCAGTGGATGCCTGTCCATAGTGTAAGTGGTGGTTCTCTGCACTGGTGTCTGCCAATTCCCCTGGCTATGTGAAGGCATGTGAGGGGGTGGAGGGGGTCTTGGTGTTGGTACCACCCTGGAACTCAGGATCTACTGCTGGTTTGCTGAGGTGGATCTTGCCTGGGTGCCTCCCATCCTGTACTGGTTCCTTTCAACCACAGCAAGAGATATCTTTCTTGTCAATAATCCTAGCTTCCCAAGCTAAAAAAAAAAAAAACTGGTGCACCCCATCTTTCTGCTGGCTCCACTCTTGCAGGATATTCTTAGGGCAATATTTTCTGTTTTTTTCAAGGTTAGTAAAAGAGAGCGAGAGCAACTTACTGCTTACTCAGCCATCTTGGCTCCTGGTAGATCATGTAAGTCTTTCTAGGTTTTTCTGAAGTCTGCCTGCTCATAAAATAGTATTTCATTACATTCATATACCACAAGTTGTTCAGCCATTCTCCCATTGACAGACATCCCTTCAGTTTCCAATTCTTTGTCAACACCAAAAGAGTTGCTGTAACTATTTTTGCCTATGTCAGTAATTTCTCCTTTTTATGATGTGTTTGGAATACAGACCTAGTAGTATTGTTATTGTCATATTGAAAGGCATGAACAGTTTTATTGTCCTTTGGGCGTAGTTCCAAATGGCTCACCAAAATGGTTGGATCAGTTCCCAACTCCACCAACAATGCATTAGTGTTCCAGTATTCCCACATCTTCTCAACCATGTATTATTTCTCCTTTCTGTCACATTAGTCTATCTGAAGGGTGTGAGTGGTAGCTCTTAGTTTTTTTTTTGTTTTTATTTCTGTAATCAATAGAGAATTAGCATTTTTCAAATGATAATAGATAGCTTTAATTTCTGCCACTGAAAACTGCCTGTTCATATCCTTTGGCCATTTATTGATTGAGGAATGACTTGTATTCTTATAAATTTAACTCAGTTCTCTATATATTTTAGAAATGAGGCCTTTATCAGAAACACTGGCAGGAAAAAAAATATTACCCTGTTTTTTCCATTCCTTCTAATCTTGGTTACGTTGGTTTTCTCTATGTAAAACTTTTTAATTTAATATAATTAAAACTATCCATTTTGCCTTTCATAATGTTCTGTATGTCTTATTTGGTCATAAACTACTCACTTCTCATAGATCTGACAGGAAACTATTCATTGCCTTCCTAATTTGCTTGTGTTATAACCCTTTATGTCTAAGCCATGTACCCACTTTGACCTCATGTTGTTATACAGTGAAAGATGTTGCTTTATATCTAGTTTCCACCATACTATTTTCCAGTTTTCCCAGCAGTTTTTGTCAAATACTGAGTTCTCATAGAATTATTTGGGTTTAGCAAACAGTAGATTTCTGTAGTCACTGAATACTGTGTGTTGTTTACATAACCCATTCCATTGATACACTCCATTTCTTAGCCAGTACCAAGCATTTTTGATGATTGCTGCTTTATTATACTGTTTTACATCCTGTAAGGCTAGTCTACATTGTTTTGCATTTTTTTTCACTTGATATCCTGGACCCTTTACATTTTTTTTAAATTGATATTCTGGACCTTTTCTTCTTCCAGATGAATTTTGTTATTTTTTTCTGTGTCCATAAAATAATATTTGGGGGTTCGATTGGTATGGCATTGAAAAAACAAATTAATTTAGGTAGAATTGTCATTTTTATTATATTAGCTCAGCCTCCTCATAAACAATTCATATTTTTACAGTTATTTAGATCTGACTTTATTTTTTGGAAAAGTCATTTGTCATTTTTTTTCCATATAGTTCCTGAGTTTGTTTTGGCAGGTAGACTCCCAAATATTTTGTATTATTTATAGTTACTTTAAATAGAACTTCTCTTTCCATATTTTTCTGTCGGGCTTTCTTAGCAATATATTTGTTAGCAAATTTGTTAGTGATACTGATATTTATGTGGGTATATTTGGTAACATTGTTAATTGTTTAAAATAGTTTTTTACTTGATTGTCTAGCATTCTGTACGTATACCAATACATCAACTTCGAAGTGTGATAGTTTTTTTTTTTACCTCATTGCTTATTCTATTTCCTTCAGTTTCATTTCTTCTATTATTGCTAAAGCTAATATTTGTAATACAATATTACATAGTAGTAGTGCTAATGAACATTCTTTTTCACCACAAATCTTACTGGAAAAGCTTCTAGCTTGTCATCATTGCATATATGATTACTAATGGGTTTTAGACAGAGACTACTTTTCATTTTAAGGAAAATTCCATTTATTCCTATGCTCTCCACTGTTTTTTAATTGTAATGGGTGCTGTATTATGTTAAAAACCTTTTCTGCATCTATTGAGATAATCATATGATTTCTGTTAGTTTTGGTTTTGATATGGTCAGTTATAGTAATAGTTTTGCTAATATTGTACCTGCCCTTCATTCCCAGTATAAATCCCACCTGGTCATAGTGTATTATCCTCATAAGTTGCTGTCATCTTCTTGCTATTATTTAATTTATAATTTTTGCATCAATATTCATTAAGGAAATTAGTCTACAATTTTCCTTCTTTGTTTTGGATCTTCCTAGTTTAGGAATCAACATTTTTGTGTCATACACAGAATTTGGTAGGACTCCTTCATTGACTATTTTTCCAAATAGTTAATACAGTATTAGAATTAATTCTTCTTTAAATGTTTGGTAGAAGTCAATTGTAAATCCATTTGCCCGGGATATTTTTTTCTTTAGGGAGTTTATTGATGGCTAGTTCAAATTTGTTTTCTGAAATGGGGTATTTTAAGCTTTTAATTTCTTCTTCTGTTAACATGGGCAATTTCTGTTTTGTAAATATTCATTCATTTCACTTAGCTTTCAGATTTATTGGCATACAGTGGGGCAAAATATCTCCTAAGTATTGTTTTAATTTCTTCTTCATTGGTAGAGAATTCACTCTTTTCAGTTTTGATAATGGTAATTTGTTTTTTTTAATTCTTTTCTTTAATCAAATTAATAAAATTTTCATCTATCTTATGGTTTTTCATAAAACAACCTCTTATTTATATTTATTAGTTCAATAGTTTTATTACTTTCAATTCTACTTATGTCTCATTTTGTTTCATAAGTTCTAATTTGGTATTTAATAGTGGATTTTTAATTTGTTATTTTTTCTAGGTATTTTTTTTTATTTCCATGCCCAATTCAATGATTTCTTGTTTCTTGGTTTTATTCATGCAAGTATTTAGAGATATCAGTTTTCTGCTATGAACTGCTTCAGCTCCATCCCATAAGTTTGTAATTTTTTCTCATTATTGTGGTTCCTTTTGATGAAATAATTGTTTCTGTGATTTGTTGTTTGACCCACTCATTCTTTAGGATTACATTAGTTTTTAACTAATTTTTAGTCTGTTTTTCTATGGCCCTTTATTACATCTAATTTTATGCATTATGGCCTGAATTGGGTGCTTATAATACTTCTGCCTGTCTGCATTAGATTGTGAGGCTTTTTTTCTGCCCTAATGCTAGGTTGGGTTTTTTTGTAGGTACCATTTACTGCTGAAAAAAGGTATATTCCTTTCTATCCCCATTCAGTTTTCTTCAGAATTATGTCATATCTAACTTTTTACAAATTATGTTCACCTCCTTAACTTCTTTCCTGTTTGTTTTGTGGTTTGATTTATCTAGCTCTGAGAAGGAAAATTTGAGGTCACTCACTAGTACAATGTTGTCATCTATGTCTTCCTGCAACTCCCTTAACTTCTCCTCTAAATACTTGGATGCTATATCACTTGTTGCATAAATGATTGGCATTGATATTATTTCATTGTTTATGCTACCCTTTAATAAGATGCAATTTCCTTCCTTAAATATTTTAATTTGGTCTGGTTTCCCTTTTGTTTTTCGGATCAAGATTGCTATGACTGGGGGAGCAGAGCCAAGATGGCAGCTAGAAAGCAGGGACTTACTAAGCTCTCCCTCAAATCCCACAAACACCTGTGAAAATGGCTCTGAACAAGTTCTACAACTGCAGAACCCACAAAATAGCACAGGGAAGAAGGTCTCCAGCCCAGGATGGCCTGGATGGTCGCTTGGAAGGGTCTATCACATGCAGCTGGGAGCAGAGCACAGCCCGGTGTGGGCTACACCAGGACAGACCAGATTGGGACATGGCCTGGAGCAGGCCTTAGGGCCTTGAATCATTGAGCTGTGGCAGTTACCACACTTCTCCACCCACAAAAGCCAAAGAGCATGGAAGAGGTTATTAGGAAAACTGCTACACTGTGTTACAAAACAGTCAGGCCCCAGGTACAGTAGTTTATTCAGTAGCAGCAGGAAGCTCCTGTGACTGCTTCCACAGCTCCAGTGTCAGCTGCTTCTGGAGTCCCTGGCCCACACAGTGGGAGGAATCAAGAGGCAGACCAGAACAGGAGTGCAGTGCTTGCTTTGCCCTGCTTGGATCTGGGTCGGTGGTTCTTGGGGGAGGAAGAGTGCTTCTGTGGCAGAGCTTGTGGTGACAGTTGAGTAGAAGTACCTCTGAAAACAGCAGTGTAGCCCCTAAAGCTTGGGACAAAGCACTGTCTACTCTGCAAGAAGTCCCTCTAACAAAAAGGTCAAGGGTCAAGTAGTTGGCTGAGAATGTGGCCAGGCAGTGAAAAAGGATTGAGACTATAACTCAGACTAAGACACTCAGACTCAGACTCCAAAATCTTTTTTCTGGTGACAAAAAGATGAAAACATACAGCCAGAAGAAGTCAACAAATTGAAAAAGCCTACATCAAAAGCCTCCAAGAAAAATATGAATTGGTCTCAGGCCATGGAAGTGCTCAAAAAGGATTTGGAAAAGCAAGTAAGAGAAGTAAAGGAAAAATTGGGAAGAGAAATGAGAGAGATACAATAAAACCATGAAAAACAAGTCAACCACTTCTAAAGGAGACACAAAAATACTGAAGAAAATACCACCCTAAAAATAGACTAACCCAAATGGCAAAAGAGGTCCAAAAAGCCAAGGAGGAGAACAATGTCTTGAAAGGCAGAATTAGACAAATGGAAAAGGAGGTCCAAAAGACCAATGAAGACAACACCACCTTAAAATTAGATTGGAGCAACTGGAAGAGAGAAATAAAGGTCTTATAAAATGAATCAAAAGACTTTAAAAATGGAAGACAAAGTGAAATATCTCATTGGAAAAACCACAGACTTGGAGGCTATATCCAGGAGAGATAATTTAAAAATTATTGGACTACCTGAAAGGCAGGATCAAAAAAAGAGTCTAGATATCATCTTTTGAGAAATTATCAAGGAAAACAGCTCTGATATTCTAGAACCAGAGCGTAAAACAGAAATTGAAAGAATTAACCAATCACTTCTTGAAAAAGATCCCCAAAATAAAACTCCTTGGAATATTGTCACCAAATTGCAGAGTTCCCAGGTCAAGGAGAAAATAATGCAAGCAGCCAGAAAGAAACAATTTGATTGTGGAAACACAATCAGGATAACACAAGATCTAGCACCTTCTAAATTAAGGGATCAAAGGGCTGGGAATTTAATTCCTGGAGTTCAAAGGAGCTTTGATTAAAACCAAGAATCACCTACCCAGCAAAACTGAGTATAATGCTCCAAGGCGAAATATGGATTTTCTTTTTTTAAACGCTGTTTGCCTCACTTCCTTGTGTATAAAATGACCTGGAGGAAGAAATGGCAAACCACTTTGGTATTTTTTCAATTATTATTTTGTTTATTTTTTTTCCAATTTTCTGTTTTTATTTTATTTTTATTTTTTAACTTTTTTATTCGTTTAAAATTTTTAGTTTTCAGCATTGATTTCCACAAGATTTTGAGTTACAAATTTTCTCCCCATGTCTACCCTCCATGCGCTGCAAGATGGCATGTATTCTGATTGCCCCATTCCCCAGTCAACCCTGCCTTCTGTCACCCCACTACCCCCAATCGCCTTTCCCCTTACCTTCTTTTAGGGCAAGACAGATGTCTGTGCCCCATTGCCTGTATATCTTATTTCCTAGTTGCATGCAAAAACAACTTTTTTTGAACATCTGCTTTTAAAAATATGAGTTCCAAATTCAATCCCCTCTTCCCTCCCCACCCACCCTCCCTAAGAAGGCAAGAATTCAACATAGGCCACACATGTATCATTATTCAAAGCCCTTCCACAATACTTATATTGTGAAAGACTAACTATGTTTTGCTCTCTCCTATCCTGTCCCATTTTATTCAATTTTCTCCCTTAAAACTGTCGCTTTTCGAAAGTGTTTTGTTCTGATTATCTCCACCCCCTCAAAAGCGTTTGTTTTTGATTACCTCCACCCCCATCTGCCCTCCCTTCTATTGTACCCCCATTTTTATCTCCTTCCTCCTTCTTTCCTGTGGGGTGAGAAACCCAGTTGAGAGTTTATGTCATTCTCTCCTCAAGTCAAATCTGATGAGAGCAAGATTTATTTATTCCCCCTCACCTGCCCCCTCTTCCCTTCCAACGAACTGCTTTTCTGCCAATTTTATTTTAGATAATTTATCCTATTCTATCTCTCCCTTTCTCCCTCTCTCAAAATATTCCTCTCTCATCCCTTAATTTGATTTTATTTTTTTAGATATCATCCCTTCATATTCAACTCACCCTGTGCCCTCTGTCTATATATATGAATATTCCCTTCAACTACCCTAATACTGAGAAAGGTCTTATGAATTACACACATCATCTTTGACTTTCAAACACAAGAAACAAGAGAAGCATGAAAAGGTAAACAAGAAAGAGAAATCATAAGGGACTTACTAAAGTTGAACTGTTTTGTTTACATACCTACATGGAAAGATGGTGTGTGTGATTCATGAAACCTTTCTCAGTATTAGAGTAGTTGAAGGGAATACAAACACACACACACACGCGCGCGCACACACACACACACAAACACACACACACACACACACACACACACACAGAGGGCCACAGGCTGAGTTGAGTATAAAGGGATAAACATCTTGTAAAAATAAAATAAAATTAAGGGATGAGAGAGGCATTTATTGAGAGAGGGAAAAAGGGAGAGATAGAATGGGGTAAATTATTTCAAGTAAAAGTAGAAAGAAAAAGCTGTTCTGTTGGAAGTGAAGAGGGGCCAGGTGAGAGGGAAAGAATGAATCTTGCTCTCATCGGATTTGACTTGAGGAGGGAATAACATACACACTCAATTGGGTATCTCACCCCACAGGAAAGTAGGGGGAAAGGGATAAAAAAGGGGGGATGACAGAAGGGAGGGCAGATGGGGGAGAAGGTAATCAAAAGCCAACTCTTTTGAAAGGGGACAGGGTCAACGGAGAAAACTGAATAAAGAGGGACAGGATAAGATGAAGGGAAATATATTTATTCTTTCACAACATAAGTATTGTGGAAGTGTTTTACATAGTGATACATGTTTGGACTATGTTGAATTGTTTGCCTTCTTAGGGAGGGTGGGTGGGAAGGGAAGAGGGGAGAGAATTTGGAACTCAAAGTTTTAAAATCAGATGCTCAAAAGAAAAATTTCTTTTTGCATGCAACTGAGGAATAAGATATATAAGGAATGAGACATAGAAATCTATACTGTCCTACAAGAAAGTAAGGGGAAAGTGGATGGGGGAATAGTAGGGTGACAGAAGGGATGGCTGACTAGGGAAGAAGGCAATCAGAATATATGCCGTCTTGGATTGGGGGGAGGATAGAAATGGGGAAAAATTTGTAACTAAAAATCATGTGGAAATCAATGCCAAAAACTAAAAAATTAAATAAAAATAATAAAAATAAAAAGACTGCTTTTTTGTTGTTTTAATCCTCAGCTGAAGCACAATATATTCTGCTCCAGCCCTTCATCTTTATTTTGTGTATATATCTTTACTTGTTAATGTTTCTTGTAAACAAAATATTGTAGGATTCTTGTTTTTCATCCACTCTGTTACCTGTTTCTGTTTTATGGGAAAGTTTATTCCTTTCACATTCATTGTTATGATAAGTAGATGTTATTTTCCTCCATCCTATTTTCCTCCTTTTTCTACTTTTTACTCTCCTTTCACCCTTGTAACACCTTACCTGTGTTTTCCTTCTGACTCCAACTTCCATCCGTCTGCCTTCCAATCAGTCACCCACTCTTTACTTTCACTTTTCTCTACTACTTTTGCCCTCCTTTTTATCCTCTTCCCTCCCTTTTCTTTCTCCTTTCTCCTCATACTTCACTTTATCACAAGATAAATTTCTATGCCAAACTGAGTGAGTATGTTATTCCCTTTTTGGGCCACATGAAGAGAGTAACATTCAAACAACACTCACCCTCTTCCCTTCTTTCCCTCTACTATAATAGGTCTTTTGTACCTCTTCATATGAGTAAGTTACCATATTCCACCTTTCACTTTCCTCTTCTCCCAGTACATTTTTCACCATTTAATTAATTTTTTATATCATCAGATCAAAATTAATTTATACCCACACCCTCTGGCTATGTATACCTCTTCTAACTGCCCTAATGAATATACAGTTTTCAAAAATTACAAGTATCGTTTTCCCTTGTAGGGATGTAAACAGTTTAACCTTATGGAAAAACATGTTCGTTTGTTTTTTCTCTTTCCTGTTTACTTTTTTATGCTTCTCTTGAGTCTTGTATTTGAAGACAGAATTTTCTGTTCATCTCTAGTCTTTTCATCAGGAATGATTGAAAGTTCCCTGTTTCATTGAATGTCCATATTTTCCCTGATGAAAGCTTATGCTCAATTTCCTGGATGGTTCATTCTTTGTTGTAATCCAAACTCCTTTGCCTTCCAGAATATCATATTCCTACTCTTCTGATCCTTTAATGTAGAAGCTGCTGAATCCTGTGTAATTCTGACTGTTGGTGCATGATATTTGAATTGCTTCATTCTAGCTGCTTGTAGTATTTTTTTTTCTTAACCTGATCTTTCTGGAATCTTGCTACAATGTTCCTTGGAGTTTTCATTTTGGGATCTCTTTCAGTAGGTGATCAGTAGATTCTTTGAAAGACAATTTTACCCTTTGGTTCTAGGTTATCAGGGTTGTTTTCTTTAACAATTTCTTTTTTTTTTTTAAATAACAATTTCTTTAAAGATTCTGTCCATGTTCTTTTTTTGTGTTATGGCTTTCAGCTACTCCAATAATTCTTAAATTATCTCTCCTGGATCTATTGTCTACGTTATTTGTTTTTCCAATGAGGTGTTTTATCTTTTGTTTTGTTTTGTTTTTTTATTTGCCCAATTTTAATTTTTAAGGAATTATTTTCTTCAGTTATCTTTTATACCTCCTTTTCCATCTGGCCAATTCCACTTTTTAAGGAATCGTTTCCTTCAGTTGAATTTTCTTTTTTCCTTTGGCTAATTGTATTTTTAGGGAATTATTTCTTCAGTCAATTTGTTCAGTCAAAACCACATTTTTTTGTACTTTCTTTTCCAAGCTGTTGATTCTCTATTGTATACTCCTCATTTCTTTTTCCAATTTCTCTTCTATCTCTTTTATTCAACTCTTTTTTTGAGAGGGGAAGGCAATGCAATTGGGGTTAAGTGACATGCACAAGGTCAGAAAGCTAGTAAGTGTGTCAAGTGTCTAAGGCCGAATTTGAACTCAGGTCCTCCTGATTCTGGGGTCGGTGCTCTACTCACTGCACCACCTAGCTGCCCCTCTTTTATTCAACTCAACATCTTTTTTTGAGATTTTTCAAGAACACTTTTCTGTTTTGAGACCAATTCATATTCTCCTTTGAGGTTTTGCATGTAGGCATTATTACATTATTATCCTATTTTGAGTCGACTTTCCCTGTCACAACATTGACTTTCAATGCTCTCAGTTCTTTTTTTCTTCTTGTTCATTTTTTAAACTATTTATGACTTTTAAAGTTGATTTCTACTCCTGGTGCACAGGCGGAACTGTCCCAAGGTTCTCACTATGGCTGTCAGGGGTCTGCTCACTGGTTGTGTGAGTTGGGGCCTCAGTTGCTGATGGCTTGCTCACTGTGCTATGGTAGCCTGGCATAGGCATAACCGATGTTGCCTGGTTTCCAGTCCTAGAAGTTTGCCTTCTGTGCTAGGGCTGGAGTCCTCCCAGCTGGCCTGCTGTGCCACCAGTCTGCTGATCCAGGATGTAAGAGCCTCAGTTCCTGAACTGTGAGGTGACTAAGATATTCTGGCTGACTTTCCTGGGCACAGTCTGTGCTGGGCAGTGCTCCTCTTTTACCCAAGTGAGATAGGCATTTCTTGAAGTCT
>CM053627.1:175460348-175478882 GCA_028646595.1 Phalanger gymnotis
TATAATGCAGAATATTCAGTCAGTTTTTGTGTAAGCAGTGGATCCCCTGCCTTATAAATCTCTGCTGGAATACAACTGTACCAGGTGCTTTGCCACATTACCTCATTAACCACAGTTCCTTGTCTTTGTGAACCTAAGAGGAATAAGGTCTCAGCTTTTGCTGAGTTGAGAACCCAAGACCCAAAATTGAATTAGCCTCATAATGTGAGTCAATTTTGTACTTTTTATTTTGTCTTACAAAAAGCAGCAACAATGTATTAATCCTAATCTTTTTTTTCCATAGACTTGCTGACATTTTTATCATAAAAAGCAAATCTCTTTCCTTATTTTCTTTACATATTGCTATGTTAACATTAAATGTGACTTTCTATAAAAATACTATATTCTAAAAATGTCTCATTCCAATTAGTGTGATAAATTTCAATTTAATATTTATTTTCCTCACTTTTCTAGAGCTGACATTTTCAATGCCACCATCATGTTTAACTCATACAAATTTATATGGTCATTAAATCCAACTCTATTCAATAAAAGAAATAGGCATTTTGGAAAGGATTTAATCAGCTTACAAGGTTGTGACTATATAGTACTTAACATGAAACAGCCTGACATTCAGGACATATAGAAAAATTGGTGCATGTGAGACAGTATTTTTGTAAACTCCTTTCCTTGTTTTACATATGATGGTATGATTTTACACTGAGAGCCTGAAGGAAATGTAGAGATTATCTGGTCCAATCCCATAATCTCATACATTGAAAAAAAAACTGAAGCCCAAAGAGGTTGTATGACTTACCGTAACTGGGAAGTAGCTAAGATTGAACCTATATCCTATGAATCAAAACCTGTAGACTTGATGTGATATTTTCTCATTTATGAAAGCCCTAAAATCAGTCATACTTTATCATCCATTCTCTATTAATCTTCTTTACAGAGGAATTGGGAAAAAACTGGAAAACCACTAGGAAACGGTTGGCCTCAATTTCCAAACTGGTTTCATTCTTGTTTTCTTTCTACCTTGACTTTATTCTTTCACACATACAACAAAAGGAGCTTTCTAAGCAAAAGCCTCTGAATTTCATGTTGCCCTAACTTTAATGATGTCTAGTCAGTTCAAATAGAAGAAAATATATTTCAGGCCAACATTTTTAGGAATATTTGTCTAGAGTAGGAAAGAGTCTGTCCAAACACATTAGCAGGGAGAGTTAAATTCTGAAGCTGACAATACCTATTGCCAGGTAATCAATTTATTTTTTTCAATTAATGACCAAATTGATAAAAAAAAATTGATGTTTTTTAACATATAAAAATCATTTCAGCACACAATCAGCAATTTCTTATGAACTTTTTTCTAACTTTGCATTAGAACTCAAATTCTAGAAATCTACATTGAGACAAAAAGCATTTTGCAATAATGGTATTTCTAGAAAAAAATCACAAATAAAGAATGGAATTTTCCTCTAATTCTATTTTCCTATGATTGTATAACTATTTTATTATAATTGTATAATTTAATTACCATAATTCTATGAATTGTATAATTATGTAAATGAATTTCTTATAATTGTATTTACTAAATGAATTCACTATTATTGTATTATTATAACTGTATTTAGTATGTTTATTAAAGCTGACTCCAAAAGATGTGGCTAATTAATCTTTTTCTCCAAGTTCACTTCAATTGGAATTTTTTAGTTCTTAGAGAAAACATTTTGACCAAAATGATTTTCTAAATGTGAAAGTGTGAGTGTTATGAAAGAGTAAAAGGGATTTGATTTGAAGAGGTACTATCCTATATTTTCATGACTTTGATTCATTACTGTGTGGACAGAGTTAAGCTCAAGATAGTCCTGAAAGGTGCGGGAGCTGTTAACTTCACAGTGATTAATGGCAAGACAAGATATCAGGCATCTAAGAGTGGAGAACCCATTAACTTAGGAGAAAGCTGAAAAAGCCAGAGGGAAAGAATAAGTCACAGTAACAAAAGGGGAGGAAGAAGCAATGCACTCCTCTTGATTGGAGTTTGATGTGTTCCTGAAGCCATGTGGAATTGTCAGATGGAATTTCAAAGTACTCCATCCGTTTTCTATGACTTCACATACCCATAAAATAAAGTAAGCTTTAGAGGAAGTGCAGTAGAAATAAATAAAATAAATTCATGCAACTTTAGTGATTACCTAGTTTGTGAAATACTGATGTTGACTTTAATTTAATATTGGGGAAATTGGAAATAAACATTCCATGTGCCAATTATCCATTGCTAGCTCAATGTTCTTTAACCAATTAAATATTTTAGAATATTAAAAGTAATTATAATTTTAATAATTAAAACAAAGGGCTACAAATTATAATTTAATATTTGAAGAATCAGTCCTTGATATAAGATAGAAAAATTCCTAAACACAGGAACAAAAGTGATGAAAATATTTTAAACATCCTTTTATTCCCTTTTTAATTTGGATATCCTTTTTCCTGAATCTTTGATTCCATATATGGAGAGAACTCCTCTTCTGGAAACTCTCTGAAGATGGAAACTGATCTTCAACTACTCTGAAGCTTAAAGCCTTAGGCTCTGAGAGCTTAAGTGACTTTCCTTTGCTTACACAGCTGAGTAAGCCTTGTTTTCCTGACTCAAAGGCCAGTCTACGGCCACTCTATCTAGTACAGCACAAAACAAATAATTTTAATATTCAAATAAAAATAAATTAAATATAAATGATTCTTCAATATTCCCTTACTTGTATTGCAGGCAAAAAGAATGTCTATTTATTGAGGTTTAAGAGTAAAAAGTCTTGGTTTCTACCATGAATACTGTCTTTTTTTCTTATAAAGCTTCGTTGCAATTCTAACCTCTTCTATTCCAGTGGAGAGCTTCCTCACAGGGGCACTGTATCTTTCAACTACTTATAGCAGAAAGATTTCCTTTGTAGATCACATCACAACACATCTCATTGCATCACATCAGATCACAAAAGTGTGCTTTAGTTTACAAAGCAAAAAGCCAAATTCATCTCCCAGACAGCAGTAGGATCTATGTGTCCACAGGCAGAAAATTTGTCCCTAAATCGTTTTAGGTTATCTTCAGTTTTCTACCAGGAATCCATTAGCTATTTATTTCTAAATGTTGCTTCTGATAGATTCCTAGTTATCTTTTGGCCTAGTATTGCTTTACCACTCAATAATTGATCTGTGACTACACAGTTGTCTCTTAAATTGTTACTCATCTAGTAGAGAACAGGGGTCAAAAGATTTCATTGGAAAAAATCACTTGAAAATATTCACTTGATTATTTTATTCTATTTAGTTAAATATGTTTACTGTTATTAAAGTCCAACTTTTAGTTTTAATGATCTCCCTATAAAGATGTATCTATATCCACATATATAGATAAGATACAGATATAGCTATCAAGAGAGAGTGAGGGAGGGAAGGAGAGAGAGAGAGAAAGAAAGATAGAGAGAGAGAGAGAGAGAGAGAGAGAGAGAGAGAGAGAGAGAGAGAGAATGTGGAGATATAAACAAGTATGTGTTTATATCATAGGGAGTTGGGGGATCACTGATTCATTGAGTTCTCCTCCCAATTCACCAATCCATTTGATGAAATGGCAGGGTTTAAGAGTTGGACAACAGCGTTTTAAAATTAAAAGGTTAATGTTTTTCTCTTTGAGACTATGAGTAATTGCATTCACAGCTTGTAAAGGAGTGAAACATTGACTCATATTCTGACTGACGTATTTGCAGATTGTAAAAACAAGGACTACCCTACTTTAGCTTATTTATAAGGACGTGCAAAGAAATGTTCAAAAGAAAGCCTTTTAAAATCTACATAAATCTGTAGACAACATATTTTCTAAAAAGTCGGTAAGTGTCATCTCAGGCAGTCAAGAAAAAAGACAGCTGTGGAGGAAGAACACAGTTCTTGAGAGAGAATGTATCTTTGTCTTTTAAAACTCTTTCAAAGCATAGCAAATAATAAATGAGATTACTCTCTTCTGGACCACATCAAATCTCTCACCCCCAACTGAATGAAAACAGTTTCTTACAGAGGAGAAACTCTTCTACTAGGAGACTCTATGAACAAAAAACCTAGTGTCTTTAGCTGAAGAGGCAAGTTGAACAATAGAGAACATTCTAGAGATCTTAGTGAAGATATATGCAAGCAGCAATGCTGCACCCAACAGGAAGAAAACCATAGGAAGATAAAAAAAATGAGTGAGATGCAATGCAGGAGGTGGAAGTTGCTTTGACTATGTTTGCTGCATTTGTGTGCAGCTCTCAAGTAGTATACTCACTGTGTATATCCATTCTTTCTACAGATGTAGTATGGTTTTAGGGTAAGGTATACCAGAGATTTATGGACGAGATATTATATTCTCTGTCATTTTGGTAAATGCCATTAGTTTCATCTAATTGTTTAAACTGAATGTTATATGTACCAATTGGAGGTAATAAACTATAATTTTGTAGTACAGATCAATAGAGAAGCTTGAAATTGGTGTAGTTTATCATCTTGAGGGAATAAAAAATAAGAAGTTGTGTGGAGATAGCCCTGAGAAACACTATACACACATATATGCATACATGCATGCATGCATACATGCATGCATATACACATACATAAAGATTTGGATCAGATCTGGGATTCCATGGATATACTGAACTGACTGTGGTAAAAATCCTTCCACCAAAGCAAAATGGCATATACTCTGAAATCGGTTATGTTAGACATGTTCCTAGGGCATTGAAATATTAAGAGAAATGCCCAGATTCACATATTATGTGTCAGTGGTGTTACTTGAACTCAGGTTTTCCTGACACTGAGGTCAGCTCTCTACTGTACCATACCATCATACAAATATGTATGTATGCAAGTGTAATGTGGCATGGATCCAGACTGACACAGGCAGCCAAGATCCATGGCTCATAAACACTAACACTGCACTTGCACTGTGCTGACACATCATTATGTAAACAAAGATAATATAAACTTATGAGCTTATTGTTGGCATGCTGCCTTCTTTGTGTTTCTCTATATGTCAAACGAGCACTGGTCAGTAGGCATGGATGCTCCATTGTCTTGACATGCAGCTGTGGGAATAAAGTGATGATGAGGTGAAGTCCTTCTTGAATCTTGCTGTGCAAAAAGTCAGATGTGTTAAGTTCCTGTCTTAACCAGCCACCACAAAAATAAAGTGATTCAGTAGATGGTTTCTCCTACTCCTTGTCTCAACCTGGCACCATGAGAATAAAGTGACTTGGAAGTTACTGCCCCTATCTTGGAAAATGCTTTTATTCCTTGTCTCAACTGGCCTCCACAAAAATAAAGTGACTATGAATCCCTTATCTTCTTTGTCTTTCTTGGGGCTGTCTGAATCCAGTGCGAACCTGAACAGCAGAGCTGAGATCCTCCTGTATTACAGCATGGAACATTTATGAATGGGTATATGAGTATATGTATGTATATGTGTGTATGTATGTAAATATATATGTATATATATATATATATATGTGGGTACGTGTACACACAGAGAGGAGAGGAGAAGTGGGGAGGGGAGAGGAGGGCAAAGGAAGGGAAGGGAGGGGAGAGGACTAAAGAGGGAAGAGGACTGGGTAGGGGAAGGGAAAGGAGCCAGGGAATGGAGTGCCAAACTTGGATTCAAACAAGCTCAAATGCTTCTGGCAGTCAACAGCTTTTTTGCTCTGGGGGTCACAATTTCTACAGTACACAAATAACTCCTTAGGATTCTAATAAGAGGTAGGTGGAATGTGATTAACATTCAAGGAGGGAGTTCTCACAATGGAGCCATTGAAGCAATCACAGGAACTTCATTTATTTAAATGTGTAAATGCCTTAATAAGAGTACATAGATTAGAATGCTTGCTTTGGAGTGTGGAAAATCTGAGTTCAAGTGACAATTCTAAAATATACTGTTGGTGAAATCCCAGATAAATTGTTAAAGGACATCCATTCCAAATGAGCAACTACAGTTCTAGACAATGGGTAACCAGAATTTTATAAGCAGGCTTCTTATTTCTTGATAGTAAAGTGATGTAGTCAATGTTCAGAATGAGAAATTCATTTTCCAAAAATCATTATGGAATTTTATCTGCATTTCATGGACTTTCTCCCCCCACTCAACTTTTGAGGAGGGTGTGGCGAAGAAAGAAAATAAGGAAAAATGATAATTACAGCACCTCCCCACCCTTTCTTACTATAGAGAAGAAAACAGAAAAAGACCATGGAAGAAGCACAAGCAATCAGTACTACTTTGAAAGTTCCAGGCTAAAATTATTAAATAAATAAAAGCAAGTTAAACGTAGCAGAAATCTTCAATTTTAGGTATATTTTTCCTGCTCAATTATGTCCATTTTATGTTGTATATTCTATGTTCAAATATATTTAAAGGACATGGATAAAAAGTTTAGTGTTCAGCACATTGAGACATAATAGATACTTAATAAATGATTACTGATTGATTGACTGAAGGGGCCAGCTGATTTGAGGGATTACTTCAATAAGAGCTCCCTATAATAATAAAATTGAGGAAATCACAGTTCTCTTCTAAATCTATCTATCTCTATACCTATATATTTATTTGAAGATTCATATACTAATATTTCAAGTTGGTGGAGCCAAGATGGCAGAGTGAAAAAATGGATATCCCTGAGCTCTATCACAAATTCAATAAGATACCTTTTGAGAAGTGAATCTGAACAGATTTGAGATAGGTAAAATCCACTAGGAGATACAGTGTGGCAGATTTCCAAGCCAGGAAAGTCCAGAAAAGGAGGGAGTTGTTGCACCAGCCCGGGAGAGCGCTGGGTACATGGAACCACCACTGTCCAGACTGGAGCACCATACCGGAATGGGAGTAAGCCCAGCCCACTGGCTCAGGGAGCAATCCCCAGGTCTCTCTGAGCAGGATGGGAATCTATGGGAGCTAGGTGGGACAGAAGCACAGTGCCTGGGGCAGCAGCAGCAGCTACTCCTGGGGCTACCAGCCCACAGTCTAAAGGTTTGAAACTCACATTATTGAACTTCCTGGATCCATGATGACCCAGTAAACTCTAAGAGCTCTCATCACTCCTTGAGTAATGCAGAGAATACTGCCTTAAGAGAAACTCTGGAATAGAGAACCCAGAAGTGGGGGTTAAGTAGTCTTATAGTTTGGGATGCTGGGGAGACTCCCTCTTGCAGTGATGGAAGGAGACCAGTGCAGGAAGGGAGGCATCCCAGCAAGCCCCACCTTACCAGACCAGAAGGAGTTCCTAAGCCCCAGGGGGTGGAGCTGGCAAGCGCTAAGACCAGGTGAATTGGCAGACATTAGGGCAGACTTAAGGCTGAGACCACTCAGGATATACAGCACAGCCCTAGGGGAAGACGAGACTTCTAGCAAACAGACCACCCCCTCCACATACACCTCTCACACACAGCTTTTATAAGTTCATCAAAACAAATTGTGATTGGGAATCCAAAAAAAAAAAAAGAGTCATGGTGACTCATTCTAGAGCACAGCACAGCTTAGGAGTTGAGAAAATGAATTCTGTGGCCAGTGGAGTAAGGGCTGGCTGGGAGCATGGCATAGACAAAATAGTATCTGCAGTGGTGCTTGAAACTGAAGGCAATAGCAACAGTGTCAGAAGCTACAATATTGGTGTTGGCACTTTGTGCTCAGGTATAGTAAGGACTGACACCTGGTCAGAAAGAGAATATCAGGACCCATTTGCTAGCACTGGTCACAGGACTGGATAACACTTAGTAGGTATTTCACCCATTACCCATTACAGGGCTGCAGATCCAAGGCAGAGAAGAGTGCTTGCAATCATGTGGGAAAAGAGACCCTAAATGAGGAAAGACTAGAGCTCAGAGAAGGAGGGTTGTGACCAGACATCTCCAGAGATCACAAAGCCTTGGAAGCACTATAAATTTACAGGTGCCCAGATTGAGCTAGAGTTCCTCAAGCCAACCATCTTCCCAGAAGGTGAGCACAGCTCAACTCTAAATAAATTCCAAGATCAGAAAAAGGTTAGAAAAAATGAGCAAACAACAGTAAAAGAACCTGACAATAAAAAATCTACTGTGGTGCCACTGAAGCTCAAGAGAGAAACTCAGAAGTAGACCATGAATTGAAAATATCTACAAGCAAAGCCTCAAAGAACAAATGCAGATTAGAACTAAGCTCAACAGGAATTCCAAAAAGTGTCAAAGAAAGACATAAGAAAGAGCAAAGAAATGATTTAAAGACCAAATAAGAATGGTAGAGAAAAACTGAATAAAATGAGAACAATAAAAAAGATTTAATAGCTTAATAAAAGAGACACAGATACATTAAAGAAAATAATTGTTACATGAGTTGGAAAAATGGTAAAAGAGTTAAAAATTCTTCAGAAAACAAGTCCTTAAAATTATAAGTGGTCAAGTGAAAGCTTATGATTCCAAGAAACACATAAGAAAAAAGTTATAACAAACTGAAAAAATAGAAGAAAATGCGAATTATCCCATAGAGAAAATAACCAATCTGGAAAATAGATTGAGAACTGATATTTTATCAATTACTAGACTACATGAAAGCCATGATAAAAAAGCTTCAGTATGATATTTCAATATTTTTAAAGAAAAACTACCAAAATATCTTAGAACCAAAGGGTAGAATGGAAATTAAATAATCCACCAATCACCTCCTGAAAGAGATACCAAAATGTAACCTCACAGGAATATTATAACCAAAGTTTAGAGATTACAAGACAAAGAGAAAATACTACATATAGTTAGAAAGAAATGCCATACAGCCACAGACAAGATCACACAAAATTTAGCAGTTATCTCCTGCAAGAAATGGAGGACATAGAATATATTCCTGAAAGCAAATAAGCTAAGATTTATACCCAAAAATAATCTACTCAGCCAAACTGAGTAGAACCCTACAGATGAAAAAGAGATATGTGATGGGCAAACATAAGCACCAAGAGAAGTATAAAAGATAAACACAAATGAGAAATTATAAAATTTTAATAGGGTAAAATTGCTTGAATTACTGGATGAGAAGATGACACATATTAATTCTAAGTAATGTGTCATTATTATGGGAGTTAGAAAGAATCTACTTAGATGGCATGAGTATATATCTATTATGTTGGGATGATCTCAAACTGATCTCTCATTTGAACTAGTTCAAAGTAAGAAAATACACACCCATTCATAGATACACACATAGTTAGAGAAATTGTGGCTAAGACAGCGGTTTAGTTAAGAGATATGATAAAATGATAAACAGATTTTTGAGGAAGGGAAAGGTTTAAAAAGAGGAGAAGAATAGGATGGAGCAAAATACACTGCTAACAATTGTCATAAAGAATGTAAATGGGATGAACATACCCATAAAATAGAAAAAGATAGCAGGAAGTATTTGAAACCAAAATCCAGAAAGAAAAAGGATGATTACAAGAGACACACATGAAACAGAGAGTTAAAAAATACAAGCAAGGGATTATGTTACTCTTTCTCATAGTTTTTTTTTTTCCATTTTGATCTCTTTCTTCTTATTTGTCCCTTTTCCCTTCCACTGATCAACAGAGTTTGGCTTTTGACCTCTTCCTTCCTCATTTTACCCTCCCTCTTGATTCCCTTCCCTTATCTTACCTTTTCCACCTTGCTACTTCTTCCCTTCCTTCTCCCTTTTCTCCCTTCTTCACCTTCCTCCCTCTTCTTTCCCCTTTCCCCTCCTACTGCCTGTAGGACAAGTTTGATTTCTATACTTATCAGTGTGTGTTATTATCTTCTTGAATCAAATCCAATAAGAATAAAGCTCAAATACTGCTCTTCACCCACCCTTCTTCCCCTCTAGGATAACATGTTTTTGTGCCTCTTCATGTGATATAATTTACCCTTTTCTACTACCTCATTACCTCTTTTGCCAGAAGCATCTCTTTTTGTCTCAATTATACTTTTATCATTATGTCACTTATTTTATGTTGATACCCACAGTCTACGAAAATCATTTTCAATTGTCGTAATAAGTATACTATTCTCAAGATTGATATATATATATATATATATATATATATATATATATACATCTACATAAAAACAAAATAATCCTATGTAAGTATGTAACTAATTAGCCTTACTAATTAACTAAGGCATTTTCCCCCTGCTTACCTTTTTTAAGTCTCTCTTGAGTTTTGTTTCTGGAGATCAAATTTTCCATTGAGCTCTGGTATTTTCATCAGGAAGTTCTGGAATTCCCTTATTTCACTGAATGTCCATTTCCTTGCCTGGCAAATTATACTCAATCTTGCTGGGCAGTTGATCCTTGGTTGTAGTATAAGCTCTTTTGCCTTTTGGAATATCATATTGCAATTTCTCCTGTCATTTAAGGTAGAAGCTGAAAGATCCTGCATGATCCTGACTGTAGTTCCACGACATTTGAATTGTTTCTTTCTAGCTGCTTACAGTATTTTCTCCTTGATCTGGTAGTTGAATTCGGCTATAATATTTCTTGGATTTTTCAATTTGGGATCTTTGCTTCAGGGGGTGATCAGTGGATTCTTTCAATGACCACTTTACCCTCTGGTTCTAGGACCTCTGGCAATTTTCCTTAAGGATTTCATGGAAGATACCATCCGGGCTCTTTTTTTCATTATAGCTTTCAGGTAGACCAATAATTCTTAGGTTGTCTCTTCTGGAACTATTTTCCAGGTCAGTTATTTTTCCAATCATATATTTTATGTTTTCTTCTATTTTTTTCATTGCTTAGAATTTGTTTGACTGATTCTTGATGTCTCATAGAGTAATTCCCTTCTACTTGCCTAATTATAACTTTAAATGTTTTGTTTTCTTCCTTTATCTTCTCTATCTCCTTTTCCATTTGGTTGACTTTACTTTTCAATGAGACATTTTCTCCATTTATATTCTGATTCTCCTTAACCATTTCACCAACTTTACTTTTTAAAGACTTGTCTTCCTCCATGATTTTTTTTCAGTTTTTTTTTTCCATTTTTTCTTTTACCTCCCTAATTTGGTTTTTAAAGTCCTCCTCTTGAGTTCTTCCAGGAATGCTTTTTGGTCTCCAGACCAGTTCACTTTCCATTTTGAGGTTTCAGATGTGGGTGTAATGTCCATGCTGTTCTCTTTTGAATAGCTATTTTGATCTTCCCTGTCTCCATAATATGAATCAATAGTCTTTGGCTTTTTTTTTTCATGGTGTTTTTTTTCCTCCTGACTTCTAAAGTGGATCTATGTTTCTGAGGCTCAGGGGGCTCTTTCCCATGTTTCTTTTTTTGTAATCTGTGGGCTTGCTCACTGGCTTTATGTTCTATGCCTCTGTTTCCATGAGGTGTGGGGGAGGAGTGGTCTGGCTGCTGGGAGTCTCTTCTTCCCCAACAATTTTCTACAGTAGGCATGGTCTCAGCTGTTGTCTGTGTTAGTGTCTGCCACTTCCCCTGGCTGTGCAAAGTCAAGTCTGAGGTCTTGGTATTGACATTAGGTGCGGGCTGCTGAGACTACTGTTCTTCCTCCAGTAGTCTCCTACTGCCACCACAGGAAGGGACCTCTCCCCAACTTCTCTCACTACTGAAGCTCTTGTTCTGGCTCCTCTTTTTCTCCTGAGGTAGCATTCTCTGTGTTTATTCAAGGGAGAGATGAGAGCCATTTTTGCCAGAACACCATGGCTGCCAGAAGTTCAAGAAAGCGAGTTTCAAACCTTTAGACTGTGGGTTTGAGGCCTCTGAGGTAGCTGCTCCTGCAGCCACAGGCTCTGTGCCACCACAGACTCCCATCCTAGGCTGAGAGTCCTGGGGCTCAATGTACTTCCACCCTTGGCCTGTTCCTGTTCCAGCGCTGTGCTCACCCAGACATCTCCCAGATTGATGCACTGGATGGATTCCTCTGCTGTCGCTGCTTGGTTTGGTCTGGTGCCAATCCAGGTGCCCAGCATTCTGACCCCTCTCAGCCTACTGGTAGCTTCTAACTCTCTCAGATCTCCTCAGATTCACTTTTTCAGACATATCTGACAGAATCTGTGAGAGAGCTCCAATAGTTCCATTCTTTCACAGTGCCATCTACACAAGTGTGCTGATCTGTTTCTTCTTGCACGTTATGACTATTATGGAAATATTTTTGAACAGTAGCACATGTAAAAATTATATCAAACTGCTTACCATTTTCAGAAGAGGGGAGAGGGTGAGAAGAATTTGGAACTCAAAATCTTATACAAATGAATGTTGAAAATTTTCTTGTCATGTAACTGGGAAAAATAAAATACTAATTAAGAAAATGAAACAATTTTTTTAAAAATACATTATATCTAGACTAGAGGAAGAAAAACTTAGGGCTATGAAAGAATTAATAAAAATACATGAAAGAAGGTGATCTAGCAGTATCTGATCTTAAACTATATTATAAAGGGCAAATCATTAATATAATTTGGTCTTCTAGAAGAAACTGTGTGATTACTCAATGGAATAAATTAGTTAGATAATATACAGAAACAAGCAATTTTGTTGATAGACCCAAAGTTCCAAACTTAGAGGCAAAAACATATTTTTTTTCACAAAAACTGCTGAGAAAATAAATGTTTTCTGGTAGAAACTAGATATAGAACAACATCTCTCACTGTATACCAAAGTGAACTCAAAATGTGTAAGTGGTTTATACATAAATGGTGATGTAATAAAAGAAAAATATAGGGAAGGATAGAAAAAAAATTACCTGTCAGATCTATGGATAAGGGGAGAGAATCTATGACCAGAGAACAGACTGAGAGATTCACTGGAAGTAAAATGGATAAATGTAATTAATTCATTCCATAAACATTTATTAAGTGCCTACTATGTGCCAGGCACTCTGTAAAGCATTGAGGATACAAAAAAAATCAAAAGACAGTCTCTTCTCTAAGAGAGCTTATAATCTAATGGGAGAGACAACATACAAACAAATATATACAAAGCAAGCCACATGTGGAATCAACAGGAAAAAAAAAGTTAAAAGAGAAAAAACACTAAAATAATGAGGGGTTAGGGAAAGCTTCCTATAGAAATTGGAATTTTAAGTGGGATATAAACGAAGTCACAGAGGTTAGTAGTCAGAGAAATGGAAAGAGTGTGTTACAGGCATAGGGTACAGCCAGAGAAAGAACCAAGAGACAGAGTTCTGGTTTGTGGAACATGCAGGAGACCAGTGTCACAAGATAAAAAAGTATGTGTTAGGTGTAGGAAGACTAGAGTGTTAAGATTATAAAAGTTAAGACTAGAAAACTAAGAGGATAGGCTTTTAAGGGCTATGAATGTCAAACAGAGCATTGTATATTTGCTTCTCCAGGAAGCCACTGGATTGGATGACAGAGATGGGGGGCAGAGAGTAGAATGGGATGGAAGAGGGCAGGCACGCGGTGGTTAATGTGTTCAGATCTACATTTTAGGAAAATCACTTTAGGGGTTGAATGGAGAATGTATTGCATTAGTGAGAAATCGGAAGCAGAGTACCACCAGCAAGCTACTGCACTTATCAAAACCTGTGGTGATGAGGGCCTGCACTAGTGTGGTGGCAATGTCAGAGGAATGAAAGGGGTATATTTGAGAGATGTTGCAAAAGTGAAATCATCATGTCTTGGCAACAGCTTAGCTACAACTAGATTGAGAGCCTAAGGGACTTGCAAGATTATATTGCCCTCAACAATAATAAGGGAAGGTAGGAATGAACAGGGTTTAAGGGAAAGATGAGTTCTGTTTTAGATATAATGTGTTTACTATGTCTACTGGATATCCAGTTCAAGATGTCTAAAAGGTAGTTGGAGATGAGAGATTGGAGGTCAGGAGAGAGATTGTGGCAGGAAAGGTAGAGTTGAGAATCATGAGCAAAAATATAGTAATTAGTCCTCATCTTTGTTCTGTCCACCAGACTGATTCTCACTGCCTCTTCCTCTGCTGTCACCACCAGCCCAGGCATCTGCAGCCATGGCCAACCCCAATGCGTACTTCAACATCGCTGTCAAAACCAATCCCTGGTCCAGACTACTTTCAAGCTCTTTGCAGACAAGGTTCCAAGGACAGCAGAAAACTTCCATGCTCTGAGCACTGGAGATAAGGAATTTGGTTACCAGGGATCCTGCTTCCACAGAATCATTCCTTGGTTTATGTGCCAGGGTGCTGACTTTACATGTCATAATGGCACTGGTGACAAGTCCATCTATGAGGAGAAATTGCTGATGAGAACTTCATCCTAATCCATACTGGTCCTGGCATGTTGTCTAGGACAAATGCTAGACCCAACATAAATGCCTCCCAGTTTTTCATCTATACTGTTAAGACTAATTGGTTAGATGGCAAGCATGTGTTCTTTGGCCAAGTGACAGAAGGCATGAACAGTGTGGAAGCCATGGAGTGTTTTGGATGCTCAGGATGGCAAGACCAGCAAGAAGATCACTACTGATGACTGTGGACAACTCTAAAAAGATTTTTTTGTCTTAACCATCGAACCATTCCTCTGCAACTGGAAAGAGCACCCCCCAAAAACCCTATCTACTCTTATATCTAGTAATCCTTGTGCTCTCACTTGCTGTAATCCTCTTTGGATTTCACTTCTTTTTTCCTTCTACAAGTCTGGCTAGACAACAGAGTTAAGCTTTTTGATTATGAAATAAAAACTAAAGTACAAAAAATACATAGTAACTAAATCCATGGAAGCTGATGATGTCACCAAGTGATGTATGAAGGGAAAAGAAAAGAGGACCAAGGACAAAAGCCTGAAGAAGACTTACAGTTAGAAGGCATGATCTGGAAGAGGATACAACAAAGCAGAAATAGAAAGAACAGAAAGATAGGTAGGAGGAAGACCAAGACTGGTATCCCAACAATATAGAAAAAAGAGAGTTATCAAGGAAGATACAGTTATCGACAGCATCAAAGACTTTAGAGAGTTCAAGGAGAATAAGAATTGAGAAAAAGCCCTTGGACTTGGCAACTAAGAGATCACTAGTAATTTTGGAGATAGCAGTTTCAAAGGAATGATAGTTTAAGAACAAAATTTTAAAGAGTGAAGACAATGAGAAGAGAGAAAGTGGAAGCATCTATTATAGATGCCATTTTCAAAGAGCTAAGCTACAAAAGGTAAAAGAGAAATAGGATGATAGAAAGAATGGAAAGATCAAGTGAGGTTGTAGGGCTTTTTTTTTCTTTTTTCAGGAAAGGGAAAACATGGGAATATTTGTAGGCAGTAGGGTCACCTGCACACTCTCTCACTGCCCATACTTTTCCCCACATTGTCTGCCTCCTTCCACCATCCTATCCCTGTCTGCTATCTGTGCAAGTCTCCCCTTCCCATCTATACCATTTGTCTCTGTACTTTTTATACATTATTAAAATATAGTTAAAGTCTCACTCCCCACTCTCATCATGGTCTTTCCCAGTGACTATCAAAAAATCTAGTGTGCTTTTCCCAACTAAACCCAGAAGGACTCATTACATTCTTCCTTCAATTGGTAATTCCCTGAACTAATTAACAATTCGAACATGAAAATGGGGGAAATGTTTAAGCCAAATTTCTCTGCCAAAGGTCTCATTTCTCAAATGCAGAGAACTGACCAATTTTTTAAAAAGATGCCCCACTCCAATTGATAAATGATCAAAGGATATGAAAGGCAATTTCAGAGGAAGAAACCAAAGCTATCAATAGTAATATGAAATGCTCTAAATCACTAATAATTAAACTAATGCATAATAAAACAACTCTGAAGTATCACCTTACACCTATCAGATTAGCTTACAGGATATATTCAGAAAATGACAGAATGGGAAAATAGGTACACTTATGTGCCGATGATGGAACTGTGAACTTGTCTAACCCTTTTAAAGAACAATTTGGAATTATGCCCAAAGGGCTATTAAATTGTGCATACCCTTTGGCCTAACAATACTGTTATTAGGTCTACCCCTGAAAGGGATCAAAGAAATAGGAAAAAGACACATATGCATCAAAATATTTATAGCAGCTTTTTATGTTGGCAAAGATTTGGAAACTGGGAGGATGCTCATTGGAGAATAGCTGAACAAGTTGTATTAATGTAATGGAATACTCCTGGGCTGTAAGAAATGATGAACAGAATGGTTTCAGAAAAACTTGGAAGAATTACATGAACCAATGCAAAATGAACCAGAAAGACATCTACATAGTTATATTATAAAGATAGCCACTGTGAAACACTAAGTAAGTTCTCAAAACAATGATCCAGCACAAAGGACTAATAATGTAAAATATTATCCATTTCAAGACAGAGATCTGAAAGCCTCAGAGTGCTAATTGAATCATTTTTTCCTTTTTTTTAAATTTGCTTTGCTTTTTTGGGGGGTAGGGCAATGTGGCTAAGGCAAATATAGGTTTTCTATGATGTCATATGTAGGATGGGTATCATATTTCTTGTCAATGGCTGTAGGAAGGGCTGGAGGGAGGAAGAGAAATAGGAAGTGAAACAAAAAGTAGTTTAATGGATAAAAGGTACTTAAAGAAGATATATAGCTGATGCCCTCATCAGATAAATTTCCTTGTGATGTGATCACGTTATTGAATATCATCTACCACAAAACCCGGGATGAGTTCTACCACTTGAATTAGAAGTTTTAGAAACATTATGACACTCCTATTTTTAATGACTGAATAGTATAACTAATGGCACTTGATCTGAGACAGAACAAAGTAATAAATTATGTGTGAAAAGGCTGGGAAAAACATCCATTGCTTAATGAAACTGAGATATTCACAAGTTTAAAACATTAGTATTCTGCCCACAAGTAATGCCTTTTAAGGAAATCACATTATTTCATAAGTTTATGATATTATCTTGGTGACATTACATCTTCTATGTAATTGCCACTCATTTTCCAAAGGTTTACCTATTGATATCTACTAGGGCTAACCAAAGACAGCAACAGAATATCTATGACATAACTCAGAAACAACTGTCTATTATGGTGAGAATGCTGGGACACAGAACAAGAACAGGTACGATACAGAATACAGAAGGCAATAGTCAGCAACTGTAAGACACATTAAAGGATATTCCAGTATTGAGGAAAAAGGATGAGACATGAGCAAGAGAAGTTAAGTAGAACATTATGTTTAAGATAAGAATCAACATGTTGCAAGGTAGGAGAACATTAAAGTCATGAAGGGCCAAAGATGAGGCTACTGAAAAACCAAAATTATCAGAAGGTCAACATTAGTGTTTAAATACATAGTTAGATTGGTGGGTGAGTGAAATTGCTTCAATAAAAATGAGTTGTGGGTTTCTGTCTATATATGTTCAGAATTTAAAAACCCTTTCACTTGGGCAACAGTGTATAGTCAAATATATTTTATGCAACAAATGTAGGAAGTAGATAGACATTTGAACAGGAGTGATAACTGGGTCCTGGTCCTCACTTTCTAAGATATATGACCTTGGATGAATACCTTGACATCTCATTTCACTTCTCTAAAATAAGGTTTTATATCAGGTATTACTGAAGTTCCTTCCTATTATAAGAGTTCACTATTTTTTTCAAATGAAAACAGTTTACAAACCTGGTTTAGTCACCAGAAATTAAATTTGATATTGAAAAGACCAGAAAAAAATGTAGCAAACTACTTTCAAAAGCCAACTAACATATTATTCAGGAGGAAAAAGCTAAGGAATCCTGGTCTACAAATCATGTGAATTTTCAGAATTATTTCAATGGAAGAATTCTTAGATTATAGAGCCTTCTCAAAACAGGTGTAATGCTCCATCTGAAGTTTGTGCTGAAGCTATCAGGAAGTTGGTCCAGTTATTTGCGACAGATTGACAGATTTAGGTTCATTAAAGTTAAATATGTTGTCCTCACTTTGTCCTTCTTTGTTTCTCTCCAGTCTTCACTTCTTATTCCCCAGGTTTCCTCTACCATGCCAAAGGAACTTTTTCACCCAGAAAATATATCTGAACTTTTTCCATTAGAAGAACTCATGACCCCTGAAGCTCTTTTCTCTGATTTATTGGTTCCTCCTAGCATTACCCTTCAGTTAGTCAGACTCAGGCCAGTCAGACCCAAGTCTGTTATTTCTCTATTCCTCTCATGTTTTAGTCTTGATTCTCTGTACTTCCTCTACCATGCCAAAGAAACCTCTTCACCATGGAAACATATTAAACTTGAACTTATAAACATGGAAATATCCTCTACCCCTGCGGTATCTTCCTCTGATTGGCTGGTTTCTCCTACTAACTCTGTGTTGAAGAAGACATCTAAGCCAACCATATCATTATTTGTCTCTAGGATGTACTCTTTTTTTAAGTTTTTTTTTATGTTTATTTTTAGTTTGCAACACACGATTCTACATAATTTGGAGTTCCAGATTTTCTTCTCCCTTTCACCCTCCCTCCCCAAGACGGCATGGAATCCCATATAACTTCCATGTATAACTTGGCATGAATTAATTTACACACTAGTCAAGTTGTAGAGAAGAATTGTGACCAATGGAATGAATCATGAGAAAGAAGAAACAGAACCAAAAATAAAATCAAAAACACAA
>CM053627.1:175479382-175502846 GCA_028646595.1 Phalanger gymnotis
TTAATGCAAGAAAAATGAGTTTCTCATTTACTGAGGAACATAACTAATTCACCTCATACCCTTAGATCATTGTAAGCATGCAATGTATTAGACAGCTTTTGCAAAAAAAGATGCCAAAAACAAAAGCATGTGTTGGGCCTGGAGAGGAAATAGTAAGAAAGTCTGCCAGCAGGTTGAAAGTTACTTAGCAACCATGCACGTCAGAAATACCACTTAAGAAGCCTTCAATGTATCCAAATGAAAATTAGATTGCACACGAATCCTTTAAAAGAAAATGTCATTCAAATGACTCATTTTAAAGATTGAATACTATTAGCACCTGGTCACTGCATTTACTCATAAAATAGTAAAGCACATGGAATATTTTTCCCCTCAATAACATGAAATTTTAGCATTGTATTTCAAAACCAACCATTAAAATGCCTAACGTGACTTTTATGAGCTAAATCAAAAATAAAAGGTTACTTAGCATATTACAGTAGGGAATTTGATTTTGATTAATTATAGAGTGAATGATACAACAAACATTCTACTGAGTTATTGGCTACTTAGCCATTTCAGCTCTTTGGGTGTTATATTTGTGTGTGTGTGTGTATGTGTGTATTAATACATACATGTATGTGTGTATATGTATATATGTATGTACACACAAACACATATACATACATAGACACATACATATATGTATGTGTCTATGTATATACATACATGTATGCACATGTATATGTGTCATTAATTATTTAATCTTATTTTTAGTTTTCAACATTCACTTCTATAAGTTTTAAATTTTCTCCACCTTTCTTCCCTCCCCCTCCCCACTATAAAAGCATTAGAACAAATGGGAGGAACCATGAGAATGAAAAAATAAAACAAAACAAAACAGAGACCAAATACCATGCTTCAAGCTGCCTTCAGACTCCACATTGCTTTCTCTGGATGTAGATGGAATTTTTTGTCAGGAGGCTTTTGAAGTTGTTTTAGGTATTTGCATTGCTGAGAATAGCTAATTATATCAAAGTCAGGCATTGCACAGTGTGGCTGTTACTGTATACAGTGTTCAATTGGTTCTCCTCTCTTTATCAGTTCATTTAAGTCTTTCCATATTTTTCTGAAGTCCTCCTACTCATCATATCTTATAGCATAATAAGTATTGTGTTACATTCATATGTCACAGCTTGTTTAGCCCTTCCCCAACTGATAGGCATCCCCTTAATTTCCAGTTCCTAGCAACCACAAAAAGAACTGCTACAAATATTTTTGTACGTATAGATCCTTTTCCCATTTTTATTATATCGTTGGGATATAGCCCTAAAAGCCATAATGCTGGGTCAAAGGGCAGGCACATTTTATAGCCCTTTGGGCATAGATCCTAATTGCTCTCTAGAATGGTTGGATCAAAATTCACAACTCTATCAAAAATGCATTAGTGTTTCCATTTTCCCACATCTTCTCCAGCATTTTTAATTTTCCTCCTTTGTCATGTTGGCCAATCTGACAGGTGTGATATGGTATCTAACAATTATTTTGATTTGCATTTCTCTAATCAATAGTGATTTAGAACATTTTTTCATATGCTTATAGAAAGCTTTCATTACTTTCTATAAAAAAATGCCTGTTCATATTCTCTGACCAGTTATCAATTTGGGAATGAATTATATTCTTATAAATTTGACTCATTTCTCTATATATTTTAGAAATGAGGTCTTTATCAGAGACACTGGTTGTAAACATTCCCAATTTTCTGTTTCCCTCCTAATCTTTGTTGCATTGGCTTTGTTTGTATAAAAACTTTTCAATTTAATGTAATCAAAACTATCCATTTTGCATTACTTAATTTTCTCTATCTTTTGTTTGCTCATAAATTCCTTTGTTGTCCATAAATCTGATAGGAAAACTATTCCTTGCTCTCCTAATTTGTTTATAATATCAGTCTTTATATCTAAATCAGGCAAACCTTTTCAATTTTATTTTGGTATACAGTGTAACATGCCTATGCCCAGTTTCTGCCATTATATGTTCCAGTCTCCCCAGCAGGTTTTGTCAAATAGTGATTTCTTAACTCCCAAGCTGGGGGCTTTTGGTTTTATTAAAGAGTAGCTTACTATAGTCACTGACTACTGTGTCTTGTCTTCCTAACCTATTCCACTGATCTGCCACTCCATTTCTTAGCCAGTATCAAGTAGTTTTGATGGTTGCTGCATTATAATACAATTTAATATCTCATATGGCTAGGCCACCTTCCCTAGAATTTTTTTCACTACTTCCCTTGATATTCTGGACCTTTTGTTGTTCCACATGAATTTTGTTATTACCTTTTTCTAGTTCCATAAGATATTTTTTTTGGTACTTTGATTAGAATGGTTTAACAGCAGTGTTGCTAGCAGCTGTTATAGAGGTAGAAGACCAAAAAGAGCAGCAAACAGAAAGGCTGCTAGGAAAGGTCCTATGATAGGCTTTTCTAAGGAAAGCAACTTTAAGGCAATAACAATCTTACTTTAATTAAACATACATATACCATTCACTTAGTAAGGAGGAGGGAAAGTCAGCACCCTGAACTTCAGAGGAAATACAAACAGAGATTACAAACAAATCAACATATAGGCTTTTATCTGTCTGCCCAAATCACAATACAGATAAAGTTATCAGAGAGAAGCACCAACATCGGGGGTTTTCAAAACTGGGATCTGCAGATACTCTTAGTCTTCTCACCAACATTCTTTCAATGCGTGTGTGTCCAAAGGCAAAACATTAGTCTTTGAGTTTATATACACTTCTTCAGGGTCAAAGGGTATCACAACCTTGTGACTCAAGTCCATGTGAACTAAGCCTTCCCTTAAGGTAAGCAGGTCATCATAGACTCCTGATTCAATCAAAGATTCCTTAGTGCTGAGAAGCACAACAAAACAAAGACAACAAAAATTCCACTTTGCTTGCCACTACATTTGAAAAGCAAAATTCATCAAAGGTACCTCAGCATTCCAAAAGAGAAAACAGTAAAAAAAAGTTCCATCCTAATTACCATAACATATGGCACTTAATAAGTAAATTAATTTAGGTAGAACTGTCATTATTATTACATTAGCTCAGCCTATCCATGAACAACTGATGTTTTTTTCAAATTATTTAGATCTGACTTAATTAGCATGAAATTCAGTATTTTGTAATTGTGTTCATACAATTCTTGAGTAGGAGCAAGATACATACATCTATATATACATATATACACATATATACACACAAACACATATATGTATGTACGTATATACATATACAGACACATATGTGCATGTATGTGCATATATGTGTTTGTATATACACATATACTATATACATACACATATACACATGCACACATGCATATATGTACATGTATGTGTATATGTGTGTATATACATACATACAGTGTGTGTGTGTGTGTGTGTGTGTGTGTGTGTGTGTGTGTGTGTAATTCCAAACCACATATAGGAGAAAACTTTTTTATGGCTTCCTGTTATTGAGAAGCTTTGTTCTTACTATAGCATGGCACTACAAAAGTTAAAAAAAAAACAGTTTTCATACCAATAAAATGCATGACACAGTTCATGATTTATTACAATAAAATTCCATGTAAAGTAAATTTAATACATCTTCAGATAGCACCTAGCATATCCTGACAGGGAAGTGCATCAAACCGTATGAGGTATCTACAAAGTTTCCACTGAGTATGCAATGTCAGCTCAGCACTCCTGACACTATCCTCTCCCTCCCTTTATGTCTGCCCCACTCACTCTACTATCTGCATTTCTCCAAAATGATATGATAATAGGGAATAGGAATAAATATTGAGAAGGACAGACACATTTGGAACCTCTGTTACCAATATCTATTTGACTTTGACAAAGTGAATTGTCCTTCCCCAAACACTTTCATCTCCTTTGTTCTCATTTTTCATGCTTTTTCTTCATTCCCAACCTCTCAAAACTTGTTTTCTTCCATTTCTCATTTTGCATGCAATTCCTTCTACTGATGTTCTCCAAGTGCTGAGGCTGCACTGGTTTGATTCCACAGCTAAAGAGCCCTCTTATTGTGCCAATAGGAGGCCAGGAAAATTTTCTCGTTAATAAGGTAAAGTCTTCAGGACAATGTCAAGAGTAATAAATCAATTATTTAATACTGTTTTGGAAATCCTAGCAATAGTAATAAGAGAGGAAAAAGAAAGTGAAGGAATCATAACAGGGATTGCAGTGACAAAACTATCTCTTTTGGCAGACAATATGATGACATACTTGGAAAGTCCCAAAGACTCAACTAACATTCCTTGAAACAATTAATAATTTTATCGTAGTGGCAGGATATAGAGTAAATCCAAGTAAATCATTAGCATTCCTATATATCACACATAGAACTCTGAAAGAAGACAAAATAAAAAAAAAGTGTCATTTAAAATAAATCTAGAAAGTATAAAACTAGGGTATACCTACCAAAACAAAAGCAAATTTATAAAAAAAAACACTTTATACAAATAAAATCAGATTTAAATAACTGTATAGATATTAATTGTTTATGGGAGAAAGAACCAATACAATAAAAATGACAATTTTCCTCAAGGTAAATTATATGTTCAATGTCATCCCAATTAACGTCCCCCCAATTGAACTGAATTAGAAAAAATAATTTAAAATATCATTTGGAAAAACAAAAAGCTAAGAATATCAAAGGAAATAGTGGGAAAAAATGTAAAGGAGGTAGGTTTAGCAGCACCAGCTCATAAATTATATTGTAAGGCAGTAATCATTAAAATTATCTGCTACTGGCTAAGAAAAGGAAAGGTAGATCAATGGAATACAGTAGACATACAATAAAATGCAGCAAATAAATATAATAACATTGTATTTGACAAGTGTAAGGACTTTAGTTGGCATAAGAATTCATTTTTTGGTAAAACTGTTGGAAAAACTGGAAAGTAGTATGGCAGGAGTTGGGCATGGATCAATACTTCACACCATTTAAAAAGATAAATTCAAAATGGATGCATGACCTGGATATAAAGAGAGATTTTACAAGAAAATCAGAAAAATATGGAACACATTACTTATCAGAATTATTGCTAGGTGATCAATTAGTACATAAACAACAGAAAGAATAGTTAGATGTAAAGTGGTTAATTTCAATTACAATAAATTAAACAGTTTGTGTATAAATAAAATAAATATAGCCAAGATTAGAAAGAAAGCAGAAAATTGGACTCAAATATAGACCATTAAAGGTCTTGTATCTAATATATATATATGCATATACATTATATATATATACATATATATGCATATACATTATATATATGTATATATAAACTTTATCAAATTTATAATATTATGACTCGTTTCCCATTTCCCAATAATCAAATGATATAAACAGGCAGTTTTCCAATGAATAAATCAAAACAATTTATAATCATATGAAAAATGCTCTGAATCATTATTGATTAGAGAAATATATATTAAGACAACCTTGAGATATTATTGTACACCATACCAGAGTGGCTACAATGATAAACAGAATAATAAAAGTGGGAAATGAAAAATACTGGAGAAGATATGGAAAAAAAAAAACTGGGGCCCTAATTCATTGTTAGTGGAATCATAAAATGATCCAACCATTTTGTAGAGGAATTTGGAATTATGCCCAAAGTTGTTAAACTACCTATATACCCTTTGACCCAGCAATACCCCTACTTGATCTATTTCTGAAGATGATTAGGGAAAAATAAAAAGAACCTATATGTTCTAAAATGTTTATAACTGTCTTTGTGGTGGCAAAGAACTGGAAATAGGAGGGATGCTGATCAATAGAGGTATAGCTGAACAAGTTGGGATATATGATTATGACAGAATATTACTCTGCTATAAGAAATGATGCATTCAATAATTTTAGGGAAAAAATGTAAATACTTGCACAAAACAGGAGTAAAACGGGCAGAACCAAGAAAATATTGTACACATTATTAGTAATACTGTGTGAAGAATGACTTTTAGCAAATATGTTATTTTGTTCATGATAAATAACTAAATTAACTTTAAAGGATATATGAAGAAAGACACATGATTTTAGATAAAGAACTGAGGGAAAGAAAATAAAAGAAAAATTTACAGGAAACTGTGTTCTATATTTTAAAGCAATAGAAAGTTGTGCATAATAGATTTGCAGTGTCATGTATAATCATCTTTTTTCTTATAATATTATGCTTTTTCATCCCATAAATAAAAATAAAATTACAAAAAAAAGAAAAAAAAAGAGTAATCACTCACTCACTTAACATATCTTTATTGAGAACTTCCAGTACTCGAACCAAGCATTTTTTGTCCCTGAGTAATATTTAAAAATTATATCCCCTCATATTTGAAAATTTTATTCTTGCTTTCCCCCTATATGCTAGCTTTGAACTTCCAATATATCATATATGAAGTTTGTGTGACAAATTAAATATCCACACATCACAAAGAATCTATATTTCTGACATCAAAATACATATATTTATAAAAAGCCATATTTTAAACCGTGCCTCTTTTTGGCCTCCTATATGCCATGCTTTCAAAAATTGTTAATTTTACCTATTATCACTGCCAGTTCCATATTTCCTGTATACCTAGGCCTGTTATCATTGTTGTAGTTATACAGGAAACAATATAACACACTCCTGCCCAAGAGAAACTTACCATATTTATTATGGTTATTTCATTAGCTAGATGATATTTCCCATGGTTCATGTTTCATATCTTTATAACTTATGCTATTGAACAACTTGTCTCCTAACAATTACCCAGAGTTTTCTTGCACTTACTCACTTTCCTGAATTTCCTGAGAGTAGAACCCATACTTTTAATATATACCACTCAGAATAACAGAATGTCAGTTTTGGAAATGATTTAACCCAACTTGTACTGGAATAAAAATCCCCTTTACAAAAAAGGGATATTTGAATTATGTTTGAAGTGAGGGAGAACAAATTACCTCCCCTAGATCTCCCTAATATTCCCTAACATTCTGAGAAGTAAAATGGAAATCTGTTAGTATTGATTACTTTATTTTTAGCTTGATTGTAGGATTAAACCCCCTATTGTAGGAAAAGCTGGCCCTAATAGCTAAGCCAGACTAAATATGTTATATCTATAAGACAACTTATAGATGTACTTAACTCATAGATTCAGTTAATAGATAGATTGATAAGACTTGATCATTTATTAGCAAATAAATTAGAGAAATAATCATTGGATTATAATTTTTTTAAAAGCTAAATTCCTCTTTTTAGTAACTGGAAAAAAGGGTGTGGGGTAACCAGAGGTATATTTCCCCATTCTTGCAGCTGGGAAAAGGGGGGCAAGCCAAAGTTTAGATTCCTTTTCCCAGTCTTAGTGGATAAGCTCCTTTTCTTTTCTTTGTTCCCTTTCTTGAACTTGTTAAGTAATGGAAATTTCAAAGATTGACAGCTGGAAAATGGTGAGGATCAAGGAGTAGGGGAATGGGAATGGGAATGACAGCTAACTCCATTGTAAGTTGCTCTTTCCCGGGACGTTTTCTAGGTTACAAAAGCCTACACCTGTATGCTTGTTGGGTTAAGAAAGCCAGGGAAAATCTAACTAGTCAAATGACCTGTCTTGTCCAAATAAATTATGTTCAAAACAAGTTTTAGCCATTTTTTATTACTCTCTTCTGTTATAAAAGTCATCTCTGTAAATCACTCCTGTCTGACATAAGAGGAGTCTGATGAACCAGTTTGATATGCAAATACAAATTAAATTATATATGCTCAGTCCTCAGTTTCTTTTTATTTCAGATAATTAATTTTAACAGAAGACAGCAAGTTTTGGAGAGTTTTTTCTTTATACCAAATTAAAATGTGTTTCTATGAAAATTCCACCCTTTGTTCTTAGCACTGTTCTCTAGGTAACCTGCTGATTGTACGACCATGGGCCGTCTCTTCAAGTCTCAGTTTAATTACATATCTTTCCCTTGTTCTACCTCTCCTCTACTAATCTCTATGTCGCTTTACCTTTTCATGATTTTTCCCCTTATCTCCCAAAAAATCAAATTCAGATTATTGAATTAGCGTATTGTATATGCTAGACCACAGAGATGCAGTAGTAGTAGTAGTAGTAGTAGTAGTAGTAGTAGTAGTAGTGGTAGTAGTAGTAGTAGTAGTAGTAGTAGTAATTATATGACACAGTCTTTGTCCTCAAGGAGCTATATTTATCAATGTTGCTCTATATTTAGGGAGAAGGTACATTGTAAAACTTTGATGTTATTCGGGAAGTGCAATCCCAGTGTGGCAACTCCATCTGTTAATGAAAATGTACAATTTATATGTGCCTACTAGTCTTACAGATCTACCTGGTATAAAAGAAAACATTAAGTGACTTGACATGGTAGCACAGCTTGTATGTCCCACATGTACCAGATCATAGTAACATTTTCAGTGTATTTATAACAAAGGATTCAGCAAATATTACGAATCAAGGGCTTGTTTTATTTGTTTTGTTGATTTTCTAGGCTTTTAGAAGTGATGGAGAAATTGCGAATAATTAAGATTAAACTGAAAGTATATCTTGTGTACATTTTTCCTGAGAGAGTTCCATTGCTAAACATCTTTCAGCGTGCTTCATCATGTTTGATCTTGTGGATTAAATGAGATAGATAAAATATATAAGGTGTTTTGTAAACCTGAAAGCCCTATAGTTCTAAAAGATAATATTATTATTTCCAAGAGGCCAGCCTACATGTTGTAGACAGTTACCTGGATATGGCCATTATTAAAAAAAAGTTTATGTATGACTACTAAAGTATTTTTCATTGCACATACTCTGTACATCCTTATGTATCATATCAATTTTATGTTTTTTCTTCATTAACGTATAAGCTTCTTGAAGACAGAGTCAATATTTCTTGTAAGTACTTTCTTAAATCTGTCAATACCTGAGAAACTCTGGTTCCTCTACCCTGTTCTGACCAGTAATTTCTAATCCTCCCTTATACCCCCAAGTAAGCTTCTAAGAATCTGTGCTGTGATAAGCAGTTTCTAATTGCCCTTTTTCCAGGAGAGAGATAGTTGCAAGCACACTTTTGCAACCCATCCCTTCGAGCAATTTATCTATTTTGTTAACCCTACAGGCGGACATGGCTAAGAGTAAGGAAAGCAGCCTGTCTTTGTTGGCTAGAAGCAGCCTAAGATTGATCTTGTGGTTTTTCTAGAAATGTGTTATGAAGGGGCCCCCTGAACTTGTTTTCTTTAGTTGCCCTATTTTACAGAAATGAAGCCCTACCTCAAAATTATCTAACAGTGATTTTTTGCAACTGAACTCTTATTAAACTTTCAGTGCCCTTGAGGTCAAGCCTGGCTTTGGCAGGTTTGCCCAGACTGATAAGCTGTTTGCACAGCTTAGATGCTTTCAGATAAGCAGAACATCCTCCCTTCATGATCCAATATTCCCAAGCCTTCCTGCTCCCTCTTGCCCCCCTCCCTTATCACTTCCTTTCTCCTTTCCTGCCACTCCCATTAGGGAGGCTATTGCCCTCAACTGCTCCCATGAGAACTCCACTTTTCCTAACCACATAAATATTAAAGTTTCCACATGTATTGTGGGTTCATTTGTATATAGAGTTCCCAAATGTGTGTCTCTTTTCTCTTGGCTTGGGGAGCTGTGACTTAGATAACAAATACCTTCACCCAAATGGATCTCTACTTACTCATCTATAGAATGAGGGGTGGATATGATAACATCTAAAGCCCCTTTCAACTCTAAAACTTTGACCATCTGATTTCAGAATTCTCTTTCAGCTCTAGCTGTATGATCCTATTATTCTAAAACATACACCTCCACACAATAGCCACTCCTATAGTTTAATGCATTTGAAGGAGAGATACCCTCTCCATGCCTGAAATTCTTACTTCTCCAGGCTAAGTATGCTTAGTTCCCTTAAATGATTGGCAGATGCTATTATCTTGATATCTTACACTATTGTGGTTACATTCCTTCTCTAATTCTTTATCAGTGCCTTTTTGATACTGTTTTTTTAAGAACTGAATTTGATATTATAGTGTGATGACACCAAGGCACTGATCTAATGATTTCCTAAATCTTATTGACATTTTTGGTTGCCATACTATGCTACTGATTCATATTGAACTTACAGCAACCAGATTTTTACATTCAAAATACTATCTAATCACAGTTCTCTCCATCTTTTACTTCTAAAATTGTTTCCACTTAAGTATAAAACTTTAGAATGAAATCTAGTTTCAGTGCTTTCAGAATCCAAGATGACATAATAAACAGGAAATTACATGAACAATAGTTCATATTCATAGTCAACTCCAAACAACTAGACCTGACAGGTCCCATAGCCCTTTTGCAACAACAAGGATGAGGCTAACTCCTCTTCCACACAGCCCCAGCACAGAAGTACTCCTCTCAACCCCCCTCCTGCTCTCCACCTTCAGTCCAACACCAGGTGAGCCACCAACCTAGAATCCTGCAGCACCAGGGTATTAGCCACACCCAACCTCCACCCCCAGCTCATCAAAAAAAACCAGGCAAGCACCAACACAGAAAAAGACCCCATGTGCCTCAGCCCAACCCCAGGTAAACAAGCAGACAATGGCAAAAGATCCTCCCACACTGGGTAAGCAAAAGATGCCATCACCCCTTTCCCCATCTCCACGAGTCTCAGCTTAATACCAAATGACCTGCCACAATACCACTGGAAACATGCAGCACAAGCAATCCCCATTCCCACATACCTCTCAAATCCCTCTTTTAAGAGCCACACTGGGCGAGCCACCAGATCCCCACAGACCCAATACAGTACAAGGGTTCCCTAAGGGCCTCATGGTAGCACCAGCTCAGCATCAGACAAAAAGCCAGGCCCTGCAGTCTCCATCACAAGTAGCTTGGGGCAGTAACCATTCCACCCCAGAAGAAGAGTTCTACTTTAAAAGTAATGAAATACGCTGGAGAAGATGAGGAAAAACAAAACAAACAACAATAACAAAGAACCTAAACATAGAAAGTTATTAAGGTAACATGGAAGACGAAGACAAAAACTCGGGAGAGAACAACAATGTTAAGAAGCCTATATGTAAAACCTCAAAGAAAAATGTGAATTGGCATCAAGACCCAAAATAATTCCTAGAAGAGGTGAAAAAAATGGTTTAAAAATCAAATAAGTGAGGTAAAAGAAAAATTGGGAGAAGAAATGAGAACGATGCCAAAGAATCACAAAAAAAGTCAACAGCTTGATAAAAGAAGCACCAAAAATGGAAAAAGATGTACAAAAATGGACTGAAGTAATAAAATCCCTAAAAAGTAGAACTGGCCATATGGAAAAAGAGGTAAAAAAACAAACTGAAGAAAATAACTCCTTAAAAATAAAAATTGGACAAGCAGAAGCTAGTTATTCCATGAAACAGCAAGAATCAATCAAATTAATGAAAAAAATAGAAGAAACTTTGAACTATCTTATTTGAAAAACAACTGACTTGAAAAATAGATCCAGGAGAGATAATTTAAGAATTATTAGACTACTTGAAAGTCATGATCAAAAAAGAACCTGGATATCATACTTCAAGAAATTATCAAAGAAAACTTCCTTCATATACTTGAAACAGAATATAATTAGATATTGAAAGAATTCACCCACAACTTCTGGAAAGAGATTCCAAAATGAAAACTCCAAGGAAGATTACAGTGAAATTGTAGAACTGCAAGGTAAAGAATGAAATATTACAGGCAGTCAAAAAGAAATCATTCAAATATTGAGGAATCGTATTTGAGATTACACAGGATATGGCAACTTCAACATTAAAACATTGGAGGTGCTCTCTTCAGTTGTCTATAAGGTGCTTGGTTCTTCTTTGTAAGCTAAGGCTGAGTTGGGGTGAACCGTCACTTCAGCTGGCAACTACAAAAACGTTTCTCCACATCCATCTTCCGAAATGACCGTCGCTGACCTCACTTGAATCTACTCTGTCCTCACCCTTCACAACAATGAGGTTACCTGTCATGGAGGATAAAATCAGTGCTCTTATTAAAGCAGCAGTTGTAAATGTTGAACCATTCTGGCCTGGATTATGTGCAAAGGCCTTGTCCAATGTTAACAGTGAAAGTCTCATCTGCAATGTATGAATTGGTGGACCTGGCCCAGCAGCTGATTGTGCTGGCCCTGCTGGAGGGGCTGCTCCTGTTAGCACAGCCTTTCCAGCAGAGAAGAAGAAACAGGAAATAAAAGAAAAGAAGAATCTGATGATGACATGAGCTTTGATCTGTTTGATTAAATATTTTTTGCAACATTAAATAAAAAAAATTGACTCAAAAAAATAGAGGGATGAAATGTGCTATTCCAGAAGGCAGAAGAGCTGGGATTAAAACCAAGAATTAGCTGCCTGGTGAAACTGAGCATAATTGATTGGGGTGGGGGAATAGTTATTTAGTGAAATAAAAGGCTTTTGAGTTTGTATGATGAAAAAACTGGAGCTGAATCAAAAAAAAAATCTGATGTCCAATTTCAAGGCTCAAGAGAAGGATAAAAATGTAAAAAAAAAAGAAAGAAAAGAGAAAACATAAGGGAATCAATAAGGCTAAACACTTTGCATCTCAACACAGGAAGATGTTACTTGTAAATATTAAGAACTATATCACAATTACTGCAGTTAGAAGGACTATATGTGTAGAGAGAATAAAGGTATATGGTGGCTTTAAGAGGATGATATTAAAAATTAAGGAATGAAAAAGAGGATTATACTGGGAGAAGAAGGAAGAGAGTTAAAATGGGCTAAATTATCTCACATGAAGAGGCATGAAAGACAATTACAGTGGAGGGCAAGATGGCAGGATAGGCATCCTTTGAAACCTACTCTCTTAGTAACTGGCTCCAAGAGGGAAATACACACACACACACACACACACACACACACACATACAAAATCAGATCAGTTTGGTATAGAAATCTATCTTATCCTACAGGGAAGTAGGAGGGGAGAATGTTAAAGGGTGGAGAAACTAAGAAAAGAGGGCAGTTTGGGAGAGGCAACGATCAGAGGCAAAGTACTGGTAAGGAGGGAAATGGTAAAGGAGAGATAGAAGGATAAACAGGAGGAAAAATAGGACAGAAGGAAAAACACAGTGATGTTAAGGACATTTAAAGGATCCCCTGAACTTATTTTTTTTTTTGAGTTAACTTATTTTCCAGAAACACAGGATCCAGGTCATGCAGGAAGCCCTGAATGTGTCAAGAATGAAGCTCCTCCAGCAGACATACTTTGCTGTTTCCATCCCAAGCTGTTTGTCCTTGGGAGGCAAGGCAGGCATCAGGCAGTCTGTACCAGACTGGAAAAATGTTCAGGCAGTGGGAGTCCTTTGTAGATAAGCTGACTCCTTTCTTCATTGTCTAGCAGTTCCCAGAGGGAAAAGAATGTGGCTTTTGCCATGGTCTTGCGGTCATCCCTGTTGGGAGAAGTTTTGCCCTTTGTCCTACCTGTACTGTACATCACCCTTCCCATGGCATGACACTTTCTGATTTCTCTTTTTTTGCTGTACTGCTGTAAATATACAAACTTCTACATGGACCATGAACTCTTTGGTCTCCACATATGTGTCTACTTCTCTTGTAATAAATCTGGTTTTCATATAAGTCTCATGATGTTGTGATTGCCTATGGACAGTAATCATCACTTTGAATGTGAATGGAATGAACTCTCTCATAAAAGGGAAGCAGCAGAGTGGATGATATGTTGTTTCCAAGAAACACACTTGGAGTAGAGAGACACACAAAGAGGAAATGTAAGGAGCTGGAGCGGCATCTATTATGCTTTAGCTAAAGTTAAAAAAGCAGGGGTAGCTATCATGATCTTAGAAAAAGCAAAATCAAAAATAGATCTAATTAAGAGACAAGAAATAAAACTACTTCATGCTAAAAAAAATACCATTAAGAATGAAGTAAAATCAAAGATTAAAATATATGCACCAAGTGGTATAGCATTCAAATTCTTAAAAGAGTAAATAAATTAGTTGCATGAGGAAATAGACAGCAAAACTATAGTGGGGAGGGGACCTCAACTTTAACCTCTCAGAACTGGACACAGCTAAACAAACAAACAAAAAAAAACAAAAAAGCATTTAAGGAAGTGAACATAATTTTAGAAAAGTTAAATATAACAGACCTCAGTAGAAAATTGACTGAGGGTAGAAAAGAATATACATTTTGCTCTGAGGTACATGACACCTACACAAAAACTGAACCTGTATTAGGGCATAAAACCCTCAAAATAAAATGTGGAAAGGCAGAAATATTAAATGTATCCTTTTCAGATGACAGTGCAATAAGAATTACATTCAATAAAGGGCAGTGGAAAGATAGGTTAAGATTAATTGGAAACAGTTACTTGAGAGTGTACCTGCCAAAAGAAACTTAGGAACTATATGAACACAATTATAAAATACTTTTCACACAAATAAAATCAAATCTGCACAATTGCAAAAAATATCAATTTTTCATGGGTAGATTGATAATACAAATGACAATTCTATCTAAATTGCTTTACTTATTCAGTGCCATACCAATCAACCTATAAAGGAACTATCTTACAGAGCTTGAAAAAATAATTTAAAAATTTATCTGGCAGAACAAAAGGTCAACAATATCAAGGGAACCGAGGGTGAAGCAAAGATGGCAGAGTGAAATAAGGGATTCACCTGACTTCTCTCACAATTTCCTTCAGATACCACTACAAAGTGAATCAGAACAAATACGAGAGTGGCAGAATCCACCAGGAGACAGAGTAAGGCAGATTTCCAGCCCAGGAGAGTCTGGAAGGTGGATGGGAAGGATCTGTTGCATTGGGCTGGGAGACTGCAGAGTGTGAATGTCTACACCCAACATGCCCTGGCAGACTGAATCTCCTGCAGCAATGGCCAAGTTGACTCTCAGCACAGGACAGGCTTCTCTCTGAGCTGAGTGAGAGAGAAGCACAGGGCCTGCAGCAGCAGCAGCTACTCCTGGGGCTAACAGCACACAGACTAAATGTTTGAAAATCACCTACTTGAACTTCAAGGAGCCAGGATGGTGAAGTAAACTGTAAATGCTCTCATTCCCCCCTTGTTGACCTTGAAAAACCAAGAGAATATTGCCCCCAGAAATATCCTGGAACAGTGGAGCCAACAGAAATGGTACAGCAGTCTTTTAGCCTGGGAAGCTAGGGAGATATAGGTGAAGGTTCTCTCTTTCTGTGGCTGAAGAGGGGCAGTGCAGGAGGAGAGGGGTCCCAGTAAGCCCCACCTCAGTGGACCAGCAAAAGTTCCTGAGCCCCAGAGGGGTGGAGTCAGTAATCATGAACACAAGCACCCCAGGGAATACCCTGCTTATCCAGGGAAATCAGCAGACGCTAGCACTGAGGGGTGTCCACCAATGGCCGAGCCTACTTATGCTCTAGTTCAGCTCTCGGGGAGGAGGTGACCTCCAGCAGCCAGACCACACCACCACCAAAACTCACACTGTGAGGTTTAGTATAATCCTGTGGAAATTCAGAAGATTTCACCTGGCCTTGACCTTGACACGCACCAGCCAGACCCTGGAAATTGAAGAGATGCCCATCAACTGGGGAATGGCTGAACAAGTTGTGGTATATGATTGTGCTGGAAAACTACTGAAGAAACAGTGAGTAGGAGGCTTTTAGAAAAACCTGGAAAGTCTTATACGAACTGATGCAATATGAACCAAGCAGCACCAGGACAACATTGTGCACAGTATAAGCAACGTTGTGTGATGATTAAGCAATACACAGATCAGCAATACACTGATCCAAGAGTAAGGACTCATGATGGAAAATCCTATCCCCTTCAGGGGGAAGAACTAAGATACCCTGAATGGATATTGAAGCATACTATTATAAGTTTTTTTTGCTTTGTTTTTCTTTTGGTTTATTTCTTTTCTTATAATATTAGTAATATGGAAATATATTTTCATGATTGCATATATATATAACCTATATCAAACTGTTTATAGTTTTTTTTGGCAGGGGAAGGAAGGGAAGGAGGGAGAAAAATTTGGAACTCGAATTTTATAGGAGTGTGAAAATTTTTACATGTAATTAGAAAAAAAGTACTATCAATGTATAATAAAAAAGAAATTTTACATTTCTCTTTATCAAATATAACTTTAACTAAATCTCACTGAAATTAAGTGACATGGTCAAGATCACATGCCTAATAAGTGACTGAATTAGTATTCAGAGCCAATTCTTTTAATTTCAAGTCAAATGCTGTTCCTGCCATCTTTCCTTATGAAATCTTTCATTCCATCTATTTTCTCCTCTGTAAAGATTACCTGATCATATGAAAGTGATCTCTTCTTTCTCATTTGTTCATAATGCTACCTTGCCTAGATTTGTCCTTTGCTATTTTATGTTATATTTGGCATGGCTACATGTCATATTTTACTTCTTAGAATGTAAATGCCTTGAGGGCAGTGGCAATGTCTAGCAGTAGTAGTAACAACAATAATAATAGCAATGTCTACATGGTTTAGTGTAAGGCTCACAAAATTCAAAACCATGAATTTGATTTTATTTTTGGGAAGTCAGGGGAAAATCATGAAATGGTAAAAAGATATAAAGATTGGTGGTGGATAGGTAGAACAAGAGAAAGAAAAGGAAATGTAGCCATATGGCAAGCTGGCAAAAAGTATTTCTTGATCATTTACCATTTGCACAGTGGGTAGTGGCACTGGAGTGATAGAACAGTGGATAGAGCACTGGAGTGCTTACAGTCAAGAAGACCTGAATTCAAGTCTATCCTTAGACACTAGTTCTGTGACCCTGGCAAATCATTTAACCTCCTTCTCAGTTATCTCATCTTTAAAATGAGAGTAGAAATAGAACCAAACTCTCAGGGTTGGCCTAAGAATAAAATGAAACAATATGTGTCAAGTATTTTCCAAACATTAAAAGGCTAAATAAAATCTAGTTGTCATCACCATCATCATTGTTGTTGTTATTAATCATGATTTGCCTAGAGATATTATAGGTGGTATTTTGGATACCACAGATTCCAAAGGACCATCACCCTCTCTTAAGGATGTTATGTGGACAAAGGGTGGGGTAGTGTCGAAACAACAAGTGAGATGATGTAGTGGCAAGCAAAGTGGGACTTTCTGCTTTTTTTTTTTTGAGTGCTTCTCAACACTAAGACAATCAGGTGCTTTTGATTGAGTTTTGCCTCTGTTTGAATCAGTAGTCTTTGATTCAATCAAGAATCCTTGATTGGAAACAGTATATATATTCTGAAGTTAGCATTTTGCTTTGGGGTTCACTCATTGGAACAATGTTCGTGTGATTTGGCCAGATGAGTCTCTGGGTAGCCATTAAGGAGCCCCCTGGCTTTGAAAACACTAGTATTGATGCTTCTCTCTCTCTGGTAATTTTATGTATTGCTATAGTCAGACAGTGAGAAGACTGTCTGTTCATTTGTGTTATTTTTCAGTTTGTAATTTCTGTTTGTATTTGCTCTCAAGTTCAGGGTACTGATTTTCTCCCCTGACCTAAGTGAATGATATTTGTATGTTTAATTAAAATAAGATTGTAAACCCATTAAAGTTGCTTTCCTTAGAAAAGCAGATAAAAGAACCTGTGCTTGCAACCCTCCTGTGTGCTGGTGTTCTTGGTCTTACATGTCTACAGCAGCAGCAAGCAATATTGTTGTTACAGATGATAAAAACTATTAAGTTTTAAAACATGAAGGGATTCGTTGAGTAGTGATAATAATATTATATTAGAGTTCTTAGCATAACATATTCCTATGGATTTATCTCATCCTCTGCATTTTTTGTGGGCCACCTAAAATCCTTTGGTGTGCCAAAAGTGGGTCATGGGCCATAGGATGTGCAGGCCTGATTAAGCTCCATGTAGCTTCTGTCCATCACTTCTTTAGTTAATGAGCTCAATTCTCTGACCAAAGTTCATAAGAATTCACACAACTACACAAGGAGAAGTTCTATACACGAGTATGAGACAAGCAACTTGTGAGTGATCCTGTTTTTCAGGCAGAAGATGGACTAAATGTGTCACATCCTTCCATCATGAACTCTAAAAGTGGAAGCAACAGAAAAAAGCAAATCCTTAAAGCAGCAGGAAATTGTATGAAAATGTGAAAAAAAGTTCAATAGCTACAATACAGTTATTGTATACAATACAATACAGTTATTGTATAATCATCAACATTTATGGCAAAATTAGAGAAAGTTTAAAATATTTTTCAGCCTAAATATCACTGAACAATTCCAATTCGATGATAATTATTAATACTTCTCTAAAATATGATTCAAAAGGAAGACTGACACCTATCCATGACAAATACTTTGCCATCTAGACTACAGAAGCTTCTTCTCTCCACATACACTCACATACCTCCAACAGAATGTAGATCTCCTGAGACCATAACTCTTTCCCTTGGAGAGTTATTTCACTTAGCTTTGGAACTTGGGAAAGAATGAGCTTGACTGAGTGCAAAGTCACCTAACTGAAAGTGTCTACCCAGTCTCAGATGATACTTCAAATCAGTCTTACCATCTGATCTGCCACTTCACCTTTTATACTAATGCATTTTGCAATATGACATTGGGAATATTAGTCGTTAGTCAAATTTATACTGGAATTGCTCCTGGAGAGGACATTTTACCATGCATGGTTACCCTGATAACTTTGACTCTCCAGGCCAAAATACCTTCCAAGCCTATGCTGGCAGTGAGATGGTTCAGTGGATAGTCAGAAAGATCTGATTTTTAATCTCAGTTAAGATACTGGTATAATCTTTGTCAAGTCACTTAACCTATCTGCCTCACTTATCTGAAAAATAGGAATAATAATAGCACCTAATTGCTATGCTTGTTATTAGGATAAAATGAGAAAATAGTTAACAAACTTTAAAGGGCTATTTTCTTGTATATGTTCTATCTCTCTATTTGAATGTAAACTCCTTGAAGGCAGGGAGTGTCTCCCCAGAGCCTATCTCAGTGTCTATCATACAGCAGATGCTTAATAAATTTTGTTACATTCATTCATTCATCTGACAGGTGTTATATAAGTTAGATAATTTTTCTCTCTTTTTTAAAGTCAGGTTTTATTTTTATGCATTTAAAATATGTTTCTTACTGTGACCACTTTCATTAAATATAACACTTTCCAAAATAAGAATTTCAGATGTAAGAAAGTGACATCTTATTCCTCAGAATAGAAAATTTTAGAAATCTCAAGCGGAAACATGACACATTTCAGAAGATACATCAGAGAATGATATAGAGATATGCCTAACTAAATTGGGATGGTCTGATTATCAAATTTCCATTCCTTTTGAATATATGTCCCTGTCAAAAATGCTACAAAAAGAATATAAAAAGCTTTCATAAGAAAAACAAAAAAACAGGTGTTAATAATAGCTATAAGCTCAATGCCTATATAACACAAGGGACTTTAGCCAATAGCTCATCACTTGTGGAGCTTAAAGTAAAGGACTAAAAACAGCCTTTATGGTTTGTCAGTTTGTAAGCTGAAAGAGAGGACAAGAGTTCTATGTGACAAATGTACCTGCAAATCAGGTCTTTAGGGAGCTAAAAGCTAACCTTCTGATTCCTCCCCTGCTGGTGTCTTTATTCCATTCATATGTCACAAATTAGGCTTCCTCAGAGGGCACCAGACTATAATTATAGGATTGCTTTATCAACACCTGATATGAGTAGGATGATTATAACAACTAAAATTTCTATAGTACTTAGTTCACAACAGTACTGTGAGGCAGGCAAAGGCAAATGTTATAATCCCTATTTTACTGAGCCTGAGAGTTTAAATATTTTTTCTCACGGTCACACAGACAGCCAGAATCAGGAAGATCATTCAAACACAGATCTCTTATGTTTTTTTTTTTTACTCCAACCCTCTTTCCAGTACATGATGTGAATGTTTTTTTTTTCTCTTCTCAATAATGTTTTGCTGATTTTCCCCCAGTGTATGGTGTTTAACATTGTTTTATTCAGGCCTTCAATCAATTTAATATATATTTTATAAAATGTTACAAATACACTGTTGAATAAAATATCTTTGTATTAGAAATATCATTGCAATTTAGTAACAAATAGGACAAAAATAGTTTTCCTATTTGTAGAATGAAGAGATATAAGGTTATCAGCATGGTGACATTTGTATTTATTATTCCTTAGGGCATTCCTGGGCCCCAAATATACCTAAATATACTTTCCTCTGGCACTGCCCACATTGTGATACCTGCTCACAAGCCTTATGCCTGGATAATTGAAATAACCTGGTTGGCCTCTCTATCTCAAATCTCTCCTATCTCTAATCAATCTTCCAGTCAGCTTTCAAATTAATCTTTCTAAGAGGAATGCATTGGGATAAAGGGAAAGGGAGAGGTACAATGATGTAAATTATCTCACATAAAAGAGGCAAAAAAAAGCTTTTATCATGGAGGGGAAGATGAGGAAAGTGGAGAGGGAGGGAGAGTGATTGAACCTTAATATCATCAGAATTGGCTAAAAGAGCAAATAATATGCACACTCAATTGGGTACATAAATCTATCTTATAGTACAGAAAAGTAAGAAGGGAATAAGAGAAGTGGTGTGGGGTTGGGAGGTGATAGAACTGAGGGCAGATTTGGGGAAGAGGTAGTCAGAACCAAAACATTTTAGAGGAGAGACAGTGAAAGGAGAGAGGAAATAGAATAAATGGGTTGGGAAATGTGATAGAGGGAAATACATTTAATAATCATAACTGTGAAAAAAATTGAGCCAAGTATCTCTGATAACTCAAATAAGTAGAGAACAGAGTCAAAATTATAAAAAAAAAAAATAAGAGCCATTCCCCAACTGACAAATGTCAAAACATATGAATAGTTTTCGGATGAAATAAGCAAAGCTATCTAAAGAAAAACTTAAAAAAATGATCTAACTCACTGCTGATTGGAGAAATGCAGATTAAAACAATATTACCTCATATACCCATTAGACTGACTAATAATTAAGACAGAAAAGAGGAATGACAAATATTTGTAGGAGATGTTGGAAAAATGGGACAACTACACCATTGATGTAGTTGTGAATTGATTCAAGCATTCTTTTTTTTTTTTTTATCAAGGGAAAAGACAAAGTTTATAAAGGGTTTCCCATAATGGGTTGTCTTAAGAAATCCCACCCTTTGCGATGCCTATTTTCACAAGCAGGCCAGATTCAACCTACTGAACTAGATTGAATCTAAGCGCCTTCATGGAGGCAAGATGGAGATTATATATACAAAGATTGGGGGAAGGATTGAGGGGTGGTCTGGGGTGACTAGAGGAGGGGTTTAGGGAGGGACTTGAGGAGGAGTCTAAGGAGGAGTTTGATGGGATTGAGAAGAAGTCAGACTCCAGGGTGGGAAATAGCTGAAGGCTACTTGGAGAGGACAGATAATAGAAGGCTAGGTAACAGAGCTAGGGTAGAGATATTAAGAGCTATTTAGAACCATGGCCAAAGGGCTATAAAATCATGTATATCTTTTGACCTAGCAATAGCACTACTATGTCTGTATCCAAAAAGAGATTTAAAAATGGAAAAGCAGATATATGTACAAAATATTTCTAGCAGCTCTTTTCTGATGGCAAAGAATTAAAAATTGAAAAGATGCCCACTGATTGTGAAATAGCTGAAAAAATTGTGCTATGTGATTTTGATGGAGTACTATAGTGCTATAAGAAATTATAAGCAGGATGTTCTAAGAAAAAAACCTGTAAAAACTTACATGAGTTGATATAAAGTCAAATGCCTTGTGTACAAAGTGACAGCAATATTGTAAAATGAACAGCTGTGAATGACTTACCTAGGCTCAGTAACGAAATGATCCGAGACAATTCCATGATGAAAAATTCTATCCTTCCCCAGACAAGGAACTGATAGTGTCTGAATACAAATTGAAACATAACTTTTAACTTTATTTTTCTCGAGTTGGGGGTGTTTTTTTTTTCCACTCTTTGGTCTTTGTTTCCTTGCACAACATGACTAATATGGAAATACGTTTTACATGACTACATATGTATAACCTATATCAAATTGCTTGCCTTCTCAATGAGGGGGGTAGGGAGGGAGGGAGAGACAGAGAGTTTGGAACTCATAGTTTTAAAAACTGTTAAAAATTGAGGTTTTTTCCACACAACCGCAGATATATGGATTCTGTGAAGACTAACCCTGATAGACTTTGCTATTCTTAACATTACAAGGTGCCAAGACAACTCCAAAGGACCCACAATGGAGAATGTTATCTACATCCAGAGAAAGAACTGTGGAGTCTGAATGTAGATTGAGGCACACTTTATGCTCGCCTTTTTTTCCTTTGTTTTTTTTTTCTCTGTTGTTTTTGTTTTGGGGTTTTTTTTTTGGTTCTGTTTCTTCCTTCTCATGATTCATTCCATGGGACATAATTCTTCTTTACAACTTGACTATTGTGTAAATAAGTTCAATGCGAAGTTATATGTAGAAGATATATTGGCCGTCTTGGGGAGGGAGAGAGGAGAGGGGAGGAAAATCTGGTATTCACAATCATGTAGAACTGAGTGTTGTAAACTAAAAAGAAAAAAATCTCAAAAAAAAACTCAAAAAAGAAAAAAAAAATAAAGGAACCTACAGGAAAAACATTGAGATTTTTTTATATGTAATTGGGGAAAAATAAAATACTAAATAATTTTAAAAGAAAAGTAAATAATAATAATAACTGACATTTAGACATGTAGGGACAATTAGAAATGCAAGGAAACTTAGAAGTATTTTTCTCTAAGTCCCCATATTAAAATAAGGAAACTGAGGCTCAGAGAGGATATGTGACTTATTGAAGATTACATGTCTTATAATGGACTAAACTGGTGTTTAAACTCAAAAGGTCAATGGATCAGTCAACCAGCACTCATCAAGTATGTAACATGTGCTACAGTCAATTCTAAGGGCTGGTTATACACAGACAAAGAAAAACTTCATAGCTTCAAAAAACTTCCATTCTAACTGGAGAAACATGTATACACCTATATAGGTGCAAGTAAACTTCCATCTAAGCCTGGAGTGATTTCCTGAAGGACAGCCCTTTGACTTCTATTATGCATAGGGAGATAAAAGGGAGATATAACTTTTGATTTTGGAGAACTGTGAGAGGTACCATATTGTACTGCTTGACAGGTCAATCTTGGAATCAGGAAGACATGGTTTCAAGCTCCACTTTTGTCATGTACTAACTCTGTGACCATGGACAGGTAATTTAGTCTTTCAATGAAACTATAAGGTAGTGTTAAACTAGTTGCAGATATACAGCAGAATAATTTTTTAAAAAGCAATTAATCTTTCTTTTTTTTTTCATGGCAATATTTTAAAAATTTATTTATTTTTAGTTTTCAGCATTCACTTCCCTCTTTTTTT
>CM053627.1:175503346-175539744 GCA_028646595.1 Phalanger gymnotis
AAAAATATATCAATAAAAAACAATTTGAAGACCACAAAAAGTGATGTTTGGGAGGGCTTTCTGGTCCATGAACTCACTGGCATAATCTGTTTTATCAAAAAAGTATAACATAATTAGAGATGATATGAATATTTAAAGAAAAATGTGATTTTAAAGAACTGTTGAATTTATAGGAGAAATTTGTGGAAATTGTTAACATTAAGTGAAAGGCAAACACTGAGAGCCATTGCTGTGATCTCCAGATGCTTATGTAAAGACACATATTCTATTTGCACAATGTATAGCATAATATGTTGTATACAATTTTACACAAATGTATAGGAGATATGAATGACTGCTGAGACTACAACATAAAGAAAGTAACAGAATAAGAAATAACTTTGGGACAAAACTATTTACAAAGACTAACAGCAATATGAGTCCATTGAATAGAAGGCTTTGGCTATGAATTAATGATTGACCAATCAAACATTAAACATTTGTTAAGCACCTGCAATATACTAGATTTTTGCTGAACTCTGAGAGTAGAAATACATGTAAAAAAAAGTCCTAGACATCAAGGACCTTACAATATAATGGGATAGACAACACACAAACAAATATATATATGAAACAAGATATATCTTGCTTTTTTTGTAGATATACAAACGAATAGAAAATAATTAACAAAGAGAAGTTACTCGAACTAAGAGGGGTTAAGGGAGGCTTCCTGTAGAAGGTGGGATCTTTGTTTTTGTTTAGTAATTTCAGTCCTGTCCAGCTCTGCATGACCCTATCTGGGGTTTTCTTCACAAAGATACTTAAGTGGTTTGACATTTTCTTCTTCAGCTCATTTTGCAGATGAGGAAACTGAGGCAAAAAGTGTTAAGTGATTTACCCAGGGTCACACAACTAGTAAGGGTCTGAGCCCAGATTTGAATTCATGAAAATAAGTTTTTTTTTTTTTCTGACATCAGCCCCAGCACTCTATCCACTGTGCCATCTAGCTGCCTTAGGTGGGATTTTCGTTGGGAATTAAACAAATGGAGACTGTTAGTTCCAGCTATTATTCTTCAGAACTACATAAAGGTAGAGGGGCTAAGATTTTTAGAAGTGTGCATTGTCCTTTTCTATACCCTTTTCTTCAGAGAAGAAAAACAGAGAAGGGAAAAGACACTTTCTACTGCTACTTTTGTATATAAAAATATCTATTTTGATGGCTTATCTTGCTCAGAGAAGCAATCTGAGTTATATGCCATTAACTGTCTACTAATAGTAGAGTACTTCATCCTGGCTCGTGAAGTTAACTGGTTTTTGCCTTGTGAATTTTGCAGTTTTCAGGCTTAAAGGAGCTTCTATTCAAATTCAGAAGCAGTGCTTACTAAATGCCCTTTTAAGTGTAATTACAAATTGAAAGAGCCTGCAATTGCTTTTGTAAGAATCAAAAGAACATTTAACCTAACAGGCAAACGGGTGCAAGTGTTTTTTTTTATTATTTTTATTTGTGTGTGTGTGTGTGTGCGTGTGCGTGCACGCGTGTGTGTGGTGGTGATATTCCTGAATGGATCAATGACAGCAAAGTCAATGACGACAAATTTTAAGTTAGACCAAGCATGTAGATTATCTTTTCTCATGTGCTTCCCTGCCACATTCCTATAAATGTGTCTATTCTCCACCAATGATATCTAGTGTAATAATAGGAGAGTGTCACCCAGCTTCGTCTAAGGATTTTGTTGCATTTTCTTATTTATACATGTGCTGTAATGTAGGAAGACAAGTTATAATGATTATTTATTTTAGTTTACTGCTAAGTAAATGGCTTTATGAAAGTCCTAAAAATTCAATTATGAGTGCTTGGTATGTATAAATACAAATACGTTGGTAGGGGGCTCAAGTGAGGGGGGTAATTATACTTCCTGTCTACATCATTGTTGCTAGGGCCATGGATTTGAATGTAATTGTATAGTGATACTCTATCTCTGGTAGTCCAGGCATGCCAGTGTGAGAATTGATCAGATTGAAGAAGGCAATGCAAAGAGTGAGTAGGTATCGTCTTGCCCTGGTAAAAGTTATGAGATGTTACCAGTGGGGCTAACTGCCCCTACAGCTGCTCCAATGGCAGTTGCATAATTGAAATATCATTGAATATGGGGATAGAAGCCCCTATACTACTATTTACTACCTGTTCAGAATTTTGACAGATCATTTGTCCTCAGTTTCTTCATTTGTAAGCTTTGTATTGCTTATGAGTAAAATGAAGGGATTATATTTAATGAGCCCATTGCAGTTTTGAATCTATGGTCTATGATTTCACCTTATGTTAAGCTGCCCTAATTTCTTAAATTAATGAATAACTTGATTATTTAACACATATATTTTTGTTACCTCATTATGACTTTGCCATGAATTAATCATATTGTACTAGTTAGTTACTATTAAAAAAAGTTTTTTTTTTTCAGTGAGACAATGTTAGATTTAGGCAAAGGCAGAAGCTAAATGTTAAAACAATTAAAAAAATTCCACTCTGTACATTTTAGCTGCAGATCTCCTCTTGGTTACAGTGACAGGTTCTGTGAAGTTGACATTGATCACTGTTTAGAAAACCAATGCCTGGATCTTTTGTACAATTTCAGCTGTAGATGTCTTCAAAGATATGAAGGAGTCTTCTGTGAGTTAGAGACTAATGAATGTGTAGCTGAGCCCTGTGAAAATGGAGCTATCTGCATGAATTTAAGTGACCATTTCTTCTGGAAGTGCTGTCCTGCATTTACAGGCAAGTACATTCCTGAATATCCCACTCTTCACTAGAAAGGCTGCTGAAGTATTTACTTGACATATCTCAAATCTAGCTAATTCCTTGGTATAATTATATGTCTTTATTAATTTGTAAAAAGCAAATGCCTACATTTAGAATAATCATTTTGCTTCTCTAAATAAGAAATTGTAATACTTATTATATTGTATTGTTCATGCGAGTGAGACTCAGATTTCTGGGAAGCACTAGAGGGACCAGAATAGAAGACAGCAAATGATTCCACAGATCAACAAGCAGTCATTTCATCATGCTAGCATCCACCAAGCCCTGCACTACAGATCTTGTCTTGTCTGCTCAGGCTCATAATCTGATACACTATTTCTTGCCTTAAAAACAGAACTTAGATGCTAGCTCTATTATAGGTATTATGATGCCCTTACATGAAAAAGTGGTGGGGGTGGGGGAGGGAGGAAGGGGATGAATTTCAGCAAAGTTTCTCATTTGTCAAGCTACATTGTTCAAAGCATGAAGCCAGTCAATAAAATAAAGAACTTAATTTTTAAAAACAACATCACCAAAAATTATTTATTTAAGGATTACCATTCTCTTAGAAGTCACCATGATATTTAAGATATTTTTGAAGTAATACTGATAGTATAATTAATAATACTCAATGTTTCTTTTCCAGTTCCTCATTTGGTAATGCCTCAGAATTGTTCATAGGTCACAAAAGAAACCTTTTCTCATTATTATAATCATATCTAATTTTTGACGGTTAATAAAATCATCCCAGTCACTCAGTTTTTAAACTTCATTTATTTATTTATTTTATTTTCAACATTTACTTCCATAAGATTTAAATTTTCTTGCCTTCCCTCCCCTGCCCCAGCCCAAGATGGCATGCAATCTGATATAGGCTCTACATATACATTCCTATTAAGCATATTTTCACATTAGTCATTTTGTATAGAAGACTTAGGATGAGTGAGTGTTTCAACAATTTGGTTAGCAGCTACTGTGGCTGTGTAAAACCAACAACAACCAGCGCACAGAAGGCTGCAAGCCCAGATTCTTCTGATCTGTTTTACTAAGGAAAGTAATGTTAAAGGGTTAACATCTTACTTTAATCCAGCATACAAATATCATTCACTTAGTTTAGGGGAAAGAGCCAGCACCCTGAACTTCAGAGCAAATACAAATACAAACATCAACAGACACACCTTGTCTGATTCAAATCTCAATACATCTTTACCACGGTTTAACAAAGTCCCAACATCTGAGTTTACAAGCTGGAGGGCTCTTAATTATAGCTGCCCAGAGTTTCCACATCAGCACACTGCCAAGACTGAGAGCCCTAAGCAAATAGCTCTGTTCTCTCTTTTTATGTACTTTTCAGCCATCAGCAGAAGTCATCGGAGTGACCAGAATTTAAGCTCTTACTATTGACTCTGGCCTTAGCAACTCCCCTTGGGACCCTGAGGGCTTCACACCCATATAGGCTTAGCACCTAATAGATAGGGGTTTGGACCTGGGGCTTAGTATCTAATAAGACTCAATCAAAGACACCCATCTTAATTGATATTACACTGGGAGGAACCATGAGAATGAAAAAAAAAAAAAACAGAACAACCACAAAAAAGAAAATAGTCTAATTCTCTCCAAATTCAGACTCCATAGTTCTTTCTCTGGATGAGTCACCCAGATTTTTAACTTCAGTGTGATCCTCAAATTCTTACTCTTATTCACCCTTACGTAACCAATCTGTTGCCAAATCTTGTTATTTTTAAGTATCCTTGTTTCAATTCACTTAACTACCACTCTGTCCCAGGTTCTTTCACTTGATGTCTTGAGTATTACATTAGGATTTTGGTTTGTCTCCCTGCCTCAAGTCACTCACCATTCCAGTACATCTTCCACTTAGCTACGAAAGTATTCTTCCTAAACCACAAGTGTGACTAAGTTAAAGTAAACTACTCAGTATACTCTGAGGTTGCCCTTAACTCCAAGGTCAAGTAAAAAATTTTTTGTTGTATTTGAAAGCCCTCCATAGCCGTCCCTTCCTACCTTCACAATGTTCTTGTACTTTATTCACCTATATATGCCAGGATCCATTAATCTAGACCTTCTTGCTGTTCCTCAGTCTAACATTTTATTTTCTATCTTACCAATTTTTGATTGGTATCATGATTATCACATGCCTATAATAAATCTCACATTTTAAACCTACCTCCTCACTTCATTGACTTCTTTAAAGATTGAACTCAAATACCACATTCTAAAAGAGGCATTTCTCCTCACTGCGCATTTCCAGTAGAATAGAACCAATTATTATATTGTATATAGTTATAATTTCAGTAGCATGAATTTGAATAAATACAACAACTTCCCAGTATTTGTTATTTGTATTAATCCATTATTTAAAAAATAAAATATAGGTTTGAACATATAGACCCATGAAATTTATGAATAGTTATATATATATATACATACATATATATAATATTGTATATATATGCACATGTATATATATGCATATAATGAAATACAAAATTCTGAAAAAAAAATCTAAATCAGGATCCAGTAACTTTTTTTTTTTAATCATACACATATTTGGCAGTCATTTAAGGGGCATGAAATATGAGAGTTGTGGTATGGGGTAAGACACTTCCCAATCTGAAGAATACAGAGACTTCAAGATGGTGTGATGGCACAAGGTCAACAGCCAAGGAGGAAGGAGGAGTTCACTCCCACTTACCATCTCATGGCATATTATTTTATCTATTGATACTAATTAGTTAATAAACTAAGTTTAGTCTCTACACTACTAAAAGACTGCAAGTGCTGTTATTACTGTCTATATTCATTACCCAGGAACAGAGCCCAGTAACATCACCCGAATTATTACTGTTTCTATATAGCCTCCTTCCTACCCCATAGAAACAACTAATCATATTTTTGAAACTATTACATATTTTCAATACTAATGAATAAAAAATAAAAACAGTCCTTATTTTTGTTTACAAAATCATATTGGAGAAAAATGAAAAGCACATAAGAGATCAGTATTCATTTTATAGAACCTAAGACTATATATAGATGGTTTTCATAAAACTTATCAAAGTTCAAATAACCTCTGACAAATTGTGTAGTTCTAATATAATTTGCTAAATGTTATATTTCAAGAAGAATAAGGTTGTTTTCAGAAATTTAATTAATGTTTTGGCACCAAAAATATTCATGCTGGACCTAATGGTTTACACATCTGGGACTTTCTCCAAAGGTACCAGCTTTTTAAAGATAAAATGTTTGTATTAATTGAACTGGCATAAGATAAACCACATAGAATAGAATGAATAAGTGTTTTAAGTTTGGTGTTGTTTCTGTTGTTGTTTTTGTTAATAAATTGGTCATATAGATGAACTTTTAGGATGAAAGGAAACATCATTGAATGATGATAAGTATTGAAGCTGACTCTACTCACAGATTTTAACAGTGTTTCAAAAGAAATGACAGTACTATAATGGTAAATGGTCACTGCAGAAATAGTAGACAGAGCTGAGAATAAGAAATAATTTCTATTGCTGTCTCAACTATTGACTATATAGCCATCAACAATAATAATAGCTAACATTTGAAAAGCACTTTAAGGTTTCCAAAGTGTATTACATATATTATCTCATTTAATATTCTCAACAACCCTATGAGGATAATGCTATAATTATCCTCAATTTTCAGATGAGGAAATTGAGTCTGAGGAAGGTTAACTGACTTGTGAAGGATCACAGAGCTAGTAAATGTATGAAGATGTATTTGAACTCAGACTTTCTTGACTCCAAGCCCAGCACCCCATCAAATGCACCAGAAATATTTTTTTCAATTTCTTCATCAGAAAGATAGGCATACAGTTTTCTCTTTATCCATTTGTCAATATATCATTCTGTATCCCATGCTGAGTTTGGATCCTGTTTCAGCCACTTAGGTGTTTGATCTGGAAGCTTTTTGTCAGGGTTTATATTTAAGTAAAAGCCATAAGGCCCAAAAGTTCATTTTCTTCCTTTTTTTCCTTTTTTTCTTCCTTCCTTCCTTCCTTCCTTCCTTCCTTCCTTCCTTCCTTCCTTCCTTCCTTCCTTCCTTCCTTCCTTCCTTCCTTCCTTCCTTCCTTCCTTTCTCTCTCTCTCTTCCTTTCTTTCTTTCTTTCATTCTTTCTCTCCTTCTTTCCTTCTTTCTTTCCTCCTTTCATTCTTGCAAAGATCAAAGAAACAATGGAAATTAAGTTCAAGGGGTGCAGGTGAGGGCCATATGGAGATTCCATCAGCACAGATATTAATTTAAATAATTGTAACAATACATATCCTTGGAGAAATCAACAATGTTGACTCTTATTGTATAAAAAAGTAGAGGACTCTATAATGAAAACTCAAATTCTTTCTACAGTTTTAAGCTATGGTAGCTTAAATTGCCTCTTCAGTTAGTTTTCCTCAAAAGGATTTCAGCAGTTCTAACGTGTTTCACTAATTTGTATGTGTATATGACACATAGATCTCTACATCCAGCTTTAGTCTCCCTTTAACTCCCAATTCTGCATTCTAAATGCCTATTTACTGGATATCAACAATATGAAGTTCTATAGACATCTTAAATTCAACATACTAAATTGAATCATTTAAAATTTAATAGATTAAAATGGTGCTAAGATTTGGGGATAGGCCCTATTAGATCAAATCACAAGAGGACAATGAATTATGAAGTGTGACAGCTGTTGTCCTAATGTATGTTTGTGCTCAGTCTAGACCTGTGTGAGAGTGGTGATGAATGCATTATCATCCACATAATTTAACATATCATAGTTATTATTTATTGATAATTTGTAACACTATTAAAAATATATACTGATAAAACTCCTGATTGTGACAAAACAGAGAAAGGAAACATTCAGAATCACAGAGTGTGAATTGGTAGGGAACTTTGTGTTTATATAAGCCAATTCCTTCATTTTACAAATGGAGGATTTGAGAACCAGAAAGGGTAAGTAATTTGAACCAAAATTATATTAACAGTAGCAGGGCCAGTGCTAACTTGTAATGTAGATTCCTTACTTTGGCAATCACAAAAAATCTACTTATGTTAAAATTTACACACTGCTTAAACCCAGTCCTACCATCTACATTTTGGGTCTTTGAAATAGAGTTTTAGAGAAAAAGAACATTTTAATTAAAGCATAGTTAAAACCCAAAATGCATGCAATAAGAATCAAAAGGATTTTTATTTATTTATTTGACTTTTTTGGTACCAAATCTCATTATATTTCTAAGTTGTACCAACTTCATAGTTCTGAGAAGAATACAGTGAATTCATGGGTTTCATAAAACATATTAATGGCTAAAAATCTCGAGATTCACATTGTGTTTTGTTACCATTCGATTTTGTACACTGTGGATGAAGGGTGTGAGTGTTGAAGGCTTCCAACCATACTTTAATTAATTTAATTGAAGAAGGCCAAGTCATTTCAATTCAGTAAATCAAACAGAAGTGCTAGACATTGCTAAGGTCTTAATTCTGAAGGATAATGCCTTGTTTCATTGAATGAAAGCAAGTGATGTCACAAAGGAGATGCCTTATGATAGACTGAAGGGAATTAGTTTCATCCTATGAAACTATAGATAAAATAGCAAGGCATAGTAGCACAGTGCCTACAGTCAGAAAATCCTAGTTAAAATCTGGTCTCAGATACTTAACAGCTGTGTGATTATGGGCAGGTCACATAACCCTTTTTGCCTCAATTTCCTTATACGTAAAATGAGCTCGAGAAGGAGATGGCGAACCACTCCAGTACCTTTGCAAAAAAAAATCAAGTATGGTCAAAAAGAGCCAGACACCATTGAAGTGACTGAACAACAAAATGGAAGCTCAACCATCATAGCATCAATTCAGTTAAGTGGTAGTTAAATTCAATATCGAGGAACTCCTAAGAGGAAATAAAAAAGTACACAATGTGTAACCTACAAACAAGGGCAAATTTGAGCCTGCTCAATGCACTGTGCCCTTATTAACAATTTTGCACTGTATACTAACTCTCTGTCTCCCATTTAAAAAGTAAGAACATCTTGGGAAAAAAATTCAGTAGACAGAGATTAATATTAAAGCACTTGCATAAGTAAAATTAAGATAAAAACTATTTTAGCTTCAAAATGACTGGAAGAAAGGAACTATGCCCATATTGGCATTCTTTTTACCTGGTCAACCAGGAGATGTCATTTCAAAACAAAATACATTCAGAAATATAGTATAATAAAAGAAATGACAAGGAAAATTTACCCAATTCCCAGAGGGATAAACTTTCCAATACATTGTCATTCTTGTAGTGGGAGAATACCACACTCACAGGAAATGTATAGAACAAGGACAACATATTATCCTATGGCTATGTGCCAGTTTTAAAGATCAAATAAGATAATATTTGTAAAGCAATTAGCATGCTGCCTGGCACATAGTAGCACTATATAAATGCTTATTTCCCTTTTTTATGGATGCCGTTTGTTTCTAAGATGATTACAGTTGCTGGTCAGTTAGTATCATCCAACTATATACCTTTGTGTTGGAAAACAAAGTTGCAATGCTCAGATATTCTCTTTGTTTTGCTACCTTCTGTTCAATTTCCACAGTGGTGCTGTTTCCAGTAGGTCCAATAATGCCATCTGTTGCCACCAACTGTGACTGGGATATTGTTTGATGGCCCTTTGCTTCTTTATTCTGTGATCTGCCAGTATTTAGCTTTGACGTATTCTCTTTCCACAAGATTAAAGATCTATTAGCTGTTCTAGTTCATGGTTCTATGGTTGATCATAGTTCTTTTATAATTCAAACTCAGTCCATAGAAAGCTGGAGAAATCCTTTGGCATTAGTTCAATCTCTGTAAATCCTTTACTTCTTCCTAAGCCATCACTCTTAACCAAAGTCTATGATCTGACTGGTGGTTAGAATAGTTCTTTTCAACTCTCATCATTACAATTTTATTGTATTATATAAGAATATCAACTGAGGAATAAAACAAAAAAATGTGTCTTATGACATTGGCAACCATTGTCTTATTTCCCTGCCAATGGGAGCACAAGTAAGCACCTAATTGACTAATGAAAACATCAACTGACCTAAATGAACTCATATACTCAAAGAATTGGAAGATATGACATTCTGAGTCACCATCAGCAGTATTTACAAGATTAAATATTCTTACTTTAACAGGAGGAAAGACAACATTATCTACAAACTATAGGCCAATGATCTTCACTTTGATTGCTGGAAATATAGGTTCATTGTAGATAGGTTTAATTTATATCTAAAAAATGAAATTGCTTATTAAAAAGAACCATGCCGACCACATAATATATGGGTCATGCAAGAGTAATTTTACTTCCTTTTTGACCAGTTTATTAAACTCCTAGATCTAGGTAATAATATATAATTTACTTATATATTAATGGAGAATTTGATAAAGCTCCTCATGCTGTTCTTAAGAGAAGGTAAAAAATATGTAAATTAGACATTGCAATTACATTTGAAACTGGTTGAATCCCCAAATTCAAACAGAAGTATCCAATTTGGGAAAACTGACCATCTTCTACTTCTGTGCATATGACACTCCATCTCATATCACCGGACTTTGTATGTCCTCCTACCTTGAATTGTCCCATTATCACCTACAAATTTTAGAATAGCTGCTTTCCCCCCAAACTGCTCAAATGCTACCCCCTACACGAAGCCTTTCTTGATCTCTATTATGACTACCCCATCTCTGACAAATAATGCCACCAAAATTACCGCACATTTATTTTATACAAGTTTTTTTTATTTTTAAATTTGTATTTTTAATTTCTTTAATAATTTTAGTTTTCAGCATTAATTTTCACAAGAGTTTGAATTACACATTTTCTCACCATTTCTACTCTCTCCCCCACTACAAGATTGCATATATTTTGGTTGCTCCATTCCCCAGTCAGCCCTCCCTTCTGTCACCCCACTCCCCTCACATCCCCTTTTCCCTTACTTTCTTGTAAGGCAAGATAAATTTCTATGTCCCATTGCCCATATATCTTATTTCCTAGTTGCATGCAAAAGCAATTCCACATAGGCCACATGCGTATCATTATGTAAAACCCTTCCACAATACTCATGTTGTGAAAGACTAACTATATTTTGCTCCTTCCTATCCTATCCTCTTTTATTAAATTTTCTCCCTTGACCCTGTACCTTTTCGAAAGTGTTTGTTTTTGATTACCTCTTCCCCCTATCTACCCTACCTTCTATCATCCTCCCATTTTTATTTCCTTCCTCCTTCTCTCCTGTAGAATAAGATACCCTATTGAGTGTGTATGTTATTCCCTCCTCAGGTCAAATCCCATGAGAGCAAGATTCACTCATTCCCCCTCTCCTGCCACCTCTTCCCTTTCTACAGAACTGCTTTTTCTTGCCACTTTTATGCAAGATAATTTGCCCCATTCTGTTTCTCCCTTTATCCCTCTCTCAATATATTCCTCTCTGAACCCTTAATTTGATCTTACTATTTTAGATACCATTACTTTATATTCAACTCACACTATGCACCTCTCTCTCTCTCTCTCTCTCTCTCTCTCTCTCTCTCTCTCTCTCTGTCTCTCTGTATATATATATATATATATATATAATTCCCTTCATCTACCCAATACTGAGGTCTCAGGAATTATACACATCATCTTGCCATGTAGGAATGTAAAAAAAAAACCAGTTCAACTTTAGTAAGTCCCTTATGATTAATCTTTCTTGTTTACTTTTTCATGCTTCTTTTGATTCTTGTGTTTAAATGTCAAATTTTCTATTCAGCTAAAGTCTTTTCACTGAGAAAGCTTGAAAGTCCTCTATTTTATTGAAAATCCACATTTTGCCTTGGAGCATGATACTCAGTTTTGATGGGTAGGTGATTCTTGGTTTTAATCCTAGCTCCACTGACCTCTGGAATATCATATTCAAAGCCCTTTGACCCCTTAATGTAGAAGCTGCTAGATCTTGTGTTATCCTGATTGTGTTTCCACAATACACAAATTGTTTCTTTCTGGCTCCTTGCAGTATTTTCTCCTTGACATGGGAGTTCTGGAACTTGGCGACAATATTCCTAGGAGTTTTCTTTTTGGGATCTTTGTCAGGAGGTGATCAGTGGATTCTTTCAATTTCTATTTTACCCTCTGGCTCTAGAATATCAGGCCTGTTCTCCTTGATAATTTCTTGAAAGATAATATCTAGACTCTTTTTTGATCATGGATTTCAGGTAGTTCAATAATTTTTTAAATTATCTCCCTTGGATCTATTTTCCAGGTCAGTGGTTTTGCCAATGAGATATTTCACATTGTCTTCCACTTTTTCATTCCTTTGGTTCTGTTTATTATATCTTGATTTCTCCTAAAGTCACTAGCTTCCACTTACTCCAATCTAATATTTCAGGTAGTATTTTCTTCAGTGGTCTTTTGGACCTCCTTTTCCAAGGCATTCTTCTCCTCATTGGCTTTTTGGAGCTTTTTTGCCATTTGAATTAGTCTATTTTTTAAGGTGTTATTTTCTTTAGTATTTTTTTGGGTCACATTTAGCCAGTCATTGATTTGTTTTTCATGGTTTTCTAATATCACTCTCATTTCTCTTCCCAATTTTTCCTCTACTTTTCTAACTTGCCTTTCCAAATCCTTTTTGAGCTCTTCCATGGCCTGAGACCTGTTCATGCTTTTCTTGGAGGCTTTTCTTGTAGGCTCTTTGACATTGTTGACTTCTTCTGACTGTATGTTTTGGTCTTCTTTGTTACTAAAGAAAGATTCCAAAGTCTGAGTGTTTTTTCACTGTGTGGCCATGTTCCCAGCCAACTTATTTGACCCTTGAGATTTTTGTTGGTGTATGACTGCTTGTAGAGTATAGAATACTTTGTCCCAAGGTGGAGGGGTTGCACTGTTGTTTTCAGAGCTATTTCTATACAGCAAGCTCTGCCACACCAGCATTCCTCCTCCCCTAAGAACTGCCAACCCAGACCAGACTCAGATATCAGCTGGCTCTGCACTCCCACTCAGATCTTTAATTCCTCCCACCAGGTGGGCCTGGGGCTGGAAGCAACTGCAGCTGCATTTCTGTAAGCAGCCTCAGACCTGCATCACCTCAGCTGCCCCTTGGGTGGTAGCTTAACCGTCAACTCCTTTCACTCTGTCCCAGCAGCTTTTCCCACTAACCTTCTCTATTTTCTTTGGTGTTTGTGGGTTGAGAAGTCTGGTAACTGCCACAGCTCACTGATTCAGGGCACTAGGGCCTATTCTGCCTGGCTCCCAATCTGGTTGGTTCAGGCGCATCTTACACTGGGCTCTGCTCAGCTCCTCTCCCAGTTCCGGGCAATAGACCTTACCCAGCGACCAACCAGGTTGTCCGGGACTGGAGCCCTGCTTCCCTCTCTTATTTCATGGGTTCTGCAGTTCTAGAATTTGTTCAGAGCCACTTTTATAGGTGTTGAGAGGGACAGGGGGCTGAGGGGAGCTCATGCAAGTCCCTGCTTTCCAGCCCCCAACTTGCCTCTGCCCCCTATTTTATACGTATTTACATGTAGAAATGTATTCTCCTGAAAGAAAAGCAAGGGAAGAGAGATAGCATGTATGTTTACTATGTGCCGATGGAGAAGAAAGGAGGTAAAGATTGCTTGGTGATGCAGTAGATATAGTGTTGGACTTGTACTCAGACACTAACTAGCTGTGTAACTGGGGCAAGTCACTTTGCATCTTTTCACCTGTTTCAACTGTAGGGATAACAATGGCACCTTCCTCAAGAGATGTTTTGAGGATTAGGAGAGTTAAGATTTGTAAAGTATTTATACAGGGACTGTCTCTTGTCAGGTACTTAGTAAATGTTTGTTCCTTTGTTCCTCCTTGTTGGAGACAACCTAATTGACAATTCCTAACGCTACCTATCAGGTAGCACTATTATTCCATGACAAATAGGGTGCTGTCCACAGTAATTCTCAGGTGAGTGGATAGTGGTAAAGTAGTCAAGTATATATTGGACATTACCAAGTCCAATTTTAGTAACTGGGGCAATTAATGCAATTCAATCAATGTATCTTGTGTATGCAACTGTGAAGTCACATTACTAGCATTAATTAATGTTATAAATAAGGTATATGCAATTTAAAATATGTCGTCTAATTTCACCAAACCACCTTTTAGTAATGCTTAGCATTGCTAAAATATATTCATTAGGAGTAAGATATTATGGTTTCCTTATATAGAATTTTTATTCCTAGTAGCAAATTGTGAGTATAAAATCTCATTAGCTTGTTGATTGTTGTTGCCTTTGTGAGACAAGGCTTTTTTTCTTTTTTTTCTTCCTTTTAATAAAATTTCCAAATGAATTATAGAATAAGTGCAACAAATACCTGCTATGTTTCTATGGAACTGTTTAAATGACTCCATAACAGCCTTCATACTTCAGTTCAAGCCATTCATTTGTATCCTTAAAGCTTATTCCAGGCTCTTAGGCTGCTCAGTGTATAGAACACTAGGCCCGGAGTCAGGAAGCCTGCTCTTCCTGAGTTCAAATGTGATGTCAGAAACTCATTAGTTCTGTGACCCTGGAAAATGCACAATCCTCTTTGCCTGATTTTCCTCATCTAAAATATGAGTTGGAGAAGGAAATGGCAAACCACTCCAGTATCTCTGCCAAGAAAACCCCCAGTAAAGTCATGAAGAATAAGATACCACTGAAAAATACCCAAACTACAAAAAGCTTCTTCCACTCAATTCAATGTAGATTTATTTCTCAACATTACTGAAGGGAGGGAATATGCATTCTGTTGACTACTGAGGTAAGGTTCCTTGAACTTTTAATATTTCTTAGCAATAAGCCAGAGAGGAAGATTATAGATTTCTTAGGATCCTAAGGAGGCTGAACTCTTTTCAAGACTGAGTGGTTCCCTTTTTCCCCTTGTATTCAAAGTTTCTCAACATGAAAAAAAAAATTAGTTCCTTTATCTCATTGAGCTAGCTATTCTCCTTATGCCAAAGATATTGACTAAGTCTTCATTTCAAAGTGAAAACAAAACAAAACAAAAACACACCATTTAATTTTAAAGCTTGGAAATGTTAGGACTACTCATTTATTGCTATAGAGTTCTCTCATCATTCCCATGAAAACACTACACGTTCTTTTCTTTTACTTTTTATATTTTTTCCTTCCTCAGAGAATTTCTTTTTGTCCTTCTAATATACAAACAAGTTTCCAAAAGCTACTTCAGTAAATTCCTCTACAAAATGATTTTTATAAGTAAAAGATAACATGAATTTTCTTGCTGCCAGAGAATTTCATAAGAGATTGCTAATCTTCACAGACTCCCAGAATGCTGACCAAAGGCTAGAAACAATTTTGAATGTAATAGCTCAAATTACAACTTAGGAAAAGATGCAATTGTCAGGTTCCTCTGGAAATATTACAAACACTCTATCGCCATTTGGGGAAAACATGCACTGTAATTGGACAACTTAACATATTTATGGAAGGTAATGTTTCCTGACAAGTTAAAAATAACACTGCTCTCATGTGCAAGTAACTGATAATTTAAAATTTTGATTTAATTGTAAACTTGGAAGAGGTGGGAATTTGAACCACACAATGGTAGCAAATTTAGACTACTTCACATTTTATGAACGTATCATAGTGATTTAAATCATATGTTAAATACTTCTTAAATTGGATTCAATATCCCAATTTTCCTCATAGACTTTATGAATACTCCATATTTGTCAAATAATAAACATCTGGAAATCCCCAGGGATTTTGCAATTTAATGCTATTTGTATATTTATATAGCATTACAGGAGGTTTAAAAACAGCATTCCTGAAGGTAACAAGATAACACAAGTATGTTTTAATTAGAGTTGTAATCCATTAAGTTCAGTTACTGTGAACTGAAAAAACAGGAAAAAAAAAACAACCAACATACCTATAATGTATCAAATCAAAATTAATGCAAAGAAGCATTTATTAACCACCTAATATGTTCTAAGAACTATGGCAGGAACTGGGTGTACAAAGACAAAAGTAAAACAATCCCAGTCCTCAAGCCCCTTACATTTTATTAGAGGACACTGCACAGATACAAATTAAGGGTTGGGACTTGAGGACAGTACGATAGCCTCAGTTATTGGGAAAAGGGATTAAGAATTATCTAAAGAGAAAAAAAATGTCCAAATTTTCCTATGCAAATTCAAGAAATGAAAGGATGATGGGAATGTTGACATTTGTTCATAGGTAGTAAATAATGTATTATATTTTATAACCTGTAGGGCATTCATAAAATGACAACTGAGATGATGAAGAGGGCCCTGAGTACTTCCTATGTTAGGAATGCTTAATAAATGAAGAAATACAGAATATTCAACAAGGAGAATAAATGACCTGAGGGCAGGGCACAGACAGCCATCTTCAAGTGTTTCAATCACTTTCATTTTGATGAAGACTTCACTTGTTACATTATAATTATCAGTGGCTTCAAGAGCAGAACAAGGAGGAGTGGGTGGAAATTTCTTACAAATTTAGAATTTATGTTAGAATTAAAAAAAACTTAGAACTGTTCAAAAATATAAGTAGAGTTAATGAATCCACCATCACCAGTGATCTTTTTTTTTGTTTTTTACTTTAAACAGTATTTTATTTTTTAGTACAATTACTTATCAAAACAAATTTTAACATTCATTTTTACAAGATTTTCAGATCCAAATTTTTCTCCCTCTCCTCTCCTCTTCAGAAATTGCTAGGCAGTTTGCTATCACATAAAACATATTTCCATATTCATCACAGTTATGGAAGAAGAAATAGATCAAAAGGAAAAAGAAAAGAAGAAAAAGAACAAAGACATCGAAAAATATGTTTTGATCTGCATTCAGAGTCCATCAGTTTTTTATTGGAATATAGATAGCGTTTTCATTCTTGAGTCCTTTGTATTTGTCTTGGGTCATTTTGTTGCTGCAAAAAGCCGAGGCATTCATAAGTGATCATCACATGATGTTCCTGATACTGTGTACAGAGTTTCCCTGGTTGTGCTGAGTTTACTTTATATCAGTTTGTGACAGTTTTTCCAGGTTTTTCTGAAATGTGCCAGTTCTTCATTTCTGATTGCACAACAGCATTCTCTTACATTCAGATAACATAGCTTGTTCAGTAATTCCCCAATTGATGAGTATCCTCTCGTTTTCCAATATTTTCTGACCATGAATAGGACTACTATAAATATTTTTGCACAGATAGGTCTTTTGCCCTTTTTTATGATCTCTTTGAGATACAGACCTACTACTGGTATTGCTGGATCAAAGGGTATGCACAATTTTATAGCTTTTGGGGCATAGTTCCAAATTGCTCTCCAGAATGTTTGAATCAATTCACAATTCCCACAAACAGTTCATTAGTTTTCCAATTTACCTGCAGCCTCCCCAACATTTATCTTTTTTTTTTGTTATGTTAGCCAATCTGATAGGTAGGATGTAGAATATCAGAGTTGTTTGGATTTACATTTGTCTCATCAAAAATGATTTAGAGCACTTCTTCATATGCATATAAACAGCTTTGATCTGTTAATGTAGCATCTGTGAATATATCTGTTTTCAAAAACAATTAAAAACTAAACATTAATGTAATTTTGTAATCATATTCATAGTATTTTATGCATTTAACAGCACTGTACTGATAAGGGTCTCATAGGCTTTACCACTCTAGCAAATAATCCTGTCATACACACACACACACATACATACACGCACTCACAAACAAATACACATGTCCACACAAACACAGGGAGACTCACCAAGTATTGGTTAATGATATGTTTGTTTGAATCTTGTTTATGCCCCTTAATAAATATTTAATGGAGGACTGGCCAATGAAGACATAGTTCTGAGAGAAGCCAAAGAGAACATGAATAGATATTTAAGTCAGTTCCTTTGCTTCTCTGAATATTATTTTTTTTAAAAAAAATAATTAATTAATTTTTAGTTTTCAACATTCATTTCCACAGGATTTTGAGTTCCAAATTTTCTCTCCATCTCTCCCCTACCCCTCACCTCAAGATGGCGTGTATTCTGATTACCCCTTCCCCCAGTCTGCATTCTCTTCTATTACCCGTCTCCCTCTTATTCATTTCCCCCTTACTTTTTTTACTTCAAGATAGATTTCTATACCCCATTGCCTGTATATCTTATTTCCCAGGTGAATGTAAAAACAATTTTTAACATTTCTTTTTAAAACTTTGGGATCCAGATTCTCTCCCTTCCTCCCTCCCCATCATCCCTCCGTGAGAAGGCAAACAATTCAGTATAGGTTATACATATATCATTATGCAAAACGTTTCAATAATAGTCATGTTGTGAAAGAGTCATTATATTTCCCTCCATCCTATCTCATTTTATTTTTATTCTCTTTTTTCTTATTTGTTTTACTATTTAATTTTCTATTATTTTTTCCTATTTTATTTTTCTGTTCTGTTTTTCTATTTTATTTTTTATTTCTTATTCTTTTTTTATTTACTCTTTTTTCTTCTTTGACCCTATCCCTTTTCAAAAATGTTTGCTTCTGACTACCCTCTCCCTTGATCTGCCTTCTCTTGTATCATCCTCCCTCCTACCTTATCCCCTTCATCCCTACTTTCCTGTAGAGTAAGATACCCAAATGAGTGTGTATGTTATTCTTTCCTTAAGCCAAATCTGATGAGATTGTTTCACTCATTCACTTTCACCTCCTCCCTCTTGCTCTCCTTTGTAACAACTTTTCTTGCCTCTGTTGTGAGATAATTTACCATATTCTATATCTCCTTTATTGTTCTCCCAATGTGTTCCTCTCTTACCTCTTAATTTTATTTTTTAGATATCATCCCTTCATATTCAACTCACTCTGTGCCCTCTGTCTATATATATATATGTACATATACATATACATACATGTGTATGTGTGTATATATATACATATACATATGCATATACATATATATGTATACACACACGTATATATATATATACTCCCTTCAATTACCTTAATATGAGAAAGGTCTCATGAGTAGTTACAAATATGACTTTTCCATGCAGGAATGTAAACAGTTCAACTTTAATAAGTCCCTTATGATTTCTCTTTTCTTTTTACGTTTTCATGCTTCTGATTATTGCATTTGTAAGTCAAACTTTCTCTTCAGCTCTGGTCTTTTCATCAAGAATGCTTGAAAGTACCCTATTTTATTTAACGTCTATTTTTTTCCCATGAAGTATTATGCTCTGTTTTGCTGGGTAGGTGATTCTTGGTTTTAATATCAGCTCCTTTGAGCTCCAGAATATTGTATTCTAAGCCATTGATCCCTTAATGTAGAAGCTGCTAGATCTTGTGTTATCCTGATTGTGTTTCCAGAATACTTGAATTGTTTCTTTCTGGCTCCTTGTAATATTTTCTCCTTGACCTGGGAACTCTGGAATTCAGCTACAATATTCCTAGAAGTTTTCCCTTTGGAATTTTTTCAAGAGGTGATCAGTGAATTCTTTCAATTTCTATTTTACCCTCTGGTTCTAGAATATCAGGGCAGATTTCATTGACAATTTCTTGAAAGATGATATCTAGGCTCTCATTTTGATCATGGCTTTTTGATTCTCCAACAATCTTAAAATTATCTCTCCCAGATCTATTCTCCTGATCAGCAGTTTTTCCAATGAGATATTTCACATTGTCTTCCATTTTTTTCATTCTTTTGGTTCTGTTTTATAATTTCTTGATTTCTCATAAAGTCATAAGCTTCCATTTGCTCTGTTCTAATTTTTAAGGTAGTATTTTCTTCAGTGGTCTTTTGGACCTCCTTTTCCATTTGGCCAATTCTACTTTTTAAGGCATTCTTCACCTCATTGTCTTTTTGGAACTCTTTTGCCATTCGGGTTAGCCTATTTTTTAAAGTGTTATTTTCTTCATTATTTTGGGAGGGGTCTCTAGAATGCAGTTGATTTACTTTTCATAATTTTCTTGCATCACTCTCATTTCTCTTCCCAAATTTCCCTCCACTTCTTTTACTTGATTTTCAAACTCCTTTTTGAGCTGTTCCATGGCCTGCAACCCTTGGAGGCTTTTGATGTTGGAGCTTTGACTTTGTCTTCTTCTGGTTTTATGTTCTGATCTCCTTTGTCACCAAAGTAAGATTCTATAGTCCAAATATTTAACAATTTTTGCTCATTTTCACAGCCAATTACTTGACTTTTGAGCTTTTAGTCAATGTAGGACTCTGCTTCCAGAGTGAAGAGTGCTTTGTCCCAAGCTTCAGGGATTTCTTCAGCTGTTGTCAGAGATACTTCTAGGCACCTATAAATTTTCAGTTCTTCTAAGGTGGTATGATCCAAGATGTTTCCTCCTCTCTTGGCCTGTGCTCTGGTCTTTGAGTGACCTCAAGCAATCTTTTCTTCCTTGGAACTGTGAGGAGGATTCCCTCTCCACAGCCACCACAAACTCTGCCACGCCAGCCCTCCTCCTCAACCCAGGCTCACCACCCACGACTGCAACCCAGATCCAAACAGGGAAAAGCAAGAGAATCCTACCTTAGCGCCAGAAAAGTGTTTCCTTCTGATAAGCCACTCATTCCTCTCTCTGGCTAAGAGCTGTGAGCTCCAGAAGCAGCAGCAGCTCCTGCTGCTGCCATCACTGCCACCACCAACTCTGATGCCCCAGGGCTGGGGCCAGATAGTTCTCTTCTCTCACCTGGGTCTGACAGAGTTTCCCCATTGACCTTCTACTTTGTCTTTGGGGTTTGTGGGTTGAGAAGTTTGGAAACTGTGATAGCTGCCCAGTGATTCAATCCTTTGAGGACTGCTCTGCCCCAGTCCGTACTGGTGTAGCCCACACTATACTGTGTTCCACTCCCAGTCCAATGTGATAGACCCTACCTATCAGCCTTCCAGGTAGCATTGGTCTGGAGATTTCTTTCTCTGAATCATTTTGTTAGTTCTGCATCTATAGAATTTGCTTAGAATCATTTTTACAGGTATTTGGAAGGGTTTAGGGGAGAGCTCAGGCAAATTCCCGATTTTACTCTACCATCTTCACTCCACACCCTTCTTTGAATATTCAACTACTACAAGTGCCACCACCATCACTATCATCTACTACTACCCCAAATTTATATAGTTCATGTAATAACCTACAGATAGAGATAATGTATATTTAGCCATCCTGATATTATAGATGAGAAAACTATCATAGACACATAATAAATTATATAATAATAAATTGAACTATAAATAAATAAATTCACAAATAAAATAATACAAATATAATAAACTATATATATGTATATATATGCATATATATGCATATATATATAATAGAAACTAAGAGACACCACATGGTATTTTTTTGTGGCCAGTAGAAAGTAGGTGTCCAAGGTATAATTGAATCTCAGGCAAAATTATTCAATTATAAACTCATAGAGTAACAATTAAAAAAAAAGTATCTCAGAGTCAATGAAATACAACCCATAATTTAGTAACAATCTGCTCTGTATTGTATCTAAAAGTATGTACATGCTTTCCTCAAAGGCTATTGATGAAAGGGAACTCATTAACACTCCTTCTGCTTTTTTGTAGCTCTAATTTTTAAGAAAGTATTTTTATTATATTGATTCTCAATCTTTCTATCTGAAAAAAATAGTTCTGGCATTCAGCTTCTATGTGACCTTGGGCCATTCAGTTAAAAATTAACTATTATCTGGCTATTTTATCAATTATGTAATGAAAAAATTAAGATAGATGGCATATAATATGACTTTTATCTCTAAAATCCCATGATTTTTTAGAGATATGTGAGTGCTTATTGCATAGTCAACATGGTATTAATGCATTCAGAAACAAGGCAGAAGGAATGATGAAAATAGAGACTATAGCTAAGGAGAATTTAACTGTTGCATTGTTATGGGCATCTGGAAAGAAAGATAAGCAGGCCGACTATTGTAGCATGAAATTATCAGGAATTAATTTACATAACAGACTTGAGGCAACCTTAGATGTAAGATCTTACATCCCAAAAAGTGTCTCTGGTTAAATTAATATTCTTTACATATGTACATTATAAAATGGCCCTAGAGGAAGCATCTGAGTCTTTTCACCTTTACCCCACACATAAATTCAACTAACTGCCTGGTTGTTGTGAGTGGATACAGTGAAATGTAGAGGTGGGCGGTGGAGTATAGCCATTTCAAATATTTCATCAGTTTCTTAAAATGTGAAATAAAACACCTGGACATCAGTAAAACTGAGTAATTTTTGTCTTCCGTTTTCTCTTTTGAACAATATCAAAAAACTGATAAATTATTTTCTTTATTTAAGGGGAAATTTCTTCTATTAAAAGCAAGTGTTGCGACATAATACATCAGAATGGAGGATTGTGTGAGGATCTCATGGATGGTGTGAAATTCTGCTGCCTTCTTAGTAAGTGTAAGTCGGTCAATTAATTAACTATCACTTATTAATCACAACTAGGTACCAAGAACTATGTTAAGTGCTCTGGATAAAAAAAAAATCAGGCTGTGGGATGGAGTTAACAATCCTTGCTCTCAGGGTGTTTAGATGTCTTATTTTAACTGAAGCTATATTTATTTAATTTAAACATTTTTACATTATGAAAATGGTACCAATAAAGTTGTTTCTAATTTAAGAATAGCTGCACATATTATTTCATGAGATTGTTGATATCATCATGATTTTACTCCTGACAAACTTTACCACAAAATGAATGTAATGGTGACAAAATACATTAAAATAACTGAGGAACAATTTAAGCTAACTAAGGTTATGTCTATGGAACTATGCTGTTGTTCTTTGTTCTGAGTGTGTGTTTATTGATGGACCAGATTAACTCGTGATTTTAGTGAAAGAAATACACTCTTTAAAAAGAGTAGAGTTAATTTGACAATCCATTTTATTTAAATATGATAATTTGAATGTATATATCCTTCATCAAAGGATTCATATTATATTTAGATATGGATATCTATAAACAAACACAGACACACATATATACATATATATATACACACATACATATATATGTATACACACATATATTAAGGACCAATATTAAAAATTGTAACATTGTAATAGTGCTAATCTTTTTTTTTAATTTGTTATATTTGACACAACTTTAAATGAAAGAAATAAATATTTTACCTCTCTATCTTAATATGGGATTTACTTACTGTTTTATGTAGGGTAATATTAGAATAAATTATGTGGCCCTGATTTTTTAAAAGATTATTTTGTGTGAACCATATTATACTTTATAGTGAAAGGTAATTTTTTGATGGTTACTATTTCTGTTGGGATCTTAAAATTTTTGACATATAAGAGGTGATATGGAAATTGAGTTAAACTTTTGCCGTTTCCATTGAAGCATTTCTTATTTTCTTTCCCCATGTTGTTGTTTAGTTGTTATTCATTTGTACCTGACATTTTATGAGCTCATAGGGAGTTTTCTTGGTAAAGATACTGGAGTGGTTTGCCATTTCTTTCTCCAGCTCATTTTACAGATGAAGAAACTGAAGCAAAAAAAGTTAAGTGATTAGTCCACGGTCCCACAGCTAGGATGTGTCTGAGGCAAGCTTTTTTCCCATGAATTTAAATAATTCCAATGGTGATAGATACAAGTGTGTGTGTGTGTGTGTGTGTGTGTGTGTGTGTGTGTGTGTGTGTGTGCGTGCGTGCGTGTCTGTCTGTCTGTCTATCTGTCTCTCTGTCTGTGTTTCTACCACCTTACATGTGCTGGGCATCTGAAGGCAAATATTTTGTTAGCTTTTCTTCTTATTAGGTAAGATATAGCATTACAAGTAGTGTCAAGCATTAGAAGACTTTGAAGCTAAAGAAAATTAAGGAATAGATGTTGATTTTTTTTCAAAAAAGGTTGTTTTTAAGATCTATTGAGAATGGCTGAAGGCAACTTGAATCAATTCATTTTTCTGGACAAACCACAATGGAGAATTAATTATACGAACTATTTTAATACTTCAGAAGCTTTCAATGATCTAGTTCATGTGTGACTGGGAATTGAGCTATGCCTTCTAATATTGCATAATTGCTATCTATATCCTTCTAAAATCTTTCATAGAGAATTTACCTGACCCTGGGCTTTTTGATGTGGTTTTTAATATCTTGTCAATAACAGGGAAACACTTAAGCAACTTAATTATTGTCTTAATTCTTGACCTATATCCATACTACCTCCTTTCTAGACATACATGCTATGGATATTTTGTTTTTGCTAAGCACTCTAAAAATTCTTCATTAAAGCTAAACAGAGATTTTGTGTTCTACTCAAAATATTATTTCATACTCCATCTCAGTTATAATATGCTTATAGGTTAAAATGTTTTTAAATTAATTGGTATCATTTAAAATGATTCAAAAGGTGGCATAGATGCTAGGTAAACAAGAAGACTAGGTTAAAATATATAATGGGATACTAAAACTAACCTGGTAATCTTGATCCAAAAGATGCATTTGAATAAACTGAAAAAAAGTCAAAACTAATTACAATTGGTTATAAGGATTTTTAGATTAAAAGCTTATGTCTCTTGCTCATTCTTGCTTTTTGCATCTTTTTTTCCATTAAACACTAATTTAAATGTCTTTTTTTTGAGCTGTTTGTATTTTGTGAGAAATATTTTTATCTGGATTCTGTTTCCTGGAACTTGAATTCTGGATTATAATTCTTCTAGATGGTCAGTTCAAAATTATTTTTCATGCTTCTTACTTATAGAAAAGGTAGAAAATTCAGCATATCAGAACATAACAGAAGGCAAATATACTACTCAGAGTACTTATAAGTGAGTAACCACTGAGTTAATTGCATAGTACTAAGGATGATGAAAATATACAAAGCAATTAGGAATTCTGTGCTTATTCTTTGAGGATTTAAAATTCAGTGAAGTATATGGAAATCATAAGGTAGAGGGTTATGGAACAAAGAAAGGAATATATATCCTCCATAATTCACAAAATCCTGGACTTGATAGGGACCCCAGATGTCATCAGTTGCATTTCCTTTGTGAATAAGAGTTCCTCCAATAACATATCTATTAAGTGGATATCTAGATTTTGTTTGAAAACCTAGAGTGATTTCTGCCAAGAGAGCTAGAAAGATTCAAGGATAAGAGTATGCTTGGACTAGAAAATAATGACAGAAAAAAAATATTTTACTTACCAGAACAGGTCATTCAAATGTAAATAATTTATTTCCTATTTTCTGAACCAACCCAATAGGTCACTTTTTCATCATGTAAAGGTAGAATAACATTTTTTCAAAGAGCTTTTTCTATTTCAGATTGTTGAAATGATCCTCAATATGAATGTTTCTAAATGCATTTTTAAAGTGTAAATGTGTTTGATTAATTATTCATTTCCCCTCAAATGTCTTTGGGAACATCTTAGTAATGAAATGAATTAAATTAAAATGAAAAGATCTAAATTCTTTAAAACGCTTAATCAGAAAAGCAATTCACATTTTGATAAGACAGCCAAGCCAGTTCATTTAAAAATAACAAAAATGGGACTTCCAGTGCCAAGATGGTGGAATAAGGAAGGAATCCCATGAAAGCGACTCAAATTCCTCTCTGAACAATTAGAAAACTGCCTCAGAATTGATCTAGGAGCAAGGAAGCAGCTTACCAGCTCAATGAAGTCCAAGAGCAGCAGCAACAGACAGCTTCTCAGCAGGGGACCTGCAGCAAGGCTCCAAGCCTTAGGTAATCCAACAGCAAGGCCCCATGATCCTGCAAGCCAGCAACCCCCTAGAAAAGTGAGCAATCTGTGCAGCTCAGCAAAACCCCTCCTCAGTGACCCCAAACCAAGCATATGTCACCAGCCAAGTTTTGACCTCTTGCTGACTAGTGGTAAAGCCCCACTATGGAGGTGGCCAACCCTGTCCATACCATTCCAGCTGTAGGCTCCCACCTCTAGGGCAGATTAGCAACAAAATTATACCTGCAAGCCGAGAGGTCTAGCAACTGAGCAACAGGTGCCCACTCCTGGGACAAACCATCAACAAGACCCATCCTCTAGGACTAGTCACCAGAAAGACTCTGTTAGCATAGCAATTAAACAGTAAATCCTCACCCCTGGAACAGGCCAGAAGCTAAGCACCATACCCAGGGGAGGCTAACAGGGAGGCCCCATCCCCATCCCCATCAGGGCAAACTAGTCTCCAGAGAAAACAGGCAACTAAGCCCTGAAGTCCAGTGAAAGCCAAAAGTAAGATTGAGAACCCAAGAACAAAAGGCTAGCGACAGTATAGGAGCAGAGACCAGCTAAGAGAATAAGAGGAAAAAATTAGGACTAAAGAAAATATAGAGAGCATTAAAAAATGTAAGATAGATAATTTTGATGATACAAAATTAAAAAAAAAAGTTTTGCACCAACAAAACCAAGGCAACCAAAATTATAAAGAAAGCATAAAACTGGGAAAAAATTACAAGTATCTCTGATAAAGGCCTCATTTCTCAAATATATAGAGAACAGAGTCAAATTTAAAAGAATACTTGTTATTTCCCAAATGCAAAATGGTCAAAGCATATGAACAGGCAATTTTCCAACAAAGAAATCAAAGATATCTATAGTCACATAAAAATGCTATAAATCACTATTTATCAGAGAAATGAAGATTAAATATCTCTGAGCTACAACTTCACACCTATCAGATTGGTTAATATGACAGAAAAGGTTAACGTTGATTGTTGGAGGGGAGGGGAGGCATGCGTTGTTGATGGAGCTGAGAACTAATCCAACCATTCTGAATAGCAGTTTGAACTATGCCCAGAGGGCTATAAAACTGTGCATACCCTTCAATCCGGCAATGCCACTACTAGGTCTGTATTTCAAAGGCATCATAAAAAAAGAGAAAAAAGACCTATTTGTGCAAAAATATTATAGCAGACCTTTTTGTGGTGGCTAAAAAGTGGATATCCAGTGAACTACAACCTGTGGGTAGTCTTAGTTGCCTGAATTGGGACCAAGCTGGCTGGTTCTAGGTAGGCAACTCAGCTTATCCTGTCCTGCCCACATAGGTTATCATGCCCTTACCTGAGAATGTTCTGCCCAAAGGAAGGTAAATTTGATGGCCAAAACTTATCTAGTTAAACTTGGGTTTACTGGCTAGATTTCTTTTTCAAATACCATGCCTTAAACCCAAATCTCTCTGGATCTCATTGATTGGACAACAATAGGTCCCTGCCCAAGCATCACTTAATGGTTTTTTTGGGACCTTCCAACTCAGAGTAAATGTAAATAGTAACTGTTTCTCTTTTGGCCAGTAATCCAGAGGGTCTTTCCCTCCAGTTTATTTTTTTTAATTAAAGTGTCCATCACTTGACTCACTTATTAGAGAGGCCTATTCACTGAATGGGTGAGAATTTGAAAAGATCTTAGCTTAAAAAGCCAAGGTATTCCATGGCATCCTGGGCCATCTTCAGTCATCCTGATCAATTTCTGGCCACTGGACCAAGATGGCTGTGGAGGAGAAAGTGAGGCTGGTGACTTTGCACAGCCCTCCTTCACTCAAATCAGATTCAATTGAGAGTCATGTCATCATCTCTCTGATTTCATGGTCTTCTTTAAGAACTAAGGATAAACAATACACAACCACAAGCACACCTCAATTGAGGAATAGCTAAACAAGCTGTGGTATATGATTGTAATGGAACATTATTGTGGTATGAGAAATGACAGGCAGAATGATTTCAAGGAAATACTGGAAAAACTTGTATGAACTGCTGCATAGTGAAGTGAATAGAACTAGGAGAATGGTATACACAGTAACAACAATGTTGTTCGATGAAGAATTGTGAATGACTTAGCTATTCTCAGCAATTTCCTGATCCAAGACAATGCCAAAGGACTAATGATGAAGCATACTATCTTCCTCCAGAGAAAGAACTGATATTGATTGAATACAGATTGAAGCATGCTATTTTATTACTTAATTTTTCCCTTTTATTTGAGGTTTCTTGTGCAAAATAACTAATATGGAAATGTTTTCATGATTAAAAATGATGAATAATATTTCCTTATACTACCACAATATAAATGTTTTGAAAGAACAGTAACAATAACCAAAAAAAAAAAGAAATTGAATGAAGTTTAATTATCATGAGTAAGCTTGACCTTGAAGAAGAAATATGGGCAATGGAATTAGAATTCTTTTTCTTTGAAGAGGACTATAGATGAATAACCATGTATTGTTGGACTCCATTTGTATGTGGGCTAGTCTTCTTAAACTGGCTTTTTCCCATCTCTGCTTAATTCTTTGTTAAAGGAATAAGTACTATGGGTGTATATGTGGGTATGTGTGGAAGGACATAATCAATCAATCAAAAAAAAAGAGTAACAAAAATACTAAAAACAAAAGAACTAACCAAGAGTATATTACCCTGGTGACAATTATAAGTAGACTTTTCTCCCAAAACTTGTTAATGAGCAAATATAGATATGAATATTTATCTCTTCAGTGTGTTTTTTTTTAATTTTTAAATTTATTTTAAACTTAAATACATAAGAAAAATGTAATATATACAGCAGAACATAAGAAAGGATTGATTATAAAGCAATGAAAACTATATTATTGTTCAATGAAAACTATATAATAAATACTACACATTATTTTCAAAGCTGTCCATCTTTGCTTCCTTGTATGTTTTCTGTTGTCTTCTCTAGTGTACTTTTCATTTATTTTTCTCCCCACCTCCCCCCAAGAAGGCTACAAATAAGGGCAGATACATTCACACGCATGCAGCACACACACACACACACACACACACACACACATATGCACACACAGGCATATATATGCATATACATGTGTATACATATATACATACATACATATAATATGACACTAGTATGTTTACTTCCACTTGTCATCTGTTTCTCTGAAGGTGGGTAGCATCTTACTTCATGTTTTCCTAAATCCACCAGCTCATTTCCTACACCATAACAATATTCCAACTCAGTTACATTCTTTCTGTGATATTGTCTATGAGAGTTTTCTCTCCAGTTTTCTACATTCCCTCTATTCTTGGCTACATAGGTTTTATTTATACAAGAAATTTTCAATTGAAAATAATCAAAATTATCCATATTATACTTCAACACTGCTCCCACCTTATAATATTGTTAAGGTCTGATACTACTAAATCTAGTTCCTTTGCATCTTTTTCCCCTGGTTTCTTCGAAGTTCCTGACCATCTGCTCATCCAAATAAACCATGTTATAATTTTTTTTTCTGACTCAGATAATTGTTAGTAATTTAACTGAGATGTCATTACATATATTAGGTAAAATTGTCATTTTTATATTAACTTTATGTACCCATGAACAATACATGTTATTGCAGTTATTCAAATCTAACTGTTTATATAAAGGGTGTTTTGTGTTTATATTCATGTAGTTCTTCAGTGTATTGCTAATAAGTCTTTACTGAGTACTAGTGAATCTTTTTAAAGTGAGCATGCCTTTTTAAAAAGGCATTGTGGAAAAGTCCTTTTATCATTGAGTGTGAAACATTTATTGTTATATTATTCAAAAATATAATTTTACTCTTCCTAGTAATTAAGTGAATGCAACACCTTTATAAGTATTAATAATTGTAGACAATCATCTTCCCAAGAAGCAATATGTATATATATGTGTGTATATATATATATGTGTATATATATATGTATGTATATATTAAAGCAACTTTGAAAAACCAGTGATTATTGTCATAGGTGCTCCAACATCATAACACTTCTGCACCTTCTTGTTTTACATGATTCCAATTCAAGCTTCTATAAAAATTTTACATAAAGCATCCACATAATATATTCATGGCTTCCCTCTGCTTTAATAACTGAGGAGTTCCAAAGTACTTCTATGCCTAGCCATATGTCAAGTCTCACTCCAGTTCTCGTCAAAAATGTCCTTAGATATTTTAATTAAGGGACAACTTGGTTATACATTTTATTGTGTACCAGGCTTGGAAAAAGGAAAAAATGACTTCATATCCAGCCTCGGACATTTACTAGCTATTTGATCTTGGGCAAATCACTTACCACGTTTTTCCTCAGTTTCCTTATAAGTAAAAGGAGACAATAAATAACACCTAGCTACCAGGATTATAGCATTTATCAATTCAGGTACTATTTGTAAAGGACTTAGTAAGTACAATGCCTGTCATATATAAAAATGTTAGTTATTATGATTATTTTGTACTACTTTTGCATATGGATAATTGCCAGTTTCATGCTGCATCCCATTTATACATATCACATACTTTTCCATATGATTTGGAATGCTTATACTTTTAATTTGAGGTAGTACTGGTCCTTTACTTGACAAAACTTGGCTTCACAAGGAAAGGTGCAACTTCTTTTATTTATAGAAGCTCCACACATATAGATTTCTGTATTCCTTTCCTTTCATTCATAGAAAGTCAACATTCATATGATTCAATTTCAACAACGTATATCTTCTCTGTGAGCACTGGATAAGGATCCCACCTTTTAGCATCAACAATTAATATTTATACAATGAACATTGCATAAGATTAGAGGTCCACACAAAACTGAAGACCATTTTATATTTTCCTTTTTTCTATGCATTGCTGTATGAAAATATCAGCATAAAAGAGTCAGCCTAATGGTGGCAAATCTTTCCCCATGATTAAAAGAAAGCATTTTAAAAGGTACAAAATGAATCCATACACATCTCCATTATTTTTGTATCTCATCAATGCAAGAGTGTGAAACTTGAGTGGTCCATTTGAATATTAATGGGTCAGGATAAGTGCCTGGGATTTGGCAGAGATTTAAAATTCCACCCAAAGACAGAAAGCCTCAGCAAGAGTTTTGAAATGGAGGAATGAACCCTTAGCAAGAGATTTGATGAGAGAGACCTTAGTGACTGGAGTGGGGATTATGCTGCTCAAGAGATGGCCAATCTCAGAGCCAAGACACAGATAATAGTACTGATAGGACTTCCCACTGGTTTTAACACAAGGGTTCTGATTCTTTTCAATAGAGCCCATTCATGCTATGTATAAAGATTTTAATTTATCCCAAACCTGGAGCCTTCAAAGATTGTAATAGACAATATGCATTGAAGAAAGCTGGCCTGGTGAGGCTGAGAGAGAGTCCTCATCATGATATCTTGCCGAGACCATGGGGACATGATGAGATTATGTCAAATGCCCTACAACAGCAAAAATGTGATGCGATCAAGAATGTAACTCTCATACCTGATCTCTGTATCTTCTCATTCTCCCCAGTGATGATATGCATGTTCAAAGTTGACCATACCCTTTCTTTGTAGGGGAGAGTATTCTATTTTAAATTTTCTGCCTATTCTATTTCAGGAAGTATTTTTACTTTAAGTTAATTTTGCCCTCAGGCTGACTACTGAAATATAGAAATACCATGAACTATAATCATCAAATTTGGACTCATATAATGCCTTAAACCTGAAGTAATTGTAACTCGAGGTACCCTCATTTAGGTTGCAAGTTAGACCAAAGTATTAGGAATTATGGAATTAGGAAAATGCTAGATAAAATCTTTAATGAGAAATGTACAAAATGATTGTGAAGAAATCATTAAAACATACAGAAATTATATAAATTGAAATATAAAACAACTTTAATACAAATTATGCAAGACCCAAATCATTTTGAATATACAGGGCTGGGCCAAAATTTAGTTAAAATGATATAATTTAATTTATAAATTTAACACTATTATAAATAAATTACAGGAGTAGTCAAAATAATAAAGTGTCAAAAAATAAAAAAAATATAAGGTATGTTTGTTTGAAAATATAGCAGACATTATAAAAATTCATTAGAAATTCAAAATTCATTAGACAATCAACAATTAGGTATATGGGAACAGACTAGATAAAGAAGATCTTGAAGTAAAGCTGTCCAGCAGGCTTGTGGTTGATAAACCCAAAACCAGATACTGCCAACTCCAATTTAGTTCTATAATCCTATCAATAGGACTCTTTATCCAATGAGTACTTCTGGGAAAATGAAAAATACTTTTGGGAAATAGATTAAGATTATCATTTCTTGGCACATGTCATAATAAATTTCAAATGTATAATTGATGTAACTATAAAAGTAATACCATCATAAACTAGCAAAAAAAATGGAAGACTGTAAGTTTCATATCTCTGGATAAGAGAATTCATATCCATACAAAAAAGAGATGAGATAATGAAAAGGTGAAACGACTTGCTAAGGAATAATTTTAAAAAACAGCCTTAATATGAATAAAATCCATGCAACCATAATAAGGGGAAAAAAGATAAGATTGTATGATATAATGTTTTCATCAAACATCTTTGATTAAAAAAGTCTAAACTCTCTATTAAAATGATACAAATCATTAAAATAAGCCATTCTTATCTTTTAAAATTATTCGAATAAACTTTGAACAATTTTCTAAGAAAACTATAAATATAACTAGAAGTTTTATAAATCACCAATAATTTTATACCAAGTCTTCTCATTAAACCTATTCTGAAGCTTCCCTTTATGTCCATGAAATGTTCCACAATTTCAAATAATCAAAAATGCAATTTAGAAGGGACTATGGGAAAACAAATATGACAATGGACTATGAATTGTTCCAACTATGCCCAAAAAAATTTTGAAAATTTTCTAATTGAATTCTAATTGAAAGGTTCCTAATATGGCCATACTTTCTATTTTACTGCTCTCATTATTGAGTTATACCAAAAGAAGAACAATAATAAAAAGAAATGTCTCAAATCTATCAAGATATTCATAGTACTGTCTAAAATATATTTTAAAAATGGAGACATTGTATTGTATTGAATAATTGAAGAATAAATGAATTAATTTGTCTATAAAACAAATCAAACATTATTGCTTTATGATGAGTGGCAAATAAAAGAATAGACTCAAAACTTGTAAAAAATGATGACAAGTCAGAAATATGTGTGATATTTAAGTGAGTGGGGGATACGTAAACAGGGCTATCTATTAGAAATGATCATTTAGTCAGTTTGGGAATCTCTTAGTAGTCAATCTAAAAAGCAATGGTGGCTTGTACTAGGTATTGGCTATGTAAATAGGGAAAAAGGAATGTATGCGAGAAATATAGATAAAGCATTTATAAGATTTGGCCACTGATTAGATCTAGGATTATCAAGAAATGATAGATGAGGATGACATAATAGTTGCCATTTTGTAGTTCCTTTGACTGAAAGAATTTCAGAAGAGAGAGGAGTATTTAGGGGGGAAATAATTGTTTCTTTTCTGATTTTGAAATATGTATAAATATCCATTTTTCAATGCCCAGTAGTGAATAGATGATAAAAAACTAGAGCTCGGGAGATATGCAGTCATCTGTATAGAGATAATAATTGAACTCATGGCAACTGTTGGAACTGAGTACAGAAAGAAAAGATTAGAGGGCACAGGATAGAACCTAGAATGTATCACTTAAGCATCCCATGGTTAATAGGATGGACATGGATGTAAGAACAAAAGACACTAAGAAGGGACAGTCTGATAGGTAAGTGAACTTATAGAATAATTATGAAAGGTTAAATGGGAGATAGTATCTAGGAGAAGAGGATTAACTGTACCAAGTGCTATAGAGAAAAGTCAAGAAGGCTGATAATTAAGAAGAATCCATCAGGAATTTCTCTGTCATATACCAATAAATGTCAGGCTAAAGATTTTCCTTTATTATATGCAAAGATAGAGCAACTTCAGCTATCTCCATGGTCTAGGACATTCAGAAAACAAAAGAAAGTCAAAATAAAAAAAACAGAAGCAAAAACACCAACAACTACCTTTAGTTCACACAGAACTCTCTCCTCACCAGCAGAGAAGCTGAACTAGCTTTTTAGAGGATCCTACTAACAGGCTTACAACAAAAATGAAATCCATACCCTGGTGCTGCTTCTCCCCCTCTTTCCAAAGCCACAAAGTTCCTGATTCTAAACTGAAGAAGTCTGTTATGGCTGTGATAATACAAGCACAGCATTCTGTGCTGCAAAAGATTACTGAAATAAAATTGAGGAACAGAGGGAAAGAGTAAAAAAAAATGTATCTAGTTTTGAAATAGCATTAAACCTCACACCTCACTCCAGAGCCTTAGAGATGCAAATTCAAAATGACAGAAACTATGCCCAAGATATAGAAGTAAGTGACTGCTCTGAATTGCCAGGGCAAAAAAAAAAAAAAACAACTAGGGACACAGTGATAAAGGACACTATATATGTGTGTTTATGTAGGGATGAGGCATAGAGCAGACTGTGTCACTTCACTAAGCCAAACACACAGAGTATAACCTTATAAGGTAGTGACACAAACTGTCTATAGGAAAGAGCCCAGAATAGATGATTCAAAAGTTTTGAATCCATGAAGACTACAGAGAATAGAGAGAGGTTAGGTAATTATTGGTGTGAGGAGCTAGAAAATTAGGGTCTTTATTAGAGACAAAGATGGGATAAACATAGAAGAGAGTGAGAAAAAATCCTCATTAGAAAATGGTTTAATAAATTTTTAAAAACTGTTTTAAAAAGTCTACATGAAGGGGAATAGAGGAAGGGAGAATGTGAATGACTAGCTGAGAATAAACAAACATTAAAGAGCATGAAAGAGAAAAAAGAATTAATATGTAAAAGTCTAAAAGGAATGAGGTAATAATAAAGAGACAGGGAAGTGGTGAGGGAAAGAAATTGAGTGGGAATAGGGCTGCTTTAAATACCTAAAGTACTGTGATTTGAAGGAAAGAGGGAAAAAAACAAAACAAAAAAAAACAAACCTTACAAAATGTATATTATATAAAAATAGAGAAAATATGAATTTACTTTAATTCCTGGCATAAAACTCACTTCACAATTTTTTTTTTTATAAATCATTATACTTTGTTGGGATTTTGTTTATCTAAATACATATAGAAATAAAGCATTAGAACAAATTTCAATACTTATTTATTCTTAAAATTCCTATAAGTATATGCATAGATGAACCTTATAAATATTATAAGACATTAATATAATTTTTCCTTATTTTTCAAATTTTTCATAATATGTTTATTTCTAATTTTTAATATTAATTTCCACAAGATTTGGAGTTCTAAATTTTCTTGGCATCTCTCCCCTAACTCTGACCCCAAGATGGCATGCATTCTGATTACCCCTTCCCCAAGTTGACACTCCCTTCTTCAGTATTTTTGGGGTCTCCTTTAGCAAGTCATTGACTTGTTTTTCATAGTTTTCTCTCATCATTCTCATTTCTCTTCTCAACTTTTCCTCTTCTTCTCTAACATGGTTTTCCAAATCCTTTCTGAGCTCTTCCATGGCCTGAAACCAGTTTGCATTTTTCTTGGAGGCTTTTGATGTAGGCTCTTTGACTTTGTGGACTTCTGGCTGTATGTTTTGGTCTTTTTTGTCTCCGAAGAAAGATTCCAAAGTCTGAGTCTGAATCTGAGTCCATTTTCACTGCTTGGCCATGATCCCAGCCAACTACTTGACCCTTGAGTTTTTCGTTGGGGTATGACTCAAAGAGAGTACTTTGTCCCACGCTTGAGGAGCTATGCTGTTGTTTCAGAGCTATTTCAATACAGTAAGCTCTGCCTCACCACTGCTCCTCCTCCCCAAAGAACCACTAACCAGGACCTGACTCAGATCTTAAGCAGGCTCTGCCCACTGCTCTGGTCTGCCACTTAATTCCTCCCACCAGGTGGGCCTGGGGCTGGAAGCAACTGCAGCTGTAGCTCTGTAGTGGCACATCCTCAGCTGCCCCTGGGGCAGTGGCCGAACCTCAAACTCCTTTCACTGTGTCCCCACAGCTTTTCCCACTAACCTTCTCTGTTGCCTTTGGTGTTTGTGGGTTGAGAAGTATAGTAACTGCTACAGCTCAATGATTCAGGGCACTAGGGCCTGTTCCACCTTTTCTCCCAGTCTGATTGGTCAGGGCGCAGCCAATGCTGGGCTCTGCTCTTCTCCGCTCCCAGCTCTGTGGGTGATAGACCTTACCCAGTGACCATCCAGGCTGTCCTGGGCTAAAGCCCTGCTTCCCTCTGCTATTCTGTGGGTTCTGAACTTCTAGAATTTGTTCAGAGCCATTTTTATGGGTGTTTGGAGGGTCCGGTGGGAGAGTCCTTGGCAAGTCCCTAATTTCCAGCTACCGTCTTGGCTCTACCCCTCTTCCAATTAATTTTTAGCTTATTTTTCCATGGTTCTTTATTACAGATAATTTTTATTGCATCATGATCTGAAAAGGATGCTTTGACTACTTCTGCCTTTCTGTTCTGGATTGTGAGGTTTTTATGCCCTAGTACATGGTCAGTTTTTGAGTATGTGCCATGCACAACTGAGAAACTAAGTATATTCCTTTTTAACCCCATTCAGTTTTCTCCAGAGGTGTATCATACCTGCCTTTTCTAAAATTCTGTTGACCTCCTTAACTCCTTTCTTGTTTGTTTTCTGGTTAGATTTATCAAGTTCAGAGAAGCAAAGTTTGAGGTCTCCCATTATTATAGTTTTGCTGTCTATTTCTTCCTGTAACTCCCTTGACCTCTCCTCTAAGAATTTTCATGCTGTACCTC
>CM053627.1:175540244-175556804 GCA_028646595.1 Phalanger gymnotis
CGCAAGGTATATAGAATTCTTTAAGTAGAAGGCATCAAAACATTTGTTTAGGCCCAACAGTGACAGATTCATGAACCAGCCTCCCCATTCCAATATTGTGATCACAAGACCCCAGGCCCAATAGGCCCGCCTCACAAGAGTAACCAGGAGGCCACAGAGAAACATGATAACATTAAACCATATATTCACTGGCCTCAAGTCCTTGCTCACACTCCTGGGTCCACATGGGTCAGCTCTGCTTCTGCAGCTCCTTTTTTCAGCTTCAGCTGTAGCTGCCTCTTAGCTCACCTCTCCTAGCAGCCAAGCCTCTGGCGTTCTTAAGCCCCGCCTCAATGACCAGAGACCAATTGGTTCCCTAGTTGGCCCCTCTTAAGTCATCTACCCTCACACAGGTTTCACACCTGATAGGGCTTTGGGCCTGGGGCTTAGCACTTAACAGCTGAAAGTACTTTCACTCAAGATAAACAAAAGCCAAACTCCTCAAGGGCACTCCCTAAACTAAGTGCTAAGGAGCCCATTTTATCTTATCCACACAGACCCCTGAAGCCACCTCCTTATGTTACTATACAAAAAGAGAAAATGGTTTACTTTTTTCTGGAATTTTGAGTGTTAGAGCTGATAAAAGAATGTTTCTTAGGTCAACAAGGGCAGTAAGATTTTATGATTCAAGCTGCAAAGGTTCTGAAACATTATCTTTGGTTAGGAAAACTAGAGGCTTTGTGTTCTCACCAAAGTGAGATCTACTGGCAGGGATATCTGGCTGCTCTCAAAATAGCATGTAATTGTCTTTGTGGAAAGTGATGTTTTTGAAGAGCTTGTACACGCTTTGAGGAAACAGAATGAGTGCCAGCATACAGAATGAACCTGAGGCACCAGTGGGAGAAGTATCACGGCACCACACTATTCATTTGGAAAGCTTACAATCCCTCAGGTAAAGTTAGAGAAAGAGATGGTAACTGTAGTTTGGCAGACCTCAATGCTTGATGTTGCTAGTAGGAAATTGCCAATGCACTGAACCAGAGAAGAGCCCTTGAAAGTAATGGAAGGAAGTACTATTGCAAGATTTGAAAGAACAGGGCCCTGCTTTCTATGTACCCTTGAGGCAGATGACTCCTTGTCTATTGTGTGTTCTTCCAGATGAAGGCAAGTAAGCACTGGGCTTATTGGTGAATTAGAATGCCACCAAAAGCTGAGCAAAGATCCATCATAATGAAACAGCCTCACATAGAATTGAGAAGATAATGGTAGCAGGGTTGAGTACTATTGGATGCCTCAGTATAACACATGATTGTGACAGGAACAGCAGATTTTTAATAATCCTACATCTGAGGATGAAGTTGCTCATAGAGCATCAGACATGATGGATGGAATTCATGGCCAGCCCTCAGGGATCTCTTAGGCATTCTGAACCAATACAGAGAACAAAAATAAAGTCCTCAGGAAGTTGCTGCAAAGACAGAGGTCCATTAGGGAAGCAGGAAAAGTGCCTCTAAGTTTACAAGAGAGATTATGGCCCAATAGGTTAACAGGAGACTTGGGCATAAGAAGAAAGAAATGCCCTAGTGAGAGAGGACCAACAGTTATTATATGCGGAGACTATTTGGGAAGACTTTGAGGATTCTTTGAGATCCCACAACATTTAAAGATCCAGTAGAAGTACAGTAAGAATCTGGTTTGATCATCAAAACCAAATTAGAAGATCCATTATCTAATAAACAATTGTAAATGATTTTATCAACTTTAAGGGAGACATGGAGTTCATTAGTGTGGGGAGAGGTAGATACTGTAATACTTAGAGCAAAGACATCAGGATCAGGAAAAAAAAAATATCTTCATCAGACAGTCCCTGCCTCTTCTTCACCTCATGCCAATGAGGTGTTTTTCCAAGTCCCCCTCTATTTCTATTCTCTTAATCCCACTTCTTTTTGCATTCTCTCACAAGATGGCCCTTTCTGTGACAATAAAGCATTAATGTAGCCCCCACTTCCTTGAAACAGCTTGAGGGGGAGCCTGAGCTTCTTGGGCAGGGGTTAAAATTATTTAAAATTTTGGCTTAGTTTTTTTTTTCCTTATCTTTATTTCTCCCTTCATAAACATATTGAGCAATGATTTTAAGCTCACTCATGCCCTTTTCATTACATCAAAGGCAACTATTATGAAAATATTTTCATATTTCTGGCTGTGATTCACTAACAAAATGGTATTATGGTTTGTGCATCTCATGGGTATAGTGGTCTATTCTCACATACCACTTAGCACTCTTACACTGCCTATCTTGAACATGGCAAAAGTTGCATTTTCTTCCTGGAAACTTTATTGGAATTTACTCTAATTTAGGGGGCAGACAGCACACACATGGAATAGCACATTCTGCCATGTCCCTGATCAAAGATTCCCTAGCCCAATGTAGCCTGATGTAGTTGGCTAGAAGATAAGGGTTCCAGTGATGATCTCATAAGGGCCAATTATGAAGACATGCAGGGCCAGCAGGTACTCCTCCTCTGGGAGCTTGTCTATTTGCAGCCTTAATAATAGATGTTCTTTCCCCCTTTAGCCACCCAGGAGAGAGTAAGGTTTCCATTAAATCAGTTATGGCTCTCCATGTAGGATTCTAACCTCTAAATGTGGCCTAAATTGGATTATAATAGCCACAGTATTCTCATCAGATTTATGAGTATCTTTTTAATGGGGAAAGGTCAGAGGGACTAAAAGGTTGGTGACTTCTTACAGAGGACAGACTATTTGGATAACTTGGACCAGGTATAAGCCTTTCCCAGAGAGGAAAGACACCCATAACAGGAACACCTGTAGCAGGTCTCACATCCTCAAAGGAGATAAAATCTCCTGTTGCTATAGGAAAGGAGGAAGATGAATGTATGGAGGAAGAAGGAGAGAGGGATACCTGCATGGCAGCGTGCTTAGCAGCATAAAGTAAGGAAGCTAAAGTGGCAGTGAGATTAGGCCTGCATAAAAGGAGCTGGAGAGGAAGAGGAAGGACAAGATATAAAGAAAATCTTTTAGGGAGTGTCAAACAGTCCATCAGATAAAGTGACCCAGCAAAAACAAGAATAAGGATTTTCAATGACTAGTCTTAAATTCTTTAATTTGCAATAATGAATATCCCATATTGGGGCCAAAACAGATTACCAGCTGGATTTGGCAGTTTTAGATCAGATTTTGCATAACTCCAAAGCATGTTTTTTGATCATTCCCATCTGAACCAGGAACTTTCCCTGGTCGCAAGATAAAATCAGTCTTTCAGCCTTCAGTAGGCTACTAATAGATTCCATTGTTCTGTTAAGGGAGCTTTTCCAACAGTATGGGAGCTTTCCCAGTTAGAATTCAAGGTCAACTAGGAATCTGACATCTGGGGCAGTTTTCCTCAAATAAGTCCCTTTGTCAAAAATCGGCTGGACCACACTCTAGGGAGCTACTCAAAGAGGCCATTCTAGGACTGGAGTCCCCTCTCAAATCACTTTGGATTGCCAATTGTAATGAATGAATTTTTCATAACTGACTTAAAATATAGTCTGAGCTATGTGATTTACATATTAAAAGAAAAAAACAGAATACAACAAAAAATGTTGGGTTAGGTAATCTGATTTCTTTTTGGAGGAAATATCAAGGATGTTCTGGAATAGGATGGAAAATTGTTCCTGGATGTGTTTGTTATTGTATTTTCTTATGCTTCAGAAACATTCTGCTTAATATAACTCTAGAATGCTAGCAGCTGAAAAATTTGAAATATCAAATCAATGCATATTAGAATATGGAATCACTTTTTATATGCTATTGCATTTATTTGAATTCAAATGCAATAAAGGAAAGATTTTGATGATATCCTATAGATAGTGACATTGAAAAAATGATTGATCACAACATAGGCACTCCATAAAATAAGTAGCTACTAGTCTGGGGCAAATCCCATTGGATTCTTGGCAATTTCATTTTAATTATTTGCATACTACAGGGAATAAATCAGGCCATTGGTTAATTCTGCTGCCTCCAGACATTAAATTCATAGATCCAGAATTGAGAAAAAGTTTAGAAGTTGTTGAGTCTAAACACCATATTTCACAAATGAGGAATCTGGGGCCTCTGAGACCAAAATGACTCTATCAAATGAATTCTTACTCCATTTTATAAACAATTTCCATTTTGTATAAAAATCTGTGCAAAATGTGTATCCAGAGTCCTTGTGCCAAAAGAGGGTCCTTGGACCAGATTTGTTCTGCAACTGCATAATTTGCAAATAAATCACCTATGGAGCAACAAGTTGGAAGGCAGGAGGGAGACTGTGATTGAGGTAATGTGGCAACATATAGAGAACTAAAGAATAGAAGGAAATGAGGCAGGCCATTAGAGTATATGTAGAGCTGCACCAATCTGAAAGAATATTGAAGTCCAACTAAGGCGAAACCTTACCTTTCAAATGTTACTTAAGGGCAAAGATTGTGATTGGTAAAAAACGAATTCAATTTGTGAGAGGAGGCTGAAGAAGTTTTGATGTCTACCTCCTAGGAAAATCACCATATAAGAGAAGGAGTCAGAAGGTTGGGAATCATGGGATATAAGAGCAGGAAAGATTGAAACAAACAAAAATTTCAGGAGGAAGAAAATTCTGTTAGAAAAGAAACATAAATCACAAATAGATAAATCAACAGGAACAATAGTAAAGTAAAAGTTAAGATAGTAACCAAGACATCTAGATAACTGCAAAAAAGGGTTAAATATATTATTTAAGACAGCAGAAATTAAAATAGCATTTGATAAAATAGGCAATTATGTGAATTTTCCAAAGAGTATGAGAGTGCAACACGATATTCCAGAATGATATGACCAGTACAACTGAAATATTCATCATAATAACAATTAATAATAATAATAATAATAATAATAATAGTGTAAAAACTCCCTTGAATCCATCTTAGATGCGTTTAAAAGTTGGATTCTTCCCAAAGAAGCAAAAGAAAAATCAGCTGATTGAGATAATGTAAAAAAATACTGCAAGAAGATAGTTCAGAAGTTTTGAATATAGAAAACAAAGAAACAGAGGAAAGGAATAACCTCGAGAAAAAAGCAAAATAAGGGATATGATTTTTGACTCAATATAATTAATATTGTCCAAACTAAAAATAGCTGTCTGTGAATAGAAATAGTTACTAGGATATAATGAGTTGCATCAGCAAAAACATTAAAAGGAAAATAGACAACCACTTATTTAAGATGTTGCACTGACTTGCCATGTTCCTTATTGCTATAAGATTCAATGATTTTATTAGGAGAAAAATGATTGAAATAGTCAATCAAATTATTGGGGCAGTGTCTTATGGTAGAAAGAGTATTATGTTTGTAACTATGACCAGGTTCAAATTCTATACCCACTTTTGTTAATTGAATGATCCTGCAAAACTTATGTATATATATTCCTTCTCAAATGAATGAGTGTGATTAGGTCAAAAAAACACTTCATTTTTCATTTTTCATAATTCATTTGTAGATCTGTGAGCCTTCGAAATCTTTTTCTATCCATAGAACAATTAATTTGACTTCAAAGTACCATTCGTTTATATTACACAAATTCTTTCTCTGTTATTGACTGCTTTGTGAACTCGGAGCAGTTCTTTAAACTCTTTGCCCTTGTTTAAACAAATATAAAAGGAGAGGAATGGATTAGAAGGCCTCTGAAGGATTTTTCCAAATCTGTATCTATTTTCCTATCATCTTGTGAATGTATATGTTCAGCAATTACTCCCTATTGGCTTATTATTGTTGTGTAGATCCTTAACTTTTTGAACATATATCAAATAATTTTCTTTCGGAAAGTGATGTATAGGAAAAACATCCATGCTTATTCAATTCATATAATATTCATTGTACTTAATAGTACTTGAGATAATATTTTCACCTTTGATTATTTAAAATAAATTTCAAATGATTTATGTCTTTTAGTTTTTTGAAGTGATTTTTCTTCAGGCAGCGAACAAGTAAATTACTCCTCTAATTCAGAATTCTTTTCTTTATGAAGCAGAATGTAAACGTCAACTTGGCAAATCATAGAGTATTAAAAATTTGACAGTAGTGATTTTTATAGTTATGAATATGAAATTTGAATATAAAGTATGGTAGTTTAATAATTTTGTAGATTATTGTATTTGAATTCTGAGATATCGGTCATGAATAAATGCTAATTTATTCAGCTAATATAAAAAAATGTTCAATTATTTTTGGTAGTTCATGCTCAAAGCACATTTTATGATAATAAATCAATAGATTGTATAACATGAGAAATGCAGGAAAGGAAAAAAAAAGTAGAATTAGCTGAACTCCAATAGATAGGAAATTTGATTGGAGCATACAGATTTTTCTTATGTTCTTTCTGGCATCTTCAGTAAGGTCAAACCTGCTCCATCAGTGCAGGCTGGGAAAAAAAGCAAAAAAAAAAAAAAGGATGAAATAGTTTATCAAAACTGAAGACTGCTAAGATAGATTCATCATTGCAGAAGTAATGATATTGGAAAATGTAGCACAGAATTTCCTTTTGCCTAAGGAGTTTTAGTAAGCATCCTTCATATTCAGAAGTAAATGAAAAGATTTTATATTTGTTGATAACATGAAAAGCAGTTTTTTTAACAACATAAATCATTAAATGATGTGAATCTATTCAAGAAGCAAAAGAAGATGAGATTTCTTGCTTTCTGCTAATCCTGTATTATTGGTATGTAAATATCATCATGAAAATGATGATTAGATTAAATTAGCTGTAATGGATTATAAACTTATTTAAGGTATTCTGGGAAATACGTTTCCCGTAACATGATTTTGTGAATTGAATTCTATTGTCAAATTGAATTCTGTGAGAAAAGTGAATATGCGCTCTTCCAGATGGAAGAAACTCCAAATTAAGATTGAATCCACCTTTTAAAAACTTCACATTTAAGCAAAATACCATATTTTATAACAGTAATACTATGTTATGATATAAATAAAATTAAAATACTGAAATAACATCTACGGTTGTAAGTGATGATATTCAAGTGCTGTGCAAATCAAGAAATCCAAGAGTATTTCTTTTCTGAAATAAAATCACTCGTACAACTGAGAATTTTCCTTTTCTTTCCATTCTATTTATTAAAGAATGCAGCATTACTCATAGCAGTAATGCAGGGTAGCTAGTGAAGTCGGAGAAAGAAGTCAGAAGTGTGTGTGCGCGCATGCGTATGTCTGTGTCTATGCATATATGTGTGTGTATATATGTCTGTGTCTCTATATATTGTCTCTCTGTATACATATGTATGTATTTATGTATATATATACACACATATGTGTACACACATACACATGTATATATGTGTGTATATATACATATTATGCATATGTATATAAATATATATATATATACATATATATATATATGTATATATATATATATATATAAAATCACACACCTTGGATCCATGAATGTTTTGTGTTTAGTTTATCACAGCAAAAAAATTCTCACTCTAATCATATAATTATTATTGAATCTGTAGATGTGCAATTTATAGAACATTAAAAATTTCCTAAAATTTTATACCGACTTTGACTTTATCTTTTTTAACTTTTCAGTCAACCACTTCTTACTTTTCATTTTTTCCAAAACATAAAGCTCAATAAAGCTTATAATAACCACAATATGGAAATATTCCCTGTTGTTTTAGAAGACCAAATCCTTCATCATCCCAAAATTCTCCCTTCCGCCTCTTCCAATCGACAGAAAACTGAACCTGCTGAACACGTCCAACTTTTTTTCTGATCTCACTTTCTTTAATTCCCTCTCAACTGGCAACTATTTCCAACTATTCAGCAACTAAAGCCCCTGATGTCCTTCCAGGCTACCTTCTTCAAATCACTGATATAGCTACCAGACATAGGATGACTTAGTTGTGTTTACACAACAGATAAATCCAAAGAAATTCATTGATACCAATGCAGGCGCTGAAAACAACTAACTACTTACTGTGAATATAATTTAGTAAAACAATATGAAATAGTGATTGTGACTTATAATAATTACCACCTTAGAATTTGATAGTTTCCTTTCTGTTGAGGAAAGAAGTTTTTTTTTTTAATTTTATTTTAACAATTAATACCAATGTTTTCTGTTGAATTTGACATGAGTTTTGTTATCCTTCAATGTTGAATTTGTGTTGATGTAATCTTTTTGGACACTTTTCTTGTAGCTAGGCTTTCTTCATTCCCATATTAATTTATAAAATATTTCTTAATATTGTTTGGTTAGTCACATTTACCATTCCTTAAATTCAAGTCGAGTAAACAAGCATCTATTGAGTGCCTACTATGTGCAAAGCCCTGTACTAACTGCTGGACAAAAAAGTGGGTAAAACAAGCCCTTAAGGAGCTCACCATAATCTAATGAAGAAAGAAACAAGCAAAGTATTATATATAAACAAGATATATCCAGGATAAGTTGAAGTTGAACTGAGAGGGAAGAAATTAGCATTAAAGAGGATGAATGTATTTTGTGTAGATTTTTTTTTATTATTGAAACTATCCTTATCTTCAAATATGTCTCAGACTTCCTTCTTTATGTTGAGGACATCAATATCCTTCCAATAATAAAGACTTAAAACCACAGAATTCTGATTTATTTGTTGAAGGGGGAGATATGACATTGTTAAACTTGAGCTTTAGAAAGATCAATTGATGTATGCTCTCCACTGCAATTAAACTGTTCTACTTGCAAGTTACCTAACTTTCTATCAATTATTTCCAATCCTCTGCACAGGTTGTATAATATGCCTAAGATAGTCTCCCACTTCCCTCCTCCTCTAAGAATCCCTAGCTACCATTCGAGGTTTAACTAATGTTCCATTTTCCTTGGGAATCCTTTTATGTATTCTTTATTATTGAGGTCTTTCTCCCCTTTCATATTTTCTGGTATTCACTTATCTGCTTAAGTGTTATACCTCTGAATACAATGTGCATAGTTCCAAATTGCTCTCCAAAATGGCTGGCTCAGTTCACAACTCCACCAGCAATGTAATAATGTTCCAATTTTCCCACATCTTCTCTAGCATTTATTGTTTTCCTGTTTTGTTATTTTAGCCAATCTGACAGGGGAGATGAGGTATATAAGAGTTGTTTTGATTTGCATTTCTCTAATCAGTAGTCATTTCAAGCATTTCTTCATATGCCTACAGATATCTTTAATTTCTTCCTCTGAAAACTGCCTGTTCATATCCTTTGACTATTTCTTAATTGGGGAATGACTTGTATTCCTATACATTTGTTTGCTTCACTTCTGATCTTACTGGGAGGCTTACTGGGTTTTTAAAGTAGTACACCATTAAATTCATGCAACACAATACAATTTGTTTAGCCTTTCCCCAATAAACAAGCACCTTAATTTCAAGTTCTTTGCTTATGCAGAAAGTACTCTTTTAATATTGTGAAGTATATGAGACCTTTCTTTTTGTTTTTGGTTTCTTTAGGGTATATGGCTGTCAGGGGGACCCCAGGGTCAAAAGCCATTTTATTCACTTTTTTTAGTATAATTCCAAATTGTTTTCCAGAAGGACTGAGTGAATTCACTATGTCACTGTGCCAGATTTCCTTCAGCCTCACCAATATGATTTGCCTCTTCTGTCATCTTTGCAAATTTGTTGAATATGAAAGTTGTCTTATTACAAAAACTGCTCTTGTTTTTAGGTAGAGACTGCTTATTTTAAGAAAGATTTTATTCCTCTCTTTTTCTAATGTCTTTAATGAGTATGAGTGTTCTATTTTGTCAATAGCTTTTCTTCATCTGTTAAGATAATCATACAATTTTTGTTGTACTTTTTTACTGATACTCTCAATTATGCTTATAGTTTTCTTATATTGAAATAGCCTTGCATTCCTGGTATAAACTTCACTTTGCTGTATTGTATGACCTCTGTGATATACTGCTGTAATCTCCTTGCTTATATTTTATTTGCAAATTTTGAATCAAATTTATCAAGGAAATAGATCTGTAGTTTTATTTATATATTTTTGCTCTCCCTACTTTATTTTCTTAAAGTTATTTTTAGTTTTCAACTTTCATTTCCACAAACTTCTGAGTTACAAATTTTCTCCCCATCTCTACCCTCTCCCAACACCAAGATGGCATGTATTCTGATTGTCCCTTTCCCTAGTCTGACCTCCCTTCTATCACTGCCCTCTGCCCCCCACCCCATTCCCTTTCCCCTTACTTTCATATAGGGCAAGGTAGATTTCTACACCCCTTTTCCTGTATAACCTACTTCCCTGTTGCATGTAAAAACATTTGTTAACATTTGTTTTTAGAACGTTGAGTTCTGAATTCTCTCCCTTTTTCCCTCCCACCCAACCATCCTTGACAAGGCAAGCAATTCAATACAGATTATACATGTATCCTTATGCAAAGCACTTCCGTATTGTGAAAGGCTGTCTTGTTTCCCTCCATCTTATCCTGTTCCCCTTTATTCAATTTTCTCTTTTGACTCTGTCCCTTTTCCAAAGTGTTTGCTGTGGACTACCTCTTCCTCCAATCTGCCCTCCCTTCTATCATCTCCCCCATCCCCATCCCTCCTACTTTATTATATGGTAAGATACCCAGCTGAGTGTGCATGTTATTTAATCCTTAAGTCAAATCCAATGAAAGCAAGATTCACTCATTCCATTTCACCTACCCCCTCTTCCCTTTGATTAGAATCATTTTTTGCCACTTCTGTGTGAGATAATTTACCAATTCTATCTCTCCCGTTCTCCTTCTCCCAATATATTCCTCTCTCCTTAATTTTATTTTTTCTACATATCATCCCTTCATATTCAACTCCCTCTGTGCCCTCTTTCTGTATATATATATATATATATGTACACAAATATACACACATATATATGTATGTATGTACACACACATATATACATATATACATATATACATATTTATGTGTGTGTATATGTATGTATATATATATATATACATACATATATGCATATATATTCCGTTCAATGGCCCTAATACTTAGAAAAGTCTCATGAGTTAGAAATATCATCTTTCCATCTAGGAATGTAAACAAAACAGTTCGACTTTAGTAAGTCCATTATGATTTCTCTTTCCTGTTTACTTTTTCATGTTTCTTTTGATTCTTGCATTTGAAAGTCAAATTTTCTATTCAACTATGGTTTCTTCTTCAGGAATGCTTGAAAATCCTCAACTTCATTGAAAATCCATATATTGTCTTGAAGTATTATACTCAGTTTTTCTGGGTAGGTGATTCTTGGTCTTAATCCTAGCTCGATTTACATCTGAAATATCATATTCCAAGCCCTTTGACCCTCTAATTTAGAAGCTGCTAGATCTTGTATTATCCTGATTTTGTTTACACAATACTAGAATTGTTTCTTTCTAGCCACTTGCAATATTTTCTCCTTGACCTGGAAACTCTGGAATTTGGCTACAGTATTCCTAGGAGTTTTCTTTTGGGTATCTTTTTCAAGAGGCAATAGGTGGATTCTTTTAATTTCTATTTTACCTTCTGGTTCTAGAATATCAGGGCAGTTTTCTTTGATAATTTCTTGAAAGATGATGTCTACAATCTTTTATGGAGCCCCTAGCTTTGAAAAGCCAGATGTTGGTGTTTCTCTATCTCTGATAGCTATGTATGTATTTCTCTACACAGAAAGAAATCCTGTGTGCTGATTTGTGATATTTGCTCTGTTTATATAATTTCTACTTGTAATTTCTGCTTGAGTTTTCTCTGAAGTTCAGTGTGCTGACTTTTCCCCCTGAACTAAATAAATGATATATGTATGTTTAATTGAAGTAAGATTGTTAACCCCTAAAAGTTGCTTTCCTTAGAAAAGCAGATCAAAGAACTTGGGCTAGTAGCCCTCCTGTGTGCTGGCGTTATTGGCCATACAGGTGCAGTAATGGCAGGTAGCATTGTTGTTGCAGCCATTAATATATCAAAAGGCTGAATTTGGTGCTAGGCAGTTTGTTTATCTGCTTTCCTTTGCTACTCCTTTATGGAGGGGTGTTGGATTAGCTTGCATTGCAAACAATTAAGTACTATATTATATTTTATATTATATTGATTCCTATCTTGTTATTTCATGACTGTGTGGTCCATTTCCACAAGAAGCTGATGTGTTCACAAAGACAAGAGCTTGTTCTTCTCGCTGTCCTCTGAAACATCTAGGTAATATTACATATTTTGGAAATATTTGTTGACTTGGACTGGTACACCTAATTGCATGATCAATGTTCTCTTAACAATGCTTACTTGTTCCAAAGTCTGATGGGTCACAGAAGTGTCCTGGAAAGGAATGTATAAAATAATTAGAAAATTAGAAGATGGTGTTTGTTAACTGTTATCTTTCCAGTTGTTCAATTAATTTTCCATGTAAGTATACTGTCAAATATTGGAGAGTACTGTTTTTGGATATTAGTTTGTTGCAGAAATTTAAGTTTACCATATGTGGTAGATATAATGAGACGAGTTAGTATGACAGATTAATTGTTAGAAAAGGACAGTAAAATCATATCAATTTGAAAGATACTCTAGCTTAAAAATTTTGTGGTTTAATTGATAAATGCTGTGTGTTTGGAATTCTCATAAATACTTTTCTAAAAATGATTAATATTATTTATAAAAAAAATCAATAACCTGTAATGACACAAATTGAAAATATTTTAAAACTTTTGCTATATGTTCTTGCATGCAATTATACCTTTTGAAAAAAAATAATGTAAAACCAAAAAATGGTATATTAATTTTAAATGTCTTCCAAAAATAAAAACAAAAAATCAGGGTTGATGTCATGAATTTACATGTTTCTCACCAATACAGTGTGAATTTTTTCTGAAACAGTAGATTTAGTCTAGATGGAAGCTGATAGATTTTCTTCTTTAAAATGTGTCTAGTTCATAATGAACTTTGATTATTTTCTTTATTTTTATGCATCAGTAAAAGATAATTAGCCAAAATGAAGTCATCTTAAAGAATGATTTAAATTCTCAATGAATCTGAAAAAATAGATTTATTAAATCATCCAAGGATTTAGTTTTTGGAAATGTACTTCAAAATGTCTTGATACTCGAGATTGTAAATTGATAGAATAAATGAAGAATAATTTCAACTTCACAGAAATAAGGAAAGAGGCCTTTTCTTGAATTTCTTATAAAGAAAATTTGCCAGTATTCCTTCTTCAACCTCTATGGGGGTTCCTTGAAATTTGGCCTCAGCTTTTGCCATTTTGTCAAATTTAAAATTGTTAATTCTTTTTATCTATCATATCTCAATTTATTATATCCACTCATGAATAGCTACTTCAGTGGCTATATTTTTAGGGAAGGCCAGCAGCAAATCAGGCATTGCTTTATGTAATTTATAATTATGGTCATCTTTTTTTTTAATTTTTGAGGATAAATTTTAATTACCTTAACCTCCTAATAAGTAAGGCTGAGTCATAAAAGTACCAAACATATTTTTGCAAAATATTGAATATCATTCAGTTTTTTATTCTCCTATATGTAGCATCTATTGCTCATTTTCCTTACTTCTACCAAATTGCCCTTGCTTCAAATCTTAACCCCAGCCATTCCACCACCCCCACAAAGTCTTTGCTTTTAAAAATATTTCCAAGGTAGAGTCATTTTGCAAGAACTTGAATGAATTAAGTTGCATTTAAATTGGGTGGAAAATAGAGAAAATATTGTTTAAGCTCTTGGTACACTCAGGTTTTGAGCAGTATTACAGAATATATTCATTGCCTGTTCCATAGGAAAACATGCATGTGTGCATATGTATATATGTGAATGTGTATATACATGTATATACACACATATCTACACTTATACATGTGTACATTATATGCATGTATACACATACATACATACAAATTTGCACAAATATATGGGATGTGCATATATACGGATGTGGATGTATATGTATATATACAGACGTACATACATATATATGTACACACAAACACACATATAATATATACATGATATATATTAAATATATATACACACTCGTGTGTGTGTGTGTGTGTTTTGTAGCATTTTTCTGCAGTTAATGCAGACACGAATTCATGGATTTCTAAGAAAATCAATGGAATCTGTGTGCTTTTGCGGGGAGAGGTGTAGGGTGACAAGAAATATGGAGACCATTCTATAGAAAGACTGTTGATTAGATGAACATGTTTTCCTTTTTTTTTAAATGAAGATTCTAAATATGTGGAAATGAAACTTGTTTTTCTTGCTCAAGCATATACACAGTTGAACTACCTCATTTAAATATAAATATTCTGAACTACTAGACAAGGATCAAAGGAGTGGTTATATTGAAGTGGTCTTTGTTTGCATGCTTAAAAACTGAGTTATCTTCAATATGAATGATTGCTTCAGTGACAGAGTTTACAATCCATCCCTTCTCATATATTCTGCTTGACTCTAATCCAAGCACCTAAGAGATTCTAAGTCTTGTTTAGTACTTTTCTCAAATTCTCTTGAAATCAAGAAAATAGCAATGGAGTATAAGGGCTGTACAGGAATTATGCATTTGTTTTCTTTTCTGGAGAGATAGAAAAAATAGAAATATACAGGATGGATATGTATAATATAGGCATATTTACATGAAAGTACTGAAAAATGAAATTTCTATAGGTTGTTTGTCATACTACATGTCATAATCTTGTCAATAGCTATTATTCATTCATTTGATTTTTCTGGTGTGTGGGGGGATTATACCATACTCTTATGAGTCGTTAGATAACTCCTCCAGAAAGAAGCTTTCCACTATCCCAGGTATTGATACAAACAGCACAATGTCATACCCAAAGCAACTCACCATCCACAAGGACTCATTTTTCAACTTGAAATTCTGTTTTCTATTTCCTTCAGGAGAATGAAAAATCTCTTTGGAAGTATATTTCTTCCTGTTTTATGTCTCACCTGAATTTTATGATAGAGGATCATCAAACAAGGTTATATCTAGCATTGTTCTTTCCAAAGAACACTGGATAAATTTGTTATAGAATGGAGATAGTACATTTAAAAATAGTCTGTAAAGTAGCATTTTATTGAACCCAATCATTTAAAAGAATAATCAATAAGCATATCTGAATCTTCTTTTCACTAAATATTTCTGGCTATTATAAAATCATCAATATATGTTTTACTATAAAATATTGTCTGCTGTAATTTTGCTCAACAAAGCTACCTTTCATGCATGTGTAGATGGTTCTCATTAACATTTAGTATACATAGGAAAGCAACCATAATAGCTGATAATAGTATATTTCTCCTTGGTTAGCTTTTATTTGTAATTAATGATGTCCAAGACTTTTTTAGACACCAGACACTTTAACATTTGTGTTCCCTCCAGCACAGATTTTCTCTAGATAAACTTGGCCTAATCCAGCTACTTTCACATGCCCCTATATTTTTTTTTTTCTTTAGACCACTTCTACCTCCTAAATAGGCCACAATAATACTGCAATGTTAGAGCTCAAGTGTAATGGCTCAATAAATCAGTCCATCAAGGAGCATTTAATTACCTATTACCCACTAGGAATCTCCTATTGCATATAAAAAGAATGAAGCAATCCTTAATCTCAAAGAGTTTAATTCTTTTTATAAAGACTACATACAAAGAGGATATGCATAAACAAATACAAGGTAATTAATTTAAAATGTAGTTAATGGAAATGATGCTAGCCATCGTGTAGATAAGGCAAGACAATGTAGAAAGTAGAGTATGAGATGAATCTTGAATGAAGCAAAGGATTCTATTAGGTGGAAGTGAGCAGTGGTTTCTATTCCAAGCATGAGGTACAGCCAGTATCAACATATAGGGATAGGAGATTTTTGCTCTGTGTGAGAAAGAGTTAGGTAGATCCCTGAGGGCAGGTGAGAGTAATACATAATGAGGTTGCAAAGTGAATTTGGGGGCACACAGTAATGTGCTTCAAAAGCTGAATAGAAGATTCTATATTTTATTCTTAATATAATGAATCACCATAGTTTACTGAGTTGAGGAATGTAATTATATCTGTGCTTAAGAAAAATCACGTTGACAGCTATTTGCAAAATAGACGTGAATGGGAAAAGACTTGAGGCAGATAGATGAGTCAGTAGGCCATTTCAATAATCTAGGCAATAGGTGGTGAGGGCTTTATCTAAGGTGATCTCTGCATCATACTTCATGGTGGAAAAAAAATATTATAAAAAATCCTTGAAAGTCTTTCCTATTGGTCTTTTGTTATGCTACTTTCATACTTTACTATTCTTAGAGTGATATTGTACAATTGGCTTTCTTTCTAAGCCTTCTTTAAATTGGTTTTACCTTCTACTGTTTCACTAATAATGCTGCTCGTATTCTTAAATCGAACTTCTCAATAAGATTTCATAAATGAATTTATATTCTAAATTGTGGTTTCTGTGGCTGTCTGTAGTAGGAAGGCCGAATTTATGATCTCAAAAAGGATCATATAAATATCAGAATGGTTTGAAATCGATGGGTATACAGAATTCTCCAAGCAGAAGGC
>CM053627.1:175557304-175577088 GCA_028646595.1 Phalanger gymnotis
CCCCCTTCCCTGGCCATCATTCATTACTCCCACTTAGACATAAAAGGCAATACGGTAGAGAAGATAGAGAACTAACCTCCGTCAGGTAGAATTGAGAACAAATCTTGGCTTTGTCATAGACTTTGTGAAACCGGATATCTCATAAATTTCCATGTCCCCAGACATTTTCTAAGAATATTAATTGCCAAATAGGCACCAATTCACATGCCAATGCTGGTCAGTCAAGAAACATTTTTAATCATTTACATAAGCCTGGAAATACAAATACAAGCAAAAAAGGAAGACAGTCCCTGACTTCTAAGAACTTACATTCTAAAGGAGGAAAGACAACATAAAAAAGGAAACTGAAAAACGATGTGTCTTTGGGGGTGGGGAGAGATACTAGAAGAATTCATCCAAACAGACAGAGGGAAAAGGAGAAATAAGTACTTTTAAGCTATAAATTCTGGGGCTGAAGTGATCTTCCGCTATGAGAGGGGCATGAGAGAAAATTCCTAGATTGTATCCTCGTGAGAAATGAAATCAAAAATTGAAAAAACAAAGGAAGAGAGGAGACAAGAGGAGAGGAGAGAGGAGAAGAGATGTGAAATACAGAAAGGAGGGAAAATAAGATATAAGCTTCTTGATGCCAAAAGCTGTCTCAGTTTCATCTTTTTTCTTATCATCAGAATCTTACATAGTGCTTTGTACATAATAGTTGCTTAATAAATGCTTGTTGATTCATCTATTGAATGTGCCATATACCAATGCTACATTATAATGCCTTACCTAATCTTAGATACTACTCCTGAACCTAGTGTCATTTTTTGTGCAAATTGCATTCTTCATATTTGTTGACTTGCGTTTTTTTTCTTCCTAGTAACTAGAATATATGTTTACTCTGAAAATAGAAATTGTGTAGTAATTTTTCCAGAGTGTTAACAGTTGTTGCAAATCCTTTAATTGCAGATATATTTTCATGAACCTCCAGAACATAAGTTTTACTTATTTAAAAAGTTGTACTAAATTTGATAAAACACCAAAGTTTTGTCTGTCTGATGCTAGGTTGCCAGTTTTGATTCCAGAGCTGGATGATTTGGCATCATACAACCATAAACTTAATATAACAAATCCTTTGTCTGGGGATGCAACCTGTATTTCTGTTTATGTATCATCTTTAGTTGTTAAAAAAGAAACTCTTAAAAAAGAAATAAAAGAAAAAGTACCTCAAAATTGTCTTTTATTTTTATTTTCCATCACTCCTTTGGAAAAAAATTATCAGTATTTTAATACTCATGTCATACATAACATCTTTTATTTTTCCTCCTTAATCTCCCCTCTTAAAAATTCAGGGTGGGAATTTGCATCCGACAAGTCAGGCTTATATTATCATATTCAAAACATAAGCATAATTTGTTTCTAAATAAAGATTGCTATTCTTTCTGTTTACAGACTATCTATAAACTGATCTAGGCCTTCAAATCTATCCTGCATGCTACCTGGCCCAGACCCCTGCCTGCCACTTGAAAATGCATACTCTTCTAGTACAAACTTGTGTTATCTTACCTCAATGAAACCTTCATTTTCACAATTTTTCTGCTTTATTGTATGTCTATTACTTATCCATTAATTTAGGTAATAGATTTAGAGCTGTAAAGGAAATCAGGGTCATAGAGGCCAACTCCCAATGAGTCATCTGAGATCCAAAGTGGTTAATTTACTTGCTCAATGTCACCCAGCTACTAATTAGAACATCTGAGATATGAAACCCTATGATCAGATGCATTAATTTCTCTTAGATATTACAAAATTTCTCTTTTTCCCATAAGCCCCCAACTGTCATCCTCTTTACCCTCATTCTTACCAGATAAATTTACTTCCTCTAAAAAGTCATTAGATAAAATCCTTGACACTTCCCTTCATAGTTTTCTGATTGTCTTTGTGTTCTTAACCATGCTCTCTTTTTTCTGTTTTCTTTCTTCACTCTAGTACCAAATAATGAAAATCTCTTCAGTCTCACTAAAACTAACCATCACATGTCTGTAGAAACACTCATTTCAATCAAATTTTAATAAATATTTCAAAGATATCTATTGTAAGGTATGCATTCTAATTCACTAATATCAGAAAGACACCTCAAAGACTCTTTTTACCTAATATTCTCCTATGTTATCCCAAATAAGTAATGTGTAAAACAATAATAATATTTATATAACACTGGAACTTTGCAAAGCACCTTAAAATGATTACATTTTATCTTTAAAATTAGGGAGTGGGTATGATTGTTAATCCAATTAACAAATGAGGAAAATGAGTCAGAAAGTACTTAAGTGATTTTTCCTAGGTTCCTTACTACTAAATATCTGTAGTCAGACTTGATTTTGAGTATTCTTTACTCCAGGTACAGCACACTACTGCTGTATTTAGCACAATGATTCCCTTTCCATTATCAAACTGGGCTATTGCTGCAGCCTCCTAAGAGATTTTTCCATTTCCTCTATCAGTTTTTTTTTTCCTAATTGATAGTTCACCACATGACTACATCAATCTTTCGTACTTAATTCTTCTTTCAAGAACCTATCCTTGGTTCCCTATTGCCTGTGGAGTAAAATAGAAGGCTTTTCCTGATCATATGATGCAGTGTCTTTAGATAGCCTTATCTTATCCTTCCCAGTGGTCTTTCTGGCATGATGCATACAGAATTGTCTTTAGAATTTGAAAGATGTGAGTTTCTGTCTCAACTTTAACATATCCCAACTGTGTGACTTTTGTCAAGTCACTTAAACTTTCATTGTCCTAGGAAAATCTTTAACACTATAAATTGCAGAGCACATGCTGATCAGTGTTTGTACAGAAAAATTGCTTACTGAGAGTTAACTATGTCAGTGAAGTCACAGATTTGTAAAAATCTCACTTTAATCACTAATCACTCACTTTATTGCAGCAAAACTGCACTAGTCTGTGGCCCCAATACAATTTTCCATCATTTTTCTCACTACACATTCCTTATCAGGCCATTGGGGGAAAATGAATTTAATGTAATGGTTCTTTCCAAGTTCACTAATTATCTCATTTTTTTTCGTGTTTTGCTAAATCTGGTGGGTTTTATCCCATTGTCATTCATTTGAGTTTCTCTGACTGTGACAAAGTAACTAACACCCCTCCCCCTCTTTTTATTACCCTTTCCTCCTTTGATCATTAGGATATTAAACATTTCATGGTGCTCTTTTCTTTCTAAATGCACTTTCAGTTTCTCTTTTCCTTCATTCTTACTCCCCTTTTGCTCATTTTTTAAAATCTCCTCCTAAGATTTTTCCCCTTTGACTCTCTTCATTTGTTCCTCTATAAACTCCCTTGGTAGTCTTTCCTCTTTGTAAAATTTTATCACTCCTAAGTAAATGACTCAAACATCTATCTCTCTGTTCCCAAATTATCATATTACAAATCCAAAATTTCCAGCTCCCTTTTGGATCTGTCCAACTGTACATTCTATCAGCACCTCAAATTCAGCAATTTCTAAAGTTTAACTTGTCTTCTCTACTAAATGAGATATTCCTTGTAATTTATTTCTGTGACTGTGACCATGATACTGCCAGTGACCTAGACTTTCAGTCCTCGAATGACATTTTATTCTTTTTTCATCAACAGTCCATACATTGATTCAATCACCCGATGCTATCATTTCTACCTCTATAATATCTCCTTCCTTAGTTGCCTTCCTTCTAATTAGGTGACACAGTAGAATTCGGAAGTCAGAGTCATGAAGATCTGAGTTCAATCCTGCCTCAGATACTGGGATGTATAACCCAAGGACAGTTACTTTACCTCTCCTAGCCTTAAGTCCCTTGCATGTAAAATTATGTGGTTGGGCTTAAAAGCCTTACAGGTGATTTTTTAGCTTTTAATCTCTGACACGCTAAATTTAGTTCAAGCATTCTTCTTTTTTTTCCCACAGAGTCATATTAAGACTTCTTAACTGGAAATCTTGTATTCAGTGTATGTCTGACCCAAACAATCCATCACATATACCTTAAGTAATCTTTATGATGTGTCACTATGTGCACTTCATTCGTTTAAAATAAATCCTTCTTGGTTTACTATTGCATAGTAAATCAAGTAAAAACTCCTTATCCTGGTTTTGAAGAATCTAAATAATCTGGCTTCAGCCTGTCTACCAGGCCTTATTTTCTGCTACTTGTCTTTAATAATCTTTCTTATGGACAAATTGCACTCCTGTCTTTCCTTTGTTTTTGTCCTGACTTCTTCCATTTCTTCGATTTCCTTACATTGTCCTTAACTCCATTTGTTGAAATACTTACTTTTAACATCTTACTCATACATGACTTCTTCCAAGACCAATTCTCTAGTCTATGTCTCTCCCCTCTACCACTAAACCCCCCACTCAAAAGAAAATTGATTCCTCCTTATTCATATTTGCATGCCATGTTGACAAGATTATTCATTTGTGATTATCTCACTTTCCTTTGAATCATAAGTATTCATACCTTTGTCTTGTATAGTAGAAGTTCTTAACCTTAGGTCCACAAACTTTATTTTATGTTGTATTTCCACATATAGTTTATCCTTGTTATTCATTGATATCATATGTACACATTCAACTACTTGCTAATATTTATTTGTAACCCCAAAATCAAAACTTGAAATGCTTTCACACTCATCCATGGATATGTACAAAGCAGAAAAAAACATTGAGACTCAATTTGCTCACATTTCTAGTTGACATCCAACAAGTTAACCCTGCCTTCTTGTTTCAGTTCTCATACTGTAAACAAGTCTCCTCTTTACAATCTATTTAGAGTTACACATTTTAACATTTCTTCCCCTTTTCTTTGATGATTTTGCTGTGTAAAATGACCACCAAGATTGGTGAAGGGTTGTTTAGTGTTGTTAAGCATTAGAAGACTGCGCTGGCACTTAATGAGAAATTTTGTGTCTTGGATAAGTTTCATTCAGGCATGAATTATAGTGCTATTGTCCATGGATTTAATATTAATGAATCAACAATATCGTAAATCTGTAAAAAGGAAGAGCAAATTCATTGATCTTTATGTGAGGCTGCTCCAGAAAGTGTTAAAGTAAATGTGACCAGAGGCTCACAGGAACCTAACCCTGTATTTTCTCCATGAGCAATGGTTTAGCTGGTTGATAATTGTTCTTAGTTCTTGAAGAGGACCAAAATGACATCACTATGTAAAGTTACAATGCATCCTACTGTGGCTGATCAGACCAATATGAATTTGAAATTCTACTGCAAGTCAGAGACAAATAGTCCATGTGAACATTTGGAGTGGTTTCTTTAAATTTGTGCTTGTGTTTCTTTTGAACTATTTCAATTCTGCTTTGCTCATAGAGCACAGTCCTTTCTCTGATGAGGGCATGCTATGCTGGGCAGTCCTGTGCCAGTGTCTCCCATGTGTGACAATCAATTCCAAAGTATTTTTCTTCCCATAATTTCCCTTTTTCCTCCTTGTCTTTTCTATTTTCTTGCTTCTAGAAACACCTTGAGAATTGCCCACTCACTTTAAGTGATTTCATCCATAGAATTGTATTCTATGCAATCCTATATATCTGTTCTCTGAACACTTTGAAATCTACTCTTCTAATATATGGGATGGTATCAGCCTATGTTTAGCTTCTCTATCATTCAGTAACCCTCTTTAAGTTTCATCCATTTTGAATTTAGAAAATAGTTCTTCTTTCTTGACCAGCAATTCCAGTGTTCTTAAGAGAGACCCTGAGAGTGTCCTTGTATCACTTCTGATCACCATGTAAGCGCTTGCACTATGTGAGTTCTCCACAAAATTTTCTTTTAGGCAAGCATACATTTGGTATTCAAACAATGTGGCCAGCCCATCATCATTGCTCTCTCTGCAGTAGAGTTTGAAGGCTTGGTAGTTTAGTTCAAGAAAGGACCTCAGTGTGTGGTATCTTGTCTTGCTAGGTGATCTTCAGAATTTTCCTACGACAATTCAAATAAAAGCGATTCAGTTTCCTGGTATGGCATTAGTATACTGTCCAGTTTTCCTGGGCATAAAACAACAAGGTCATCTCAATGGCTCTGTAGACCTTTAGTTTGGCAGTCAGTCTAATACCTCTTCTCTTCCACACTTTCCTTTGGAACCTCCTGAACACTGGGCCAGCTCTGGCAATGTATGCATCAATTTTATTATCAATGTGTACATCCCTAGAAAGTATACCGCCAAGATAAGCAAACTTAAACACAGCATTCAAAACTTATCTATTTGCTGTATCCAGTGGTTCCACATAGGGATGGTGTGGTGCTGGCTAATGGAGTATCTGTATTTTCTTGGGGCTAATTGTTAGGCCAAAATTACTACAAGGAGCAGAGGAATGATCCATACTTTGTTACATCTCAGCTTCAGGGGCGCATTGAGTGAAGAATAATCTGTAAACAAAAAAAAAATCATGCACCAATACCCCTTCCACTTTAGTCTTGGCTTTTTTTCAAGTTGAAGCATTTACCAGCAGTGTAGTCGCTGAACTTGAACAAGTAAGACTTACTTTCATCATATTCGACATATACTGTCAATTGGGTATGTAAATCTATCTTACCCTACAGGAAAGCAGGAGGGAAGGGCAGAAGAGATGAGAGATAATAGAAGAGATGACAGAGTGGGGGGGGGGGTAGAGGGAATCAGAAGCAAAAACTTTTGTGGAGGAACAGGTCAAAGGAGAGAATATAAAAATGGAGAATGGGTCACGATAAAAGATAATATAGTTAGTCTTTCACAACATAACTGTTATGGAAGTGTTTTGCATGACGACACATGTATAATCTATATTGAATTGCTTGCTTTCTCAATGAGGGGGGCTGAGAGGGAGGAAACGAGAGAATGTGGAACTCAAGGCTTTAAAAATGAATGTTAAAAGTTATTTTTACATACAACTGGGAAGTAAGATATACTGGGAATCGGACATAGAAATCTATCTTGCTCTACAGCAAAATAGAAGGGAAAGGGATAAGAGAAGAGGGGGTTAATAGAAGAGAGAGCAGATTGGAGGAAGAAGTAATCAAAATGCACACTGTCCTGGGGTGGAGGGAAGGGAGAGATGGGGAGAAATTTTGGAATTCAGAATCTTGTGGAAATGAATGTTGGAAACTGAAAATAAATTAATTTATATATAAAAAAATCTTTCTTTGACCTCATCAAGGTTTGACTTGGTGGGAGCATAGGCAATGATGATGGTAGCATGGTGCTTTCCAGCAGTGGAAATTGCATTGTCATGAGTCTGTTGTTCACTCGTTTTAGTAGACATGTAAGGCTGTTGAGTAGATTAGTTTTGATTATAAAAGCTATGCCAGCTTTGAGGCATTCCCCTTCACTGTGGTCACTCTGGAAAAATGTGTATCCTACTCTAAATTCAATCAGCTGACTTTCATTTGCCAGCCTTGTTTCAGGGCTGCTCTTTGGGTGCCTTACCTGGTGAATTCTCTAACAAGAACTCTTTTTCTTTCATGTCTACTGTATTTTGTGTTGTCTATAACTGTGCACAAATTCCATGTACCAATGGTGAGTGCAGACATTTTTGTGCATTCTTTTGCATGTGTTTTGACCACAGGGTGGAATCCTTGCCTGCCATTGTAATCAGGCCAGATTTGTGTAAGCAGCCAAATTTAGGACCCCTTTTCTAGCCCCTTCCAAACACAAAGAGAGGAGCAATGACCCTTAAAAGGCTTCTCAGACACCCAGAGGGCTGTCAAATCCCACTACTGCTTCCAGTGAGAAGACGACCCTATGGCCTGGGCTGCCTCTATACAGATTTGTGACTATATCCCCCAGTTTATTCACATCTGCTGCTTCTTCATTTTCTTGTTGCCACAGGACTTTGAGATAGGTAAAAATGTTAAAGTGGCATGGATGATATCTTTTAATTTTAGGGTAAATTGGATTTAAATGAGGCAGAGTTGAACAAAGTCATTGGCCTCACTCTCTCAGGTCATCACAGGCCAGTGGCAGGACAGAGTCAAGACGATTCAAGATATAGTGGATGACCTTGGAGTCTTCAATATCTAACCAAGCTCTAAATGCTCCACAGCACTTGCTTCAGCTGCCTTCATGACCCTTGGAACAAATTCTTCTCATCTGCCCATTCTACCAGGGGAAGTCTTCCTATGCTTAGTGTAGATACCCTTCAACTAGCTGATTTAAAAAAAAATCAGGGGTTTGAGACTCCCTGGTTACCCTCAGGCGGTTTAGCCCATCTGCCAAAACAGTTTACCAGGGTATGGCCATTGTGCATGCTACAGCTTCTTGAAGCCTCAGGTGAGGATCAGATAGACACTAAAGGTGGAAAACAGTCCTGAAAAGGACTCTGTAGCCCTCAGAAACTGAATTTACCTTCATTACATAATTCACTATCATGAACTCACATTATATTCTGTTAACTATAAATATGTGTTAATTTCATGCAACTATCATAATTACTCTTAATGACATTTATTTGTAACAAAGGAAAATACATTTATATATGTATAATCAGTTTTGTAAATTTTAGTTTAAATAAAGCTTTTAACATACAAGATGATGTCATTTTGCATTTAGCAATGTGATTTAGGAATAACCTTTCTTCTCCTGTACCTTGCTGTGGTCTAAATGAGGCAGAGTACAAAGGGATTATCACTCCATTATTCCCAGAAGATATGCTTCTCTTTAATTCCAAGACTATATTACATTTTTGTTTTTGTGGTTGTTGTCTTTTACTGCAACATCATGCTGGTGAATCAAAATGAACTTTACTAAACCACAAAGATTTTTCTTTTTTTTTTTTTAATACAGCAAATGTTGACTAACCAGAGCTCCCCCTCTTTGTTCTTGAAGGTGATCTGTTAAACTTTTCTAACTTATCAAAACCTTTATTAGTATTATTGTTGTTGTTGTTATTTATATTATTATGTCCTGCCTCTATTATACAATATGTTAGGTATCTCTCTGTTTCATCTACAAATTTGATGAACAGACCACTTCTATTTTTATCAATGTAATATATATATGTATATAAATATATACACACAAATATGTATGTACATATATAAACACATATAGGCACATATATACACATATATGGGCAAAGTGCAGATTCCTAATTCCCTCAACCTCCGCTCCTCTTTGATTATGGTGCTGGAGGGTAGAACGCTAAACTCCCTAAACTTTATAGACTGGTGCTATCTACACTTTCCAGATACCTTTACACTTTCCATCTACTATAACTCTGCTTGCTTTTACCTCTGTCAAATGTGATTCTGGGCTGGGTAACCCCTAATTCCTCTCTTTTTCAGCTTACTTTTGAGTAGTTTTTAAGCTTCTTGAGGGCAGTGTTTGTCTTTATTTTTATATATATATTTGCAATACTAGCACTTAGCACAGTTACTGCACAGAATAGGTGCTTAACAAATGTTTGTTAAATTTAACTGAATTGGAAGGTGCATTCCAAAGGAGATCTCTTCTCAAATTGACATGTTAGAATGATTTCTGACTGATTTTTGAGCCCAAGTATTCACCTTAATCTGAATCCATCTAATTATATTATGACCTAGTAAATATCTCTCCATTATTTTCTTAAAAACACACTTATAACATGCTTTATCACACACTTCTTTGAAATGTAAGTTAACTACATCTTTGCCATTCTCTTGATCTACCACTTTAGTAACCATGTCTAAAAGATAAATGAGAAAAGAATTCTATTTCTTATGCTTAAGGAAACCATGTTATTTCTTTGTAATTACCATTTCTTTTTATAGATGTGCACTCTACTGATTTCTTCTGACATTTTATGAGGAATCATAGTCAAAGTAAATGGCCAATAATTTGGAGATTCTCTATAAATGATTATTTTAAATTTGGGAAAAAATTGCACTTTTCCTGTACTATTTTCTAATCCATATTTTAGTCTTTCAGATATCACAATCAATGGCACTATTCACATATATTAGTTTTGTAAGAAGTTTCGGAAATAGTACATCTGCATCAAGTAACTTGAATTAATAAATGGCAGCTAAGGTCTCTTTTACTATGACCTTATTTAGAGTAACAATTTTTTTTAGTAATTTATTATTTATTATTAACCTTTTCTTTTTAAATTTTGAGTTCCATATTCTCTCCCTTCCTCTCACCCCTTTCCACACTCACTGAGAAGGCAAGGAATATCATATCAATTATATATGTGAAATCATGCAAAACATATCCCCATACTAACCATATTGCAAAAAAGCCAAAAAAATTAAAAGTGTGAAAGTTATATTTCGATTTCCACTGAGTTAATCATTTCTCTCTCTGGAAGTGGGTAGCATTTTTCATCATGAGGCATTTGGAATTGTCTTTGTCACAAAGTTTTGGACACAATTTGAATGAGATAACATACATCATAAACCCATTCACATTTACATTATGATTACTGTGTATTTTTCACTCCACCCTATTTTCTTCTTCTTCTTCTTCTTCTTCTTCTTCTTCTTCTTCTTCTTCTTCTTCTTCTTCTTCTTCTTCTTCTCTCTGTCTCTCTCTCTCTCTCTGTCTCTCTCTCTCTCTCTCTGTCTCTCTCTCTCTCTCTCTCTCTCTCTCTCTCTCTCTCTCTCTCTCTCTCTTTCTCTTTCTCTTTCTTTTCTCTCTCCCCTGTTCCTCCTCAAAAGTCTGCTTCTGATCAATGCCTTTCATACTCTGCACTCACTTTTTTCATGCTCTTACCCCTCATATATCTTATCCCCTACCCCTCTTATTTCCCTGTTGGATAAGTTACAATTCTGCACACAACTGAATGTATTCATGTGTGTGTATATGAAAAAAAATGCCCTATTCTACCTCTCACTTATCCCTTATCGCAGTGCATTCCTCTTTCTCATAAAAGTTTTTGAGATCACCCTAACAAAATCTACTCCCACCTATGACCTATGTCTATATAAATTTCTTTTAACTACCTTGATAATGATGAAGTTCTTATGAAGCACGTATATCGTCTTGCCATAAAGGAACATAAAGAATTTAACTTTGTTGAGGTTCCTGTGATTATCCTTGCATGTTTACCATTTTGTGCTTTGCTTGAGTCTTGTGTCTGAATTTCAGATACTCTATTCTGCTCTGGTCTACCTATCACGAATGCTTGAAAGTCCTCTATTTCATTAAATATCCACCACCCTCCAAAGGATTATACTCACTTTCTCTGGGTAGATTATTTGTGGTCAAAACCCTAGCTCCTTTTCCTCCTAGATTATCATATTCCAAGTCCTTTATCATGGAAGCCTCTAAATTTTATGTGGTCTTGACTGTGGTTCCCTGATATTAAATTGTTTTGTTCTGGCTGCTTGAAGTTTTTTCTTTTTGATCTGAGAGCTCTAGAATCTGGATTTAATATTTCTGGGAATTTTCATTTTGGGATCTCTTTCAAATGGTGATAAGTGTATTCTTTCAAATTTTATTTTACCTTCTAGATCAAAGATATAATGGCAGTTTTCCTCAAAAAATTTCTTAAAATACAACGTGTTTACTTTTTCTTTCCTCATGGTATTCATATAGTCCAATAATTGTGTAATTATTTCTCCTTGATTTTTTCCCAAAAAGTTCCTATGAGATATTCACATTTTCTTCTTCTTCTATTCTTTTTATTTTGTTTTTATTGTTTCTTGATGTCTCATGGAGTCGTTAGCTTCCACTTGCCCAATTTTAAGGATTTTCTCCAGTGATATTTTGTATCTTTTTTCATCTGGCTTATTCTGCTTTTTAAGGAGTTCTTTTCTTCATTTAACTTTTGTACCTCTTTTACTGGTAGGTCAATTCTATTTTTTAAGGTCTTATTTCCTTAATAATTTTTGTGCCTCTTTCCCCAGGCTGTTAACTCTTTTTTCATGATTTTTCTTGTATCACTCATTTCTTCTCCCAAGTTTACCTCTAACACTTATTTCTTTAACTCTTCCAATAATTCTTGTTGTAATTGGAGCCAATGAATACTTTTTTTGAGGCCTTTTTGTACCTGTTCTCACATTGCTGTCTTTTTCTGAGTTTATATCTTGTTCTTTTCTGCCATCATAGTAATTTTTCTGGTCAAATTCTATTATTGTTGTTTGCTCATTTCCCCAGCCTATTTCAGGACTTTGAATTTTATGTTAAACTTTTGCTCTGCTTTTTGGAGCTGCAAAGTCACTGTTCAAACTATTTTCAGAACTAGTTCTGGAGTTCTGCAAATTTTTACTGCTTCCAATGTGTTGGGATAGGAGAAGAGCTCTGATCAATGCTTTCATGGTCTGTGCTCTAGTCTTTACCCAGGAAGAGCCCAGAGTCCCTTGTAGCTACATGGACTGGTGCACCTTTTGCCTTGGAAGCGTTGTCAGGTCTCCTGCTCCTGTACAAATGAGCAACAGTGTTACTTTCCACCTTGACAATGGCAACTTAGAACTGTGTATGGGCAATAGAGTTGCCAATTTGCACCAGCTACAACCAGTGTTAGCAAAGGGCCCTCTATCTCTCTCTGACCAACTGTTGTACCCCATTACGATCTCTGAACTGAGAGCTTCTGAAGCTTCTCTTTTCATAGTATTCTTCTGCTGACTTCTTATTTTTTTTTTCCTTAGGCCAGAAAAATCTTTCACCCTGACCTTTTGTTGACTCTGTAACTACAAAATTTAATTTGAAACATTATTTTTAAAGTTATTTGGAGGACACTGTTGGGAGAGTTAAGCTCTGTGGCTGTCCCTGATCAGCCATTTTAGTTTAATTGTCTTTTATTAGAGACTGAGAGACTCAACTGGGAAGGCTGCAAAGAGAGTGAGTGCAATACAAAGAGAAAAGACTTAAAACTTTTCTTTCCCACAACACCAAATATAACTCTTATCTTCTGAAGAAACATTATCAAGAAAATTTTTTCATAGCCTTTCCTCTTATCCTGAGACAACTCAATAGAGGGAGGTGGAAGGGTTTGTAGAGGGACTTTGTCTTCAGACTTGAGAAAATGCCAGATTACACTGACTATGATCTTTTTTGTAGCTGTTACATTCTAAATTATTTTTGTGTCTTTTTATTGCTTATTTCAATGTTAACATATTGTGTAGAAAAAAAACATGTTTTTTTAGGCAGAGGAGATTGAGGCTTTTTTTAAATTTTTTTCTTTAATTTTTAGTTTACAACACTCAGTTCTACATAATTTTCAGTTCTAGATTTGCCTCTCCCCCTCCTCCCCTCCCTCCCCTAGATGGCATAGAATCCAATATATCTTCTACGTATAACTTTGCATTGAACTTACCCACTAGTCAAGTTGTGAAGAAGAATTATGACCAATGGAATGAATTATGAGAAAGAAGAAACAGAACCAAAAAAAACCCCAAAAGCAAAAAACAAAAGAGAGCTTAAGAGTTTTGATATGGAAAGATGGACTAAAGCTTATAGAGAAAGCTTTCTCCAGTTTATTAAATAAATAAAATAAATTAAAATTGAGCTCATTGAAGAATGTGTTCCAATTTTAGTAATTTTGACAAAATATTAGATATTAGGTGCTTATTTGTTTGATTGGTTGTTGTCCTTCATCCCCAAAGAGAACCAAAGTACCATCACTATGCTAGAGTCAAATTACAGTGTGTCCAACTGTGGCTGATCATCCAAAGTTATTAGAGGAAATGTTATTGGAATGACTAAAGAACTGGGTTCAAATTCTGCCTCAATGTTGATTGACTCTGTGATCCTGAGCAAGTTGCATAATCTTTCACTACTCTAGGCAACTTTATAATACTATAAGTTAGAGATGTAGTAGCAACTTTTTTTTTCAGTAGTAGCAGCTTTCTTACCTTAAATTTCCCATTAACCAATTAATGTACATGTCCATTTTCACTCTTTTTCAAATCAGAACCTACCTTTTTATGGCCTTAGAATCTGGGATGCCAATGAATAAGATTGTGGGATATAGAAGGATGATAACTCATGATACTCTATCACACATGCAGGGTGATTGTCTCTTAAAAACCACTGATATGGCTTCACGGCCACTACCTGGCCTCCTAAAGCAGAGCTAGGTCATTTACCATAGAGGATGGTGTCAAGATTCTGCCCATCCAGAAAGTTTAGAAATGATTGTATTAGACTGCCCAGACAGTTCCACAAATCTTCGATTAATCAAATTTTACATCCCTGAAAATGAGTCTCCATTGGAACATCAGCTTAGGAAATTAAGACAAGAGATACAAGAATGGAACCAAAAAAGGTGGAGTGCAAACCAGAACCAGATATTTAGTAAGGAAAAAGAATTCATTACTTACTTGAATCAAACCTAGAAGTCTGGAATTAAGAGATGAAACATTGAACCAAGCCAATGCAATCAAGGTTAGGAGGGAAGCAGAAAATTGGGAAAGAATTTTTACAGCCAGTATCTCTAACAAAGGCCTCATCTCTAAAATATATGTGGGATTGAGCCAAATTCATAAGAATATAAATCATTCCCCAATTGATAAATGGTCAACGGATATGAACAGGCAGTTTTCAAAGAAAGAAATTAAAGCTATCTATAGTCATATGAAAAAAAATGCTCTAAATGTTCTAAAAATGCAAATCAAAACAACTCTCAGGTATTACATCTCTCCTTTCAGATTGACTAACATACCAAAACAGGAAAATGATAAATGCTGGAGAACATGTGGGAAAATTGAAACACTATTGCATTCTTGGTGGAGTTATGAACTTATCCAATTATTCTGGAGAGCACTTTGAAACTATGCCCAAAGGGCTACAAAAGTGTTCATACACTTTGACCCAGCAATATCACTTCTAGGGCTATATCCCAAAGTGATCATATGAGGGGGAAAAGGACCCACATGTACAAAAATATTTATAGCAGCCCTTTTTGTGATAGCAAAGAAGGGGAAATCAAAGAGATGCTTATCAATTGGGGAATGGCTAAACAAATTGTGATATATGAATACAATGGAATACTATTGTGCTATAAGAAATGAAAAAGAGATGTACTTCATAAGAACCTGGAGAGTATTATATGATCTGATGATGAGTGAAGGTAGCAGAACCAGGAGAACAATACACAAAAACAGACATTGCTTCTGTGATGACTAAGTTTGATAGACTTGGCTCTGCTCAACAATGCAAAGTTCTAAGCTCCAAAGGAGTCATGATGGGAAAGGCTAACACATCTGGAGAAGGAATTACAGAACCTGAATGCACATTGAAGCAAACTATTTGCGCTCGCTCTCTCTCTCTCTCTCTCTCTCTCTCTCTCTCTCTCTCTCTCTCTCTTTAATTCTTTAATTTTATTTTATTTTTCGTTTTGTTACATCTTTCTCATGGTTAATTTCATTGGTTATAATTCTTTAAAATTTAATTATTAGAAAAGAAGTTTACTGTGAAGGCATATGTAGAATGTATATCAGATTACATGCCATCTTGAGCAGGATGGGATAGGAGAGGGAGGGGGAGAAAATTTAGAATTCAAAACCATGGGGAAATGAGTGTTATAACCTAAAAAAAATTAATTAATAAAAAATCTTAAAACAAAAAAAGATTAAATAACATTTTCATTTCCCTGTATCTCCCTCCCTGTGAATCTTCTCTTGTATCAAAAACAAAGAGTTAAGCCCAATAAACAATTAGGCATTACCCAACACCAGCCCCTGTCTTTTGCAGTGCACTGAAATTGATGAAAAACAAAAAACAACATGGAATGCAGAAGAAAGGACTGATTTTTACAAAAAATTCTTAAATAAATTTTTTTCAGAAACATATATACTATAATAGAGAGCATATAAATGTTCTTTTCCTGTCATCTTGCTCGTGGGAAGAGTGGGCCTAGAGTGGCTTTAGATTAAGCTTATATTCAAACAGATGAAGAGCAGTTAGAAGCACTGTATTTCCCTGCACAAACTAAGATTCTGGCCATTAGGTTCAGATACTGGTCTGTGTGTGACATCCTATTTAGCTTGAACTCTGTTATGTCATATGAAAGTGACTGACAAACTCAGCTTAAGTGAATGAGAATTTTTTTAAAGAGTAACACAGAGAATTTCAGAAGGTTTTCAATTAAGGGATGCTTTTGAAAATCCCTCCACAGCAACTCGAGCAATTCATGTAATTCACATGCACTGGAATAGATTCCCTTAGAGTACTTTTTGGACAGAGTTGTGTCCTAGAAAAATCACATGTCTCAGTTTGCTCATGCTCCACGTGACTTTTCCTGATGAAGCTAAATATGACAGTTATTTTAATTTCTAATTTGGAAATTTTTGACCAGTATGGTTTGAGAAGAGACCTTTGCACAATAATTTATTATTGCCGATTTGCCCAAAATATACTTTTAAAGCAACTTGGATTCCTCTTGTCAGGTAATCATTTAGGGTCTGAAGTAATTAAGCCACCATAATATTAACCTTTCCCAATGTGCAATACATCCATGTGCTGATCAGACATCATGTCGTTCATTATAAAATATATTTATTTCAAAATGAATATCACCCTATTTAGTTCCCTCAGAATAACAGCAAAGACCATTCAAAAATTTTCTTCATAATGTTTCTTCAAATGACAAGGGATATATTCAGTCTCTCGGGATAACAGCAAAAGCCATTCAAAGATTTCCTTCATAATGTTTCCTCACAAGATAAGAGTTATATTCAGTCTCTTAGGAAATGCCAAATTTACATTGCCACAATGATAAGATGTGGGAGCAATTCCCTTTCCATCTTCTATTTTATTCCACATTCTATATCATCTGATAAGACTTTTTACTAAGCCATATCAATTTATTATCACTAAATATTATCAGAGTTCTGAAATATACCCTGAGGGGCACATTGAAGATGCAAGCCTATTTCTGTATGATCTGTGGCAAATCACTTCCCATTTTTGTATCTTGATTTCTTAATCTGTATATCAAAAGACCAGGACTGAATGATCTCCACAGTCTTTTCTACCTCTTACAATTTGTGACATTGCAGATTACAAAAATATTTTAGTAGTTCTACTATCACTTTTTTTCAGCAATGATCTTAGGCAAAGTATTTTTTTTTACTTATTTTTTTCCCATTAACTATTTTTTTTTTTGCAGAAATGCCTTTAATTCACTCCACAGAAACTGAAGAAGATAGAGTAACTACAATTTACTCTAAAGAGATAGAAAGCACACAATGATAGTTGTTATCCTTCTTACTCAAAAAGGATCAAAAGGACATCATTATGTTGGGGTTGATGCACAGAGTGTCTAAGTGTAACTAATCAGACCAATATAAGCTTGGAAAACTCTATCACAGTTCATGCACAAATAGCCCATATGAACATCTGAAATGGAGATGGCTCTAAATTTATGCATTTCATGTTTCTTTTGAGCTAATGCAATTCTGCTTTACTCAAAGAACAAAGTGCCTACTTTGATGCAGGCACACCAAGCTGGGTGGTCATTTGCCTCGTGGTCCCATGCCTCACAATCTATCTTTTTATTATTATTTTTTTCTTTTTTCAGAACATTTTATTTATGTATTTATTAACTTATTCTTTCATTTATTAAGTTATTATCTGTTTGTGATTTGTTCATTATTTATTTATTTTGTAGTTTTTTCTTCTTTTTTTAATAATTAATTTTTTTTATTTTTAGTTTACAACACTCAGTTCAACATAATTTTGAGTTGCAGATTTTCTTTCCTCCTCACCCCCTCCCTTCCCAAGATGGCACGGAATCTGATGTATCTTCTACATATAACTTTGCATTGAGCTTATTTGCACAATAGTCAAGTTGTAAAGAAGAATTATGACCAATGGAATGAATCATGAGAAAGAAGAAACAAACAAAAACAAAGGAGAAAAAAACAAAGGGAAAAAAAGAGGCATATAGTGTGCCTCAATCTGCATTCAGACTCCGTAGTTCTTTTTCTGTATGTAGATAGCTCTCTCCACCATGAGTCCTTTGGAGTTGTCTTTGCACCTTGTATAGCTGAAAAGAGCAAAGTCTATCTAGGTTAGGCATCACAGAATCCATATTTCTACAGTTGTGTATAATGTTCTCCTGGTTCTGCTCCATTCATTCAGTATTAATCATGTAGTTTTTTTTTCCATGTTATTATGAAGTGTATATCTTCCACACTTCTTATACTACAATAGTATTCCATTAACTTCATATACCACAACTTGTTCAGCCATTCCCCAATTGCTGGGCATCCCCTTGATTTCCAATTCTTTACTACTGTAAAAAGAGTAACTATAAATATTTTTGTACTTATGGGTCCTTTTCCCACTTGGGTGATCTCTTTGAGATACAACCCTAGAAGTGGTACTGCTGGGTCAAAGGGGATGAACATTTTTATAGCCATTTGGGCATAGTTCCAAATTGCTCTCCGGAATGGCTGGTTCCATTCACAACAACACCAGCAATATAACAATGTTCCAATTTTCCCACATCCTCTCCAGCATTTGTCATTTTCCTGTTTTGTCATTATAGCCAATCCAACAGGAGAGATGTGGTACCATAGACTTATTTTGATTTGCATTTCTCTAATCAGTAGTGATTTCAAACATTTTTTCACATGCCTATACATAACTTTAATTTCTTCCTCTGAAAACTGCCTGTTCATATCCTTTGGCCATTTCTCAATTGGGGAATGATTGTATTCCTATAAATTTGACTCTGTTCCCTGTATATTTTAGAAAAGAGGTCTTTATCAATGACACTACTTGTAAAGATTTTCTCCCAATTTTCTTCTTCCCTCCCAATCTTTGTTGCATTGGCTTTTTTGTACAAAAACATTTCAATTTAACATAATCAAAAATATCCATTTTGCATTTTGTAATGCTCTCTATCTCTTGTTGTGTCATGAAATCTTTGCTTTTCCATAAATCTGATAGGTAAACTATTCCTTGCTCTCCCAAATTGCTTGTAGTATCAGCCTTTATTCCTAAATAATGAACCCATTTTGACATTATTTTGGCATATGGTATATTTTTGTATAAGATATTGGTCTGTGCCTAGTTTCTGCCATACCATTTCCCAATTTTCCCAGCAGTTTTTGTGTAATATTGAATTCTTAGCCTGAAAGCTGGATTCTTTGGGTTTACCAAAGAGTAGATTGCTATAGTTGTTGACTACTGTGTCTTGTGTACCTATCCTATTCCACTGATCCATGATTCTGTTTCTCACCAAGTACCATGTAGTTTTGATTACTGCTGCTTTGTAGTACAGTTTAATATCCGGTATTGCTAAGCCACCTTCTCTAGCATTTCTTTTCATTAACTCCCTAGATATTCTAGACCTCTTGTTCTTCCAGATGAATTTTGTTATTATTTTATCCAGCTCTGTAAAATAATTTTGGTAGCAGCCAGAAAGAAACAATTTGAATATTGTGGAAAAGCAATCAGGATAACACAGAATCTAGCAGCTTCCACATTAAGGGATCAAAGGGCTTGGAATACGATATTCGAGGTCAATGCAGCAAAGATTAACACCAAGAATCACCTACTGAGCAAAACTGAGTATCATGGTCCAAGGCAAAATATGGATTTTCAATAAAATAGAGGACTTTCAAGCTTTCTCAGTGAAAAGACCAGAGCTGAATAGAAAATTTGACTTTCAAACACAAGAATCAAGGGAAGCATGAAAAGGTAAACAAGAAAGAGAAATTATAAGGGACTTACTAAAGTTGAACTGTTTTGTTTACATTCCTACCTGGAAAGATGATGTGTATGATTCATGAGACCTCAATATCATAGTAGCTGAAAGGAATATGCATTTGTGTGTGTGTGAATGTGTGTATACATACATATATATATATACATATGTGCATGTCTATGTATGTATAT